>LPNX010368318.1:124499-263888 GCA_001517045.1 Pseudotsuga menziesii
TTATTTATTTTATATTATTTATATTATAATATAAAACTAATATATATGGCACTGGTTAATCTCTAGACTATTTGCATTTTTTTCAGGCACGTTTGGCAGGAATTTGGCAACACAATTTGTCATTGAAAATGATATTTTGAGTAATAAAATTGCAATTTTTATTGCATAAATGGATTGAGGACCCTCGATTACCCTGGGGCACCTAGATTATGCAATTCCAATCACTAAAAACTACCCTTTGAAGAATTTATACCGGATTTTGGCAAAAAAACTCACCAAATTTTAGGTGCAAATGGTGTAGAGTTTAGCTTACTACAATATATGTTAGTAAGTTAAGGATATGTGTGTGTGTGTGTGTGTGTGTGTGTGTGTGTGAAGAGTTTTGGCACATTGGAATTTATATGAGTTGTGTCAGATTCGAAAGCCATGTGGCCACCAATAAAGGGAGATGGGATGCAGGATAAAACATTGTTATATTGACACATGCTCAATATAATGGGAGGTGATATACAAAGGCGTTTCAGGAGTTAGATGTCATGGGAGAACTTGTAGAGGTTATAGGTCATAACGAGTACCACTCTATAATTTTTTTTAGTCACGTTGATTCACTAAATCATGTTAAAAAATAATCCATTTAATGTTAATCCATGGAATCAGGTGGTTGCAGTAAGTGGTGCAGATCAGCATCATGCAGTAATGTAGAGATGTGACACATGAAGGGGTCTACAATTTACTAAATTATAACACTGCGGATGGATTCAGAGACTTTGAATCCATCCGCAGTGTTAGAATTTAGTAAACTGTACAAATTCATTGTCAAAATTGCAAATTTCCATTGCCGAAGTGACACAACTAAAAATGACCAAATGTTATGTGGTCATTTTTAGTCTAGATATCCTGTGACCAAATTTAGTCATTTATCTTAGTATTTTTTAGTTCAATTTTTATCCCGTGACCAAAAGTGGTCATTTATCTTGGTATTTTTTAGTTAGGTTACTTAAATTTGTCAATTTTGGTCATTTATCCCTTGAAAAAAGTTGTGCTGACCAAAATGTTTGGTCTCCTGGTCACTAATCTCTCATTTTGTACTAGTGTCTTCATGCCCTAATGATTTACAAAATGAACAATATAGGTTGCCTTCCTTTGATACTATCTTTTGCATGTAGCTACACTCAATATGTCGGTGGCCATATGTTATCAACTTGTTACCACCTAAGTTGTACTTAGTGGTTTTTTATCAAGTGAGCCTGGTGAACCGAACAAGGATAACTTGTTCGGACTTCAGAAGACCTTCAATCTTGCTTCTGGGAAGCTTTGTTGTACTATATCACAAGTTCATACCCCATGGAGGGATTCTAATAAATGTTCTAGCATGATAGTGTCTATAAAAGAATTGATCTCTTAGAATTTATTTGTCAATTCGATCAGCCCAGGGTGTTTTTTCCCTTGGTTATTATTGGTTATTGAATAAACGACTGATAATTTCTGAGTTTTTCACTCCATACCTCCAAAGTTGGGGTGGTTGGCTTGGAATTTAGGCCTACTGAGGTTATTAGAGTCTATGTGTCAATGTATAAACATGCTAGACATCATGGTCAAGTCATATGAACATGTGTAAGTCCCCCTAGGTTTTTTCAATTTTTCAATTTTTCAATTTTTTCAGTGTTTTTTATTAAAATTTAAATTTTCCAAAACTTAGGCTATTTTTTAATAGTTTAATTGGAAAAATTGGTTTTGTAATAAAAGTGGGCCAAATAATTAGTTTCAGTCATGTAGGTGCTCATTTTCAAGCTAAGAGCACCATGTAAACCCATGGACCCACTATTTCCTAGTTTTGAGTGATTTTCCATCACTCAGGTCAGAAAGCCCCAAGAAATCATTTATTGATTATTTTAATTAATAAATTGATGAAGAATGGAGCAAATCCATAACCATAGATTAGTGGATTCTCAGCCGATTTGATTGAAATTAGTCAGATCTGACCCAAACTGACTGGATCTGACAAATCCTTGATTGAAGGAGGTGATCAAATCAGATCCAGAGTTGATATTCAGTAGCTTTTATAGGGAATTGCACCCTCTATCTCTCCTCCACATGTGTGGACTCTCCTGGATGCTCTGTGGACTGATGTGTTGGTTTATGGGTTGATTTGTCAGGTCAATCAGCCCCCCGGTTGACAAGTAGGCTCAGTTCAGCTTCAGATCTGCATTGATTGACTCTCCATCAACTGATTTGATCTGTCTCCTTGGGATTTGTGCCCCCTGGGATGGATCTCCTAGTTTTTGTATACATCCAAGCATAAGCCTCCTCTTCCAAGCTAGTTAGAGTTGGATTGAAGGGATTGCTATTGTAATACTGTTGTAGTCTTTTGATTGTTGGAATAAAGAAGCTTTGGAGGCCAAATGGTGTAATGCTCTCGTGTGTGTGGATTAAGCATTGTCTTACGGCTATTGATGTTGCTGGCTTTTCTCTCAATTTCTGCATCTGAACCCTCTCTGGCTTGAACGATTCAGCTGAATCAATAGGATTATGGTTGGGCAAGTAAGGTTACTTGTTTTTTCTATATCTCATAGCATATATGTTTGAGGATATATATTATACATGTTTAATACATTTATTTACATGTAATTCTTGTCTCTTTTTCATATATATATCCAGATCTCATGAGGTTTTGTGCAGGATTGTGCGTTTAGCTTTTAGGTAGCAAGGATTGGATGAGTTGTGGATCTAGTTTGACTCCACTATACATCCAATTTTTTTTTGAAGGAATTGCTCCTCTGTATTCCACTAACAAGTTTCCATTGCAGATCCATCCAACAACGGGCCTTTCCCCTTTTCCTCCTTTCTATTAAAATCAATCTTCTTATTACCTGTCTCTTCCTCTTATGATCAGATCTAGTTCTAAGAATTGAATATATATTGTTAGACCTATTTTATAATATTTTTTCTATTTATATCTATAATTTCATAAAGAATATCAGTTCATAAAGATAGATCTAGGTGTAAGAAATTCCCTTTTTGCAAGTAGCTAATGCATAGATCTAAAGCTTGCACATAAGGTAGCTTCCTTTTTTGTTCTTCAAAGATTTAAATTATGAAATAAAAGTGCACATTTCATTGGCTGCCCAAACAGAAAGCTAAGATCCTAAGGAAATCTTGCTTTCCTTGGTTCCTTTTTGTAGAAATTAGATTACCCCGGTTTAACAATTTCTACTTAGTTTTTTTTGGTAATTAGCGTGGTGACCCAAAACACTTTTAAAGTGTGTTTGGGAACATTTTATTTTAATTGATTGTTGTTTTTTAGCAGGTCTAACATAAAAGAGAGGGAGACTCTGCCAAATTTCTGACTCTTGGACGAACCAGAGCTTCCCAGAAGCTTCCCCACTGCTGTGTTTTAATTCAAGCTTGTTACAAGCTTGTTGTAAGCATTTGGATCTGAGATAACAAGGACCAAGGTGCATCAATTTCAATTTTCTGATATTGTAAATCTCTGCTAATAAAAATAATAGGTCCTTTCGAATAGGCTCTTTTGAGCCTATTCACCATCCCCCCTGGGGGGATTTGCGTCGGTGTCAATTTTTTACTTTTTGTTCATGTCTTTTCAATCTAGCATAGTTCTAATCTGCAGGGTAGTAAAATTTGATTTATTATCATTTCCATATTCCATATTTGATATTTCAAATTAATCTTAATACTTACCCCATGACTTCCCGATTGACCCGAAAGGGGAAAGAGATGAGTGGTAGGACTAATTAGAAAATCGGAATTGTGTATATGTGTTTTCCTTTTCATCAATTGTTTCATCAGTTATTATAAAATTAACACCTATTTGATTCCTTGATTGAGATACACTTGTATCAAAAGAGTTTCCTCAAGGGTTTTCTTTTTAACAAGAACACCCATCTCAAAATTTACTAAAATTGACAAGACTCTGGTGTGTATGCTCTGCACTTGGTTGCATTTCATTCGATCATTCAAGCTGTGTCAAAAGCACTTGAGTGACTAGAATAATTAGGATTCACTCTCCCAAATTGACAAACCATCAGGTGAAAATCCAACACCTAGATCAAACCATTGCGGTGGAAAAATACCCAAAGGAAGCGGGAACTCCTAAAAAGTGACCTCGGGGCACCGATCTCTGTCATACCCTAACAGGTGCATTATGAACAATAGCCCCAGAGACTCCATTCATTCCACATATTCCTTGCGGGTAGCTGTGAAGGTTTAGTTTTGGACATACTCCAAGTACTCTCAGGTATATCTGGAGTCCACCCCTTCGCCTAATTTTAATCAATTCATATTTCACATTAACTTAAAACGTACCAAGAGGCAATTGCAAAATATTCACTCCAAGCACATGCAAGTACATTGATTATCCATTGACTCCATTTTAAGGCACTAGCTACTTTCTTGCTATATATATATTGTGTCTCAGCATTGTGCTTTCGTGCGCTCATTTTGTATCTTGTCATCTATGGTTGTTTATGGTTAAACTTCAAACTTCTAAGTAACTCATTCAATTTAACATCACCATACTAAATAATTTTTCCTTAGTAACTTAATAGGGTCTACCCCCCTTGGATTCGTTAGGAGGTTAGCCTAAACGGAGGAGTCAAGAACAAGGTGTTAGCCTTGACTCGAGACTTGCCCCCAAGGACACACCGAGTGGCTTGAAGATTTCTACCACGTGACCCAGGTGTGTGAAAGGCGGCAACACTTTTTGGCACCATTGTCGGGGATAAATCTTTTTATTCTTGGAGTACGATTTTTGTTTTTCCTTTGTTTGATGAATGCTTAGAGTAAATCTTTAAACTTTATCTGGTGACTCCAGTGACTTTTTTTCCAGTTTTTATTTTTACAAAGAAAAGCAAAAAATATTTTTTGTGAAAAGATTTATAAATGCTTATTTTTCTTTTTCACATGGCGACTCCACTGAAGGGATAAAACCCTATTATCTCATAAACTTGTGAAGTTTTGTTGTGTGTAGATGAGCCCATGTGACATGTTAAAACCTTTAAAGCTCATCACTTGACAGCTCCACCTTTTCAGTACAAGGTTTAATGGTTATATCAAATGCATGCTATTAATTTTTGATATGGATGAATTAAAGGAGAAATATGGTGCCCAGTTAACCAGAATGTTTCAGCCTATCGATTTCTCAAACATCCTGGGTTTTCCTAACTGTTGTAATGGTTTGGGGGATGCATATAACTGGCTTCTGGCATTTCATGGAAATTATGGTGATTTGGCCATCTGGCATGTCAAATATTTCCTTTAGTTGATTGCTGACTCCAATATTCTTCATGAAGACAATATGATGGAAATGTTTACTAGTACTTTTTGGGGTGAGGCCTATTGTTGGTTCTATAAGGACCTTCCTAATAAATTTATAACTTCTTTTCCAAGCTTTGTTTGGATGTTTTTAGATCAGTGGCATGATGGTAGGGGTAGTATGAATGGTTTAAAAAAGTTCCTTGAAAAAATCTGTACCTTCTACCTATCTGTGACAGAGTATCGCATAGAAACATATGATGGACCTTTTTCCATGATACAAAGTATTGAAGACTTGGAATCACTTCTTGAAAATTTAAGTGAAGAGGAGGTTCATGATACTCCCACCAAAGAGTTTCCTCATAGTTATTCGAGAAAGGAAGTAAGTAAGTAGCTTATTAAAGAATATGAGGTGTCTCCCAATACACAGCAAGATTCTAAGGAAGGGAAAATCCAGGATGATCCTATTGAAGAGCTTCAGGAGGAGTCCATGATGAAACACATTGTTGAAGACTCTCCTCATATTACCATAGCTGAAAACATTGAAGATTTGAGGTATTCTCAAGTGTGTTGCAATGCTGATATCTTTCTAGAAATCCCTCTAGAGAAACCTACTGAGCAACACATCCCAAGTGATCCCATTGAACATGTCCAAAAAGTTTCCTTGATTGAAGATAATATTGAAGATCCTCTTCATGATATCATAATAGAAGCCTATAAAGAAACTTATGATAATATTAGTATGGTGTGTGGTGACACTAGACCTTGTTCTCCTCATGTTGATGAAGGTTTGGAAAGTTTATTGCCTTGTAATTTTTTTTCTAAAGAAGATTGTTATGAATACAAGGAGGACATGGATAGGCAGGAGTATGATGCCATGGATGAAGAGTCCCCCACATATGACATGGATGGGAGTGATGACTATTGGAATTTCATAGATAATCCAAATTATGAAAATATTATGGAGAATCCCATCCAGGATATGTCCAACAGGGGGAGTGTCGATTCAAAAATTTGTGGAAGTCCAATCTACGATACGTCCATAGAGGGGAGCATGGATCTGGATGCCTGGGAAAACTTTAGTATGGAAGAGGAGCATTCAAAATTTTCATGTGATCATTCAGATTCATATCATGCAAAGCAGCACAAGGGTATCAGTAATGAATACATTGAGAAACAGTGTTGTGAAAATTCAGATTTGATGCAGTCAGTGGAATATCAGTCTCAGCCATATTTTTCACATATAGAGGTTCCTTATGATTTGGATCTACTTGGGGCTTGTGCAACAAGTTATCATTTGGTAAGCCCTAGTGATCAGTATGATGATATAGTCAGTCTGGCTCATCATTTTGATTGGTATATTAGTCCTATCCAGTCATGGATAGAAGCAGCTTGCATGAGCACATACAAGTTGGGGAAGATTTTTTACGACATTATTCATAGCTATGATTTCCCATCCATCCCACCCATTCTGAATCATCACGCAGGTTTTCATTTTCTAAATAAAGTATCCTTACTTTGGATGGTAACCAAAGACAAGGAATTTTTTTTTATGTTAATAAAATGTTTAGGTGGTTACATTGGATTTCTGATTACACTTAACCCTTTTTATGTCATGCTTAGAGTAGGAAAATAAGCTCCTTGAAAGAGAGCATTTATTTTCTGCATTTCTATTTTATAATTAGCTATAATACAACTTTTCTTCTTTTAGTTAGTTACATTTATTTTGTTTAAATAAATCAACTTAATGGTTCATTTGGTTTTTATAAAACTTGTGCTACTGAGGTTTTTCTTGTCAAGTTGACATGTTTTTATAGGGTATATAAACTAGAGATTTTGGTGTTCTCATATCCTCTCCTTGCCTTAAAGACCAGATCAAGCACACATCGCATAGTTGGAGCCATAATGTTACCACCTAAGTTGTACTTAGTGTTTTTTTATGAAGTGAGCCTGGTGAACTGGACAAGGATAACTTGTTCGGACTTCAGAAGACCTTCAATCTTGCTTTTGGGAAGCTTTGTTGTACTATATCACATGTTCATACCCCATAAGGGAATTGTAATAAATGTTCTACCATGATAGTGTCTGTAAAAGACTTTGTCTCTTAGACTTTATTTGTCAATCTGATCAGACCAGGGTGTTTTTTCCCTTGGTTTTTATTGGTTGTTGAATAAACAACTGATAATTTCTGAGTTTTTCACTCCATACCTCCAAAGTTGGGGTGGTCGGCTTGGCATTTAGGCCTATTGAGGTTATTAGATTCTATGTGTCAATGTATAAACATGCTAGGCATCATGGTTGAGTCATATGAACAAGTCTAAGTCCCCCTAGGTTTTTTCAATTTTTCAATTTTTCAATTTTTTCAGTTTTTTTTATTAAAATTTAGTTTTTCCAAAACTTAGGCTATTTTTTAATAGTTTAGTTGGAGAAAATGGTTTTATAATAAAAGGGGGCCAAATAATTAGTTTCAGTCATGTAGGTGGTCATTTTCAAGCTAAGAGCACCATGTAAACCCATGGACCCACTCTTTCCTAGTTTTGAGTGATTTTCCATCACTCAGGTCAGAAAGCCCAAAAAATCATTTATTGATTATTTTAATTAATAAATTGATGAATAATGGAGCAAATTTAGAATCATAGATCAGTGGATTCTCAGCCGATTTGATTGAAATCAGTTAGATCTGAACCAGATTGACTGGATCTGAAAAATCCTTGACTAAAGGAGGTGATCAAATCAGATCCAGAGTTGATCTTCAGCAGCTTTTATGGGGAATTGTGCCCTCTCTCTCTCCTCCACACGTGTGGATGCTCTTAGATGCTCTGTGGAATGATGTTTCGGTTTATGGGTTGATGTGTTAGCTCAATCAACCCCCCAGTTGACAAGTAGGCTCAGTTCAGCTTCAGATATGCATTGATTGACTCTCCATTAGTTGATTTGATCTGTCTCCTTGGGATTTGCGCCCCCCTGGGATGGATCTCCTAGTTTTTGTATATATCCAAGCATAAGCCTCCTCTTCCAAGCTAGTTAGAGTTGGATTGAAGGGATTCCCATTGTAATACTGTTGTAATCTTTTGATTGTTGGGATAAACAATATTTGGAGGTTAAATGGTGTAATTCTCTCATGTGTGTGGATTAATCATTGTCTTATGGGTATTGATGTTGTCGGCTTTTCTCTCAATTTATGCATCTGAACCATGTCTGGCTTGAATGATTCAGCTGAATCAATAGGAGTATAGTTGGGCAAGTAAGGTTACTTGCTTTTTCTATATCTCATAGCATATATGTTTGAGGATCTAGATTATACATGTTTAATAAGTTTATTTGCATGTATTTCTTGTCTCTTTTTCATATATATATCCAGATCTCATGAGGTTTCGTGTAGGATTGTGTTTTTAGCTTTCAGGTAGCAAGGATTGGATGAGCTATGGATCTAGTTTGACTCCACTATACATCCAATTTTTTTTTGAAGGCATTGCCCCTCTGTATTCCACTAACAAGTTTCCATTGCAGATCCATCCAACAATGGGCCTTTCCCCTTCTCTTCCTCCTTTCTATTAAAATCAATCTTCCAGTTACCTGTCTCTTCCTCTTATGATCAGATCTAGTTCTAAGAATTGAATATATATTGTTAGATATATTTTATAATAGTTTTTCTGATTAGATCTATAATTTCATAAAGAATATCAGTTTATAAAGATAGATGTAGGTGTAGGAAATTCCCTTTTTGCAAGTAGCTAAAGCATAGATCTAAATCTTTCTCATAAGGTAGCTTCCTTTTTTGTTCTTCAAAGATTTAAATTCTGCAATAAAAGTGCACATCTCATTGGTTTCCCAAATAGCAAGACAAGATACCAAGGAAAGATTTCTTTCCTTGGTTCCTTTTTGCAAAAATTAGATTACCCCTGTTTAACAATTTCTACTTAGTTTTTGTTGGTAATTAGCGCGGTGACCCAAAACACTTTTAAAGTGTGTTTGGGCACATTTGATTTTAATTTATCTCTATTTTTTAGCAGTTCTAACATAAAAGAGAAGGAGACTCTGCCAAATTTCTGACTCTTGGACGAATCAGAGCTTCCCGGATGCTTCCCCCACCGCTGTGTTTTAATTCAAGCTTGTTACAAGCTTGTTGTAAGAATTTGAATCCCAGATAACAAGGACCAAAGTGAATTAATTTCAATTTGCTGATATTGTAAATCTCTGCTAATAAAAATAAAGTGTCCTTTCAAATAGGCTCTTTCGAGCATATTCACCATCCCCCTTGGGGGATTTGCGTCTGTGTCAATTTTTTACTTTTTGTTCATCTCTTTTCAATCTAGCGTAGTTCTAGTCTGTAGGGTAGTATAATTTGATTTATTATTATTTCCATATTCCATATTTGAGATTTCAAAGTAATCTTAATACTTACCCCATGACTTCCCAATTGACTCGAAAGGGGAAAGGGATGAGTGGTAGGACTAATTAGAAAACCAGAATTGTGTATTTGTGTTTTCCTTTTCATCAATTGTTTCATCAGTTATTATAAAATTAACCCTCCTTGATTCCCTGATTGAGATCCACTTGGATCGAAAGAGGTTCCTGGAGGGTTTTCTTTTTAACAAGAACACCCATCTCAAAATTTACTAAAATTAACAAGACTCCGGTGTGTATGGTCTGCACTTGGATGTGTTTTGTTTGATCAGTCAAGCTATATCAAAAGTACTTGAGTGACTAGAATAATTAGGATTCACTCTCCCAAATTGAAAAACCATCAGGTGAAAATCCAACACCTAGATCAAACCATTACGGTGGCAAAATACCTAAAGGAAGCAGGAACTCCTGAAAAGTGACCTCGGGGTGCATATCTCTGTCACACCCTAACAAGTGCGTTATGAACAATAGACCCAGAGACTCTATTCATCCCACATATTCCTTGCGGGTAGCCGTGAAGGTTTAGTTTTGGACATACTCCAAGTACTCTCGGGTATATCTGGAGTCCACCCCTTCGCCTAATTTTAATCAAATCATATTTCACATTAACTTAAAACGTACCAAGAGGCAATTGCAAAACATTCACTCCAAGCACATGCAAGTACATTGATTATCCATTGACTCCATTTTAAGGCACTAGATACTTTCTTCCTATATATATATATATATATATATATATATATATATTGTGTCTTAGCATTGTGCTTTCGTGTTCTCATTTTGTATCTTGTCATCGATGGTTGTTTATGGTTAAATTTCAAACTCCTAAGTAACTCATTCAGTTTAACATCACCATACTAAATAAATTTTCCTTAGTAACTTAATAGGGTTTGCCGCCCTTGTCTTCATTAGGAGTTGAGCCTAAACAGAGGAGTCAAGAACAAGGTGACAGCCTTGACTCGATACTTGCCCCCAAGGACACACCGAGTGGCTTGAATATTTTTTCCACGTGACCCAGGTGTGTGAAAGGTGGAAACGCAACCCAAATGGCACTTCTCCGTCCAAGTGTTGACACTGCATTTGTTGGCACAAAAAAGGACACTTATGGATTGAAGGTTGCCTAAAACGCTATAGATGGGCATGACATGAGATGCATTCACTATCCACCTAGCTTGCCATTTTTACCTTTTTACATGTTGATTGATGTATGTGACTCTTTCCATAGTAACTTGCATACATACATGACTATCTCCACAGCATACCACGTACTATACGCGAGTATTTTCGTCGCAACCCGTAGACAGATCTGTTCGCAGGTTTCCCTTATAGCAACTCGCGTGTCATATGTGGGTAGCTAGTATCAATACTTGCGTACACCTCCATTCAACATTAAAAATAATAAAACACGATTAATGGAAATTTTTTAAGCCTTAAACATTAACTATCTTAACTGTCTCAACCTCCTCAACCTTCAAAACTGCTCTATTTTTCCTAAGTATAAAGAGAGGCCTTGTGGAGGGAATTAATCAATCATACTTGGAGAGCAAAGTTATGCTGGTTGTATATCTATCGAAGTCTTTGGAGCAGCAGAACTCAGAATCCTTTGGTTGCAGAGGAGTCCTTCTTTCAAGCATTGGGTTGTACACTTATATCATTCACTATTGTTAATAAAGAGAATCCTTCTTCAAACTTTATGTTGACTCTCTTTCATATATTATGGTTTGATGAATATTTATTATTAAGCACTCTATATATTGTTTATCTAACTTGTCATATATATATGTATAAGAATGTACTTGGAGGATTTGCTTTTTGCAGGTGAAGGAGGTGCATCCCTGAAAGCTTTGGAGAGGAGCAGAGTGGGCGAAGACAAATCTTGGATCAACCATCGTTAATTAGGTGAGTCCATTATATATTCCTATTTCCTTTATGTACTTTAAAGCTGATTGTCTACAAGTTTTAAGAGTACTTTGGTAACTCCAGACCCTCGATTATAAGGGTGTTTATTCCTAAACAACAGAACTGGAGACTCCATTGGAGAACCTAGACTGCTGTGGGTTATTTTTGTTTACCGTTGCCCAGTCTTTGCCTTGAGTTTGTGTGTGGTATCCTGTCTTGGTTCATGCTTAGGATAGTGTTTGATGACCTTGAGAAATTTTCTTTTTATTATAAAATTTTGTACCTATACGTGGGTTTCTCTTGCATACCATCGCATACAGAGGCCTGCATACTCAGGTTGCTCTCTAGGATAGTTGCGTACATTACACGGGTTTCCCTTATACACAGTCGCATACAAGCCTTAGCATTTGAATTTTTGGGTTAGGGTTTTCTTGTCCCTGTCCCTTTATAAAATTTGTTGGCTGGTTGGTCTTTCTTATAAGCATTATACTGTCAGTTTGATGACCTTGTTGGCCACACCTTGTGCTTTCTTGTAAAGCCCTTGAGTTCCTTTTGTTTGGATTGTCTTCTATTTGCAATTTGAAGTGGATTTGCCTGTTTTGAGTTATAGGTTTAAGTGTTTTTTGTCCGAATCAGTGATCAGGGTTTTGGACACTATTTTTCCCATTCTATCTTTGGATAGTGATTGGTTTGCCACTTATCTTTGTGTGATCTCAGTTATTTCTTGTCATTATGTCTGCTTAAGCTAGGGTTCCAAGTCTTCCCTTGTTGGTTGATATTTGGTCTTATTAATCTGTTTTACTTCGCTTTGCTTGCTTTATACAGTTGATTGAATTCAAGCATTCTCAAGTTTTGTGCATTTAGGTGCATAGTAGTCTTTGAGCATTTTAAAAAGTGAAAAGAAAACATTTTGAAGCTTTTGCATGTGATTTTGCATAGAGTATTTTTACTTTCAGTTTTTAAAATATAATCTCAAAAACTACAAAAATATAGTCTTAGTTTTCTCTTTATCATTGCATTTTCATCAATTTATATTTACAAAAAGAAAAAAAGAAGTTTGTTTTAGTAGTGATAATTTTCTTTGAAAACATACACCTTTTCTTTTTACATTTATTATCGAGTCAAAAACATCATAGTCCTTCACTCCACGTCCTTCTAAGTAAAGAAATAGCCCTTAAAATGAATGCAATAATTAAAATTTACTAGTAATTTTTATTTTTTAGGGCCATTCACCTACTATATTAGGCTAGAATTATGGGCTAGGAAGTGTAAACCTCCCATACGTTTTAAAATTCAGACATAGTGGACCATTCAATAAGTAAATCCTTATCTTTATCGATTGTATATGGGAAGCTCCTCTCAAATGGGAGTCAAGCACGAGGCTACGTGGACGCATTAGACTAAGGAGATAACCCTCTGATTCCTTGTTGAAATGTAAATCATGACTTTTACGCATCTAGGGATTCTATCCTAGATAGAGTTTCAGGATCAGCTACCCTGCCCATGCGTACAGGTCAGGCTTGCAACTGCCTCCCCAGACTGTGGGTATAGCTAAGGAAGCCTTTAGTCTCTTGACATTCATTTAGGGTTCATACCTAGGTAAATCGGAAGGCTATTTATGGTTCACCTTGGACGAGCTTGGAAGGTAACCCTTATTGAAAGTGTAGGAGGGCGGTGGGTGATTCCTCTACTTGTGCGTAAGAACCTCTTCAAGGACACCAAGTAACTATTCTTCAGCTTTCTTCGGGAAAGCATATCTTTTACCCTTACTGACTGTTGAGACTCTAGGAATTTTTGTAGTGATTTCTCTATGGCTTGTCTGTGTTTAGTTGACCTTAGGGTTCGAATTGTCAAATTTACAATCGTGGAGGACCAACCTATTAGAAGGTCACGAAGGTTGCAAAACCTTCCTCCTCTCATCACATTGGAACCTCTACCTCCACCTCAAAGGCAGAGATTGGACATGGACGGTTCATTTGAACCGATAGGAGTAAGTGAAGTTCCAGGTGAACTGGCACTTAGAGCTAAGTATTTTGATTTTAATACAGTTGAGATAGAAGACTTGCAGGCTGACAAGTTTGCAAGGAATTTTAACACACCCTTGACTGACTTAAACGGTCTTGTGATCATCTAGGTTAGGCCTTTTGATTCACCTGTTTTAGGTGTCCCTATGGGCAGGATAATGTATACTATGGGATAAAGTTCTTTTTCTTTCACCTTAGCCTTTCCGGCTGAAGGGGTACTACCTCCCCCGGTAATTACCCCTAGATCTAGCATACCTACTATGACATTGACTCCAGAAAGCCAAGTGGTCCAACCGCCGGTTCCCATAAGCCTAGCAGGTGCTTTTGGTGACATGGTTATTGGGATCCCTAGTATACCTACTGTTCCTTCTTCGTTTGCACACACTGCCCAGAGCGGTCTGGTAGGATCCTCAGCTTTCATCCAAGGATTTCCTTGGAATGGGGGGCATATTCCCCCATCCACTCCATATGTAGGTCCATCACCTTCTTATGTAGGAGTGCAATTTGAAAACACTACCTCTTATGGAAGGGTTTCCAAACTCCGGTCTCAACCCTGTTCACGAGCTCTCCTTTTTCGTTGTTTAGCGGAGGGATACCTGCTCACTTTTTTCAAAACCCAATTTCGATTGGGATGGCCCGAACCTCATATACTACACCTCCTACTCATAATCCTGTGGCTTACGGATGGAATCCATTTCAAAGTAATCCATCCACTTCGCAACTGGTGGCAGGGGGAAACCCCAGCTTTACATATGGGTATTTGGGGGCAAGTCCCTCTAATCCCCAGACTGGCACTTTTAGTGCCCTGATGTGACCCAAGCTTCCTTTTCTGGCAACATTAAACTTTCAGATTTGTCAAAATTGATGAACGACCCAATGAGGCATGACCTGTCATGGCCACCTGTTCCCACTAAATTGCCATCAGACATCCCTAATTAAAGGGCAAAGTTGGTGAATATCCTAGGGCTCATGCCACCACTTTTCATTTATGGTGTTCTTCTAATTCACTGAATGGAGATTTAGTTAGGTTGAGGCTATTTTTAAGAACCTTAACGAATATTGCAGGAAAATGGTACATTGAGTTGCCTTCTACTTCGTTCAGTAGTTTTTGGGACTTGGATAGTACATTCCTTATCCACTTTCAGCTTCCGGTCCAATACGATTTTGGAACGGACTTGTTGTCTACCTTTAGGCAGAACAAGGCTACCCACATCTTATATCATATCCAACGGTGGAGGAGGTGGAGGAGCCTTATAAAAGCCATTATTCCTCCTGATTTCTTACTAGAGTGGTTCCTTAAATCCCTGTTTCCTTACATATCTAAGGATGTATCCACTTCAAAAGTGATGAATGAAGAAGAAGCCATTCTCAAAGCCCAGCAATTGGATTTGATCTATTCACAATCTGGGATCTTATATGAGATTATACCTAAGGCACCGAGGCATACCCATGATACAGAGAAACCTAAGCTTGGACCCCATGCCGATGGTGTGGTTGGATCCGTAAACTCTCCCACTGTAGAGTCTTTGGAAAAACAACATCATCAGCTGTCCATCAAGCATTCTATGGCAGAGGCTGCCCCCTCCCCCCAAAGTGTAAATGTTTTTGCACAAACCTCTCAGAAGGGAAATCAACAGCCCAGTGGGAAGAAGAAGAGAGGAAAGAAAGGGGAGGGAAATCAAAACAAGCAGAAACCCACCAACAATGATCATGGGGGAAAGAAAGAAAATAAAAAGGTCAAATTCCTGTGTAAGTTGTGCCATGAGGATCACCTCACTCACCTTTGTCCTCGTATGGAACAAGCCCAAAAGCTGCTAAAATATCAACAACTGGCTGTCCTGAAGGATCCTTTTCTCCAAGGGCAGAACTCAGCTTCAGCTTCTAATGTAGCACGGGGTACTCTAAGTGCCCCTGACCCCAACTATATCAACATGGTCCGATCTTCGACTTTGCTACAGACTAGGAATACAAATTACGAAAAAGAGACTTTTGAGAAGGGTAAGTCTATAGGTGAAACTTATAACCGTCTCACAATAGAGAAGCCTGCTAAACCTATGCCTAAGATATCGAAAAGTTTCTTTAAAAATATCTTGCATAACCCTAACTCTAGGGTTGCTTCAAACTACTCTATGGTTGAAGACTTATCCCAAATCCCTTGTGCAATTTCAACTTTAGAGGTGTTACAGAGCCGTCTCACCTAGTGGGATGCCCTCTTATCAGCCTTAGGTAGCATGGACTCGTCGAGTCTCATGGTGAAATTTCACTTGTCTGATGTTAAAATTCATCTACCTTACCATGTAGCCTTATCAATAGATGTCATCCATGGTGGAAAGACCATTGGAAGGGTAGTTGTTGATGAGGGTGCTTCTACATGCGTTATGTCCTTGTCATGTTGGAAAGATCCTAGATCCCCAAAGCTAGTCCTGTCAAACACTCTGCTTATTGCTTTCAACAAAAGGTCATTCCGTCTGCATGGTATCCTACAGGATTTTGAGATTAAGCTAGCAGGGAAAGTAGTGTCTATTGAGGTGGAAGTGATTGACGCACCTTTGGACTATAATTTGATTTTGGGAAGAAGCATGACTTATGCCATGACCACTATTGTGTCGGTCATATTTTGGGTGGTAGGTTTTCCACACAAAGGAAAGTTGGTTACTGTTGACCAACTTGATTTTACTCGAAAAGGACGCATGGAGTCTAATGAGTCCGTTGTGCCATTGGTTGATCAGGTCAAACCTGCTGCAGAGAGCTTGGGGGATGGAATGTATGCATCACTAATGGACACATTTGATCTTCTAGCCCTGATTAACTATATTGGTTCTACTAGTGTGGGGAAGTCCATAGCCATGGTTGTTGATAGGACTGATCCTTGGGTTCTCCCTTCCCCCCATGAACCGGAAGTTCCCTTATCAATAGTGGAAGTGGCTTACCAAGCTATCACTCAAACCACTATTGATCCCATTCCAGACCCTCTCACAGTCTTAGAGGACCTGGAAGAATTCTATTTTCCCTCTTGGGCAAAAAACTCTTTGCACTCTACGGACTGTTTAGATATGGTTTTACCTTTTGATGAAGCCATTCTAGAATCCATGTCTAGACATGGTAAGATCTATGAAGATATTCACCATCGATCCTATTTTCTTTTAGAGCTAAGAAGGATAGAAAATCAAGAGTTTCATGAGAGACTGTCAGATGATGTTGATACACCCATCAATCCCTTACCTAGGGAAGGATTGTTTTTCGAGGGGAATGTGGCAAATATTTCCACCACTATCCCTATCAACATCTCTGTAAACCCTAATGTCATGGAAAATATACATATATGTGCAAACTGCTCTCCTGAAGAGATTGCAATCTATACAGCCTTGTTCAAGGAATTTTGCGACGTCTGTGCCCGGTCATATGAGGAGATGCTAGGCATTGATCCATCGATAGTTGAACATGAGATACGAACATACCCTGACGCTAAACCTATTCGGCAAAATTTAAGACTTGTTAACCCGCATAAAGTGGCAGCTATGAAGGCTAAAGTTGAGAAGATGTTGAAAGCTGGTTTAATTTATCCCATAGCTCTGATGAAATGGGTATCCAATCCTGTTCCTGTTGATAAGAAGCAAGGGACCATACCAATCTGTACTGACTTTAGAGATTTGAATAAAGCTTGTTCTAAGGACAAATATCCCACGCCATTTATAGAACAAATTATAGATGCTTGCATGGGAAGTGAAGTGTTCTCGTTTATGGATGGTTTCTCCAGATACAATCAAATTCAAATAAAACCGGAAGACCAACATAAAACTTCTTTCATTTGTCCTTGGGGGACCTTCGCGTACAAAAAAATGCCCTTTGGATTGAAAAATGCTGGGGAAACCTTTCAACGGGAAATGAAATTTTCCTTCCATGATATAAAAGCCATTTTCGAACCTTACCTTGACGATATACCTGCACATTCTCGTAAGAGTATTGACCATCCAGATCACTTACAGTTGATATTTGAGCGAAGCAGATGCTATAAGATCCTCTTGAATCCCCACAAGTGTGTGTTCTGTGTCGAGTTAGGGAGATTGCTCAGATTCATTGTCTCTAATAGAGGCATCCAGGTGGATCCATTAAAAGTAGAGGCCATTGTAAATCTTCCTCCTCCTTGTTTTATCAGGCAACTTCAAAGCCTATAGGGAAAGTCTAATTTTCTTCGACATTTCATTGTTAACTATGCCAATATTAGTAAGGATTTCATGCACCTGTTAAAACAAGACACCCCATTTACATGGGATGAAACTACATAACTCACGTTCGAGGCATTGAAAAAAGCTTTGTTGTCGGCACCTTTACTGTGTGTGCCAGATTACTCTAGGGATTTTATATTGTATCTGGCAGGGTCCGAGTTGATCATTGGAGTAGTCCTGGTCCAGGAAAATGATAAGATCCAGGAGCATATCATTTACTATCTTATCCGTGCTTTAGCTGGGCCCGAACTCAAGTACTCCCACATCGATAAATTGGCCTTAGTAGCTGTCTATGATGTTAAGAGTTTACGTCACTACATTTTGCTGAGGACTACAACAGTAGTGGTAGATGTGAATCCTTTTCAGTATGTTTTGTCCCAATGGATTGTTGGGGACAAATTCAACAAATGGATAGTCATTCTCCAAGAATTTTACTTGGATTTCTAGTCCACTAAGTCTAAAAATTCCTTAGTTTTTGTTGAGCTTATAGCAGAATTTCCAACGGAAGAAGATGTAGTCATTGAGGATGACTCATTCCCAGATGAGCATATCTTCTTGATAGCCACCTATGACCCCTGGTATGGAGATATAGTTATTTATCTCCATACTTTGAAGTATCCTACATCTTTCTTGTGGGAAGAGTGACGTAGATTACACCTTCATTCTAAGAACTACCTCATCATAGGAGATACTTTATATCGAAGAGGGGTAGATTCCATTTTGCGTCGATGTCTTACCCATGAGGAAGTGGATATTGTCTTGAATGATTCCCATAGTGGAATGTGTGGGGTTCATTTATCTGGGTTAGCAATGGCCCAGAATATACTACACGCCGATTATTTCTGGCCCACAATATTCAAAGATTATGTGGAAGGGTGAAGCGCTGTCATCCCTGTCAGCTTTACACCATAAAAAAGTGGTCACATCCTGCTCCATTATTTCCCGTTGTCTCGATGGGCCCCTTCATGAAATGGGGAATTTGATTATGTGACATGCAACCTAGCGTCAGCTGGGGGGCACAAATATATCAATGTCGTTATGGACTATTTTATGAAATGGGTAGAGGCAATGCCCACCTTTAAAGCCGATGGGGAAACAACAACTTTTTTCATATTCAATTAGATTATAGCACAGTTTGGTATACCCAAGGTGATTGTCACTGACCATGGTAGTAATTTTCAAAATAGCATGATGACGGAACTGACCACTATGCTTGGATTTAGACAAGATAATTCATCTTCATATTATCCTCAAGCAAATGGTCAGGTTGAGGATGTTAACAATACTTTGAAAACTATCCTCAAATGTACTATTAATGCAGCCCATTCTAACTGGCATATCATGCTATACCCTGCTCTTTGGGCATACCGAACTAATGTAAAAACTGCTATGGGTTTCTCTCCCTTCCAACTCCTTCCTGGAGTGGAAGCGGTTACCCCGGTTGAATGTGAAATCCCATCTTTGAAAATATCTATTCATGTGTTATCTAATACGAAAGAGCTTGAAGAATGTCTAGTACACTTAGAACACCTGGATGAGCAGCAAAGAGATGCAATGACAGAAAATCAAGCTCACAAGAATAGGGTTAAAAGGCAATATGATAAGTCGGTCAAACCTCAGATTTTCTCTAAGGGGGAACTTGTTTTTCTTTGGGACCAAGCCAAAGAACCCTCGGGGGTAGGAAAATTCAATGCCATGTGGTTAGTGCCTTATGTCGTGTTGAAGGTATTAAATAAGGGTGCATATGAGTTAATAGATTTTGATGTGAATAAGCTTCCTGAGCCTAGAAATGGGCTCTATCTGAAGAAGTACTATGCTTAGGCTTAGCACTTTTTCTTGTATTTCATTGTATGTATGTTTATGTACACTAGTTTGTCAGTTTGTGTTTTTTATACCATCTGTTGGTTGTTGCAGATGTCTTTCGAGAGGTACATAGGTTTCATTGATGGCACCAGTCACCACACTTATCATCTTGCTTTAGTAGCAGGGGCCGTTTATTCTCCCTCAGGACAGTTAGTCGCCTTAGGAGATGCTTGCTTAGGTCCTACTTGTAATAATGTTGCTGAGTATAGGGCTGTAATTGAGCTTCTATGGGATTCTTTGTCATGTGGTATCACTCAGCTGGAAGTCCAAATGGACTCTCAACTGGTGGTTTCCTAGCTCAATCGAGCTTATCAGGTGCGAAACCCTATTCTATTACATTAGTTCATGCAAGTTAGGTTATTGGAAAGAAGTTTTGAGTTCATTACATTCAATTACATTCCAAGAAATCAAAATTCATTGAATGATGCATATGCTAAGTACATTTTGGATTGGCATCTAACACATATTTCATAAAAATATACAGCATACACATAAAAAACATTTGTAAATAAATTGACAATATATATATATATATATATATGTGTGTGTGTGTGAATATTTGTCTATAGATAGGTTGAGTTCTTGATCCTCAGATCTAGTCATAACTGTATAATATACAAAAATATGGATCATAGTCCATAAAAATTCCCTAGATCTATGTTGGACCACCCTGGTCCCCCCGGTCTCCTTGTACTCTGGCTTCCTTAGCCTCCTTGACTTCGGTAGCCTCAACAACATCTATGTACACTAAAAAAAATCTGGCTACCCGCCTCAAAAGGTGTATCCATACAGGTGGTACTCCAACCACATACTCCTGCATGATGGCTGGGATGTGCTCAATCCTCAAAGTGGGTACTCTTTGGGTAATCCTGGCCAGATTCCCCTCTAGAAACCTGATAAGTCCCTGGTCTTCACCTAAGATAGGACGAACAAACATACATGGGTGCCCTTCTGGGAGGACCGGTCCAATATCTGCATTTTGACATGTTTATAGGTTTAGAACTCTTATACATATGTATATATCCCTATATTTTAAAATTCATAAAAATTTTAAAAATTGAAAATTAAAAATTACCTAGATCTCCCCATGCTCCTCCTGGAGGGAGGACAAGGTCTGGGTCACCACAAAAATCCATCCCAGCATATGGAAACTGCTCTAGTGCTAGTAATTGCTGCTCCCATCAAAAGTAGAAGTCATCATCATATACACTCTGCACTGAGCCACCTCCTCCCTGGCGGAGGAAGATATCTCCCCATCTGCTTAGCCTAGGCTGACGAGGAGATCGGACCGGTATGGGTATTGTACGGATCAATCCCGACACTCTCTCAAAGAATAAGGAAACTAATATGCTAGAATACCCAAATTTCTTCCTCCTTCCTCTCTTGCAGTTAGAGAGTTGTTTTCTCAAAATTAGGACAACTCCCGAACACCAATCATATAAAGCCCCCTGCATGCAGTCCACTACCAACCTCATTTGGTTTCATGTAGCGAGATGAAGAGAAGATGATCCCGCAACCTTCACTATGGTATTTGTCAGTATCTATAGGGGAAAATCACATATATGTGTAATAGGGATGCAACTCCCTCTCTTTTGGGTCCTTGGTGCGCAGTATACATCAATGTAGTTTTGTACACTTAGAGGATCACTGCCTCTATTGGTGCCCTCCAAGTTGACTGGAGCCCCTCGTCGTGATAGACTAGTAATGAAGTAGATATCCTCTGAAGTAATCTCCAAGGATTCACCTTGAAGGTCAAACATGCCCAAATCATGGTCTCAGTAGTTTATCATGAACTCTAGCAGGTAGACATTGGCTCACATAGGTGATACGTAAAAGAATTTCAAAAACCCTGTAGTGAGGATTTCTCCTCGCTGTAGGAGAAAGAATGACTCCCTTGTGCCTAAAGGGCACAAGGATAGTTTCCTACTCTTTGAAAATAAGAAAAAATGAAATCGAAATGTAAATGATAGAATAGTAAATTAAACTAAGCTAATCTAGTGACAGAAACCAGAACTAAACTAAATCATAAGCAAGAGCAGAAAGAAGGAGTGGAAGCTTTGTGAACCCCTCTATAGAAAACGGGTTAGGCTTCCTCCTCCTTAAACCTTGCAAAAAAAACCTAAGCTACAATGGAGAAACCTACAAACAATGTTAAATAAAACCTGTAAGAAACAATTGTTAGAAGTCAAAGCAATCTAAATAGCTAAGAAGCAAACACAAAAAACACAAATATACCTTCTCTTAGTGGGTAATGGGTCACCATGCCCTAGGTCCTGGAAGCCTCTTTCTCTTGGTTGGGGGGAGCAATGGCTCAAATGGGAATGTATGTGGAAGAGAGGGAATATGGGTGGTTTGAGAGGTAAAGGTCTCAAAGCATCCACGGGCAGCATAACAATAGGCAAGGGAGAAGTGTTTTGAGACTGACCCCCCACCCTCCTTTTATAGTTTTTCCAAGGTATTTTAGGGTTTTAAGCCCTTGGTTAGGGATTTAGCCCCTTTTTTGGGCCATTATCCCCTTTCTGCCCTAACTTTAGCCCCTTTTAGGGTTTTAGCCCTTTTTTGAGGGCTTTACCTCCTAAGGGGGCTATTTTGGGCTCCTTTTTGGGGTTTTTAGCTCTTTTCTTCATCCTTGGGCTCTTTTGGAGTGAAATGAGTGTTGTGAGATGGTGTCCTTGGGTGGTGTAGGACATTGAGAACTATGTGGGGAATTTTTGGGTTAACAGATTGCCCCCTGATGTGTGAGGTCAGGAGCTCAATGTATGACCGACGAACATCATAGGATTTTCTTTTTTAGAGGTGGTGCTTCTGGGGCTGGGGCATGGTGGATTTTGGTTTTTGTATCAATTCGATTCCCATCAATGGGTGAGATACAATAAATGTGTGACATGTATATGGACGAGGTGAGAATTCCCATGCTCATGACAATGTCAAAATAATCATTTGATCTATTCTCTAAAATACAAGAGTCGATCATATACAACTGATGTTACAATGCTGGTTGCCTCTATGTGAGGCTGAATACAATACTGATCTGGTACATTGGACCCATGGCATTCTCATGGAATTCTACATCTTCATGACTAACGGTTTGCTAGATCTGGTACATAGCTATGTGGACTCACTGATTGAGAGTCAGAGTCTCTGAGGTACAAGTATGCTGCATCAATCATAAAGGTAAATCAAAGCACTGCTAAGGCTTCAGATCACTGTCTCCAACACAACCCAGAAATCACAAGAGACATAACCTATTTAGGTCCCTCGAGTGGACTCACCAATGTGATAGAGTCAGGTGACATCCGGGGTCTTCGACCAAGTACTATGTGGAAGAAACCCTATACGAATCTCAACGGTGCGATGATGGAGTTGAAGTCGAGCACGTGAGAAACAACCATCCCAAGAGGCACTAAGGACTCCTCTCAAGTGGTCCAAGGAACTCATTAATGATGTAAATGAAACCAAGGTATAGGGACCTCTGGGTCTATCCTCTGGAATATGTGTGTTGGTGTCAACAGAGGGAGACATGTCCCTATTCAAGGTAATGATGTTTCCTTGACCAGGAGCGCGAGGGATAATTGAAAGTTGTGAAGCACTCTGCGGACTGACTCACTGAATTAGGGGGGAGGGCAGGGAAGAAAAAAAATTTAACAGTGGCACGGGGGGAGTGGGAGACTCAAACTTCCTTTTTTCAGAGTATGACGGTAGGGCAGACCAGGCAGCAAATGAAACTTAACTCATGGGAATGGGATCATTGCTGTAATACCGGAGATGTCACCGCAGATGGGAAATACTTAGAGGAGTTGGACACTTTTGATACTGATGGGATTGAAGGAAGACACATTATAGAGTACTCTGAACAAAGGTGACCCAATGTGGAGATGCTGCCAAACTATTTTCTGTGGGGTGGTTTCTAGGGACACCATTGTGGTACGATCTCATGGATTTTTGGTGAGCCCGAGAAGGTAAGTGCTCAGTGGTGCTTTCAATTTTAGAGAGTCTGAAAGCACGCAGAAGACTCTAGCGGGGGCTCTTTTTCATTGGTAGTCTCCTGTGCTAGAAAAAGGATAAAAGTATACATAGGAGAGCTCATCTATCCTGGAGGGGATGAGAGACTTCTTTACCATTGGTAGTCCAATTAGGTCAGAAAAGGTTAAACCTATACTGATTGGACGGTCATTCAAATACTTTTACGAGCATGAACAAAACCAAGTTTTCTCGAAAATATTTTCTTATTGAGACAGCTGGAAAAGAGATTAATGACAACCAATGGTGAGATTTTTCGTAAAGTGCGGCCCCTCTGCCCAAGAAAGCATAAAAGTATGCAGAGCGGAACGGTCTTGGCTTGAGTGTGCCAAGGAGGTCCTTTTCATGAAATGGTCTATATGGTCTCCAAAAGGAGGTAAACGAAACGATGTAGATGCCCTTTCCTATACTTTAGCAAGTGGGAAAGGAAGTAGCTGCACTCAACGATCTTTTCGTTGTTTTAAGGAGTTAGAAAAGAGCTTAAACAAAACTCCAATGTGGTCAACCGGCTGCAATGGCATGAACGGTGCCCCATGTCGGGATGGTGGAAAGAGGTCCAAAGGTCATCTGCACAGTATGGATGGAGTAGAAGGCTCTTGAACATACAAATACATGCATGGGATAGATCACGACAGAGGCCTGTGACATGGTGCGGCAAAGGCATGCAAACCGAGGTGGCTCTCGAATAGAGGTCAGGAGAGTGTGTGTGTGTGTTGCAGTGGATGGACTTGACTACATGTGATGTGAGTACAAGTCCAGAGGTACTTATATGCCAAATGCATGCAATAAAAATAAATTCTTTAGTGGACAGTGGTCCAGTGGTCCGCGTAAGGTGTGGTGAATGGAAAAGACAACTATGTGTTAAAAATACAAAATAAAAGTTAAAATTACAGTCCTTAATGGGCGGTGGCCCGAGGACACTTATATGCCAAATACATGGAAGAAAAACAAATGGTTTTGTGGATGATGGTCCAGATGTTTGTGTAAGGTGGGGTGAAAAAAGACAATTATAAATACAAAAAATAAAAGTAAAATTATAGTCCTTAACGGGCGGCGGCCCGACAGCTTGATACGAGTATCGGTCCATAGACACTCGCATCGTCTTGTCATGGCTCGTAAATCAAGGTGACTTGTGGGAAATGGTCCTGAAATTAACTTATTAAACATGAGATAATGGTTTCATAAAGAGATAAAGGGCAGAATTCTAAAACCAATGGTGCAAACGACGTCTCAAACAGAGTCTGTATGGTCCTGTTATGTCGATCGAAAGAAATTAGGTCAAATGTGGCCTATAAAAAGGGGGGGGGTCCACATGGTGAAGTGTCATTGTCACTGTTCATTGTGGAGTTGGAAAGGTGGGCCCTAATTCTTTATTTGCTGATTTCTTTTGATCCAACCAATGGTTTCATGAGATGCGACTTGTAGGAAAAAGCTCTCACTAAACCTCTTCATTTTGATGGTTTTCTTATTGGATTTGACCACCTGGATGCCCCCCATGAGCTGTTTGGGGTTTCATGTGGGTGAGGTCGCTCATTTCGAAGGGAAAGGTGCACCCTGGGCACTCCTTTTTCCCAAATAGGTGCACCCTAGCCTCTTTTGGGTGGTTTTTTGATGGTGGGGATGTCTAACATCAGGGTTTTTGCTTTGTGCAGGATGGTGGAGATCAAATGGAGGGAGAGAGACTGCAAACCTGTCAGAGATGCATCATTGCGTGATGGGGGTGTTAGAGATACACTGGCTCACTATGGGTTACTGAAATTTATGAGGATACCACTTATGTGGAGTTTGCATTTGTTGATGCAAACATTCATAGGTTTCTGGGATGTTGCTGAGGATGTGTTCCTCTTCTAGGGCCAACGCATTGAGATTATGATGGAGGATGTGTACTTCATTAATGGGCTCCCAATATTGGGAGTAGTTGGCGACCTGGCACCTATACTATCTCGGGGGGAGACATTAGAGGATCTATGTGATTAGCACTATTACGCTACGGCATATGTGCATGAATCCTACATCCTGATGTGTGACATCGAGGAATTGTCCACACGGGTGGTAGGGACTTTACTGCAGCGCATCTTGGGTTCCACAGGGAGCCACAAGATTTTTGGTGGTCAGCTGCAGCTAGTAGAGCATGCCATAGGTGGCACATATTATGCATGGGGCCAGATGTACTTGCAAGATGTTTGGTGTCAGTTGAACAAGTCAAAGACTACTGGCGCTGGTTTTTGCTTTGGCTCCTTTCTATATTCTTTCTTCTTTGAGAAAGTACCTACACTTCGTCCTCATTGGGCTCTATAGGACAGTGGTCCGCAGGAGCCGAGGATGTATAGGTGGTGCCAGATGACGATTCGCGAGGGTGGCGACAGAGTGGGCCACTTTTTTACCAAGGAGTTGCTGGAGTAGTAGCTTCAGATTCCTATGGTGATCGAGGAGTACCCGTATGCGAGTATGGATTTTCGAGCAGACCTTGAGATGCCTCGACCTCCTAGTCAGGCGTGGGGACCAGCTAGTATGTATGCTTGATGTTTTTATGTTGATCTTTATGCATAGTATAGTTGAGCTGGTTAGTGATTTTCATATTGATGTATGTGGATTGATGGTGTCCTTGCTTGTGTGTGCAGATGTTGGTCCTCGCTTGCCACCTGGGCATCGGAGGTGGGTTGTTACCGTACCTCCTGCGGCGACTTCTGCGGCAGCCCCTTCCGGGAGCTCCCGCAAGCAGCAGCAGGACATGGATGGACTGGTGCTGTATCTAGATGAGCTTCCTACTAGGGTTTCAAATGTTGGCTGGAAGCATCTGAGTACCAATTTTATTGCTGTGATTCACAATATTTCTTCTGAGCTGACGGGTGTGATGAAGAAGATGGCAGTGGCTTGCGAGCACTTTTGCCAGATGATGAGAGGTGGTCTTCTTGCAGAGGCTGCATCCTCTTCGGAAGATGATGAGGCTGAGTCAGATTAGTAGCCTTGTGGGGTTGTTCCCATCAGAGGAAATTTCAACTCAAAATGGGCCTCCTAAAATGAACTAATAAAATAATAGTTAAAATAATAAAATAATAATTATTAATTTTGGAGGAAGAAAAGAAAAAACTACTTTTTTGTTTGTATTTTTGACATATCTCCCCGTGTTTTTGCTCAAATTTTGATCGGGAGAGCTCGTTGGATGCGGAATTAAATTCCGCATCCATCGATCTCTCTCAATCGAAGTTTGAGTAAAAACATGGGGAGATATGTAAAAAATACAAACAAAAAAATTAGTTTTTTTTATGATACCTATCCCCAAATTTATATTAAAAAAGTGTTTAAGACCTATACGGTATTTCAAATTTAAAGAAATTTCATTGGCTAACACATGATGACATGGAATTTGAATAAAAGTTAAAAGGCCCATTACATATGCTTTTCTCAATAGGATATACATAAGCGATACAAAACCAACTAGTGCGTTGGTGCACTTAGTTGGTTTTGTATTGCTTGCACTAGTTGGTTTTGTATCGCTTATGTATATCCTGATGAGAAAGCATATGTGGCTTCTCGTTTTTGTATTGGACATGTTTTGGACATGAGACTGATGGATTTATATCTTTATATATTTTTTGACGCACATCGATGCGCTTTTGTGGTTTCATTATATGAGTCTTTTTATTATGCTGTGGAATGCAAATGCCTATGTGATGTATTATTACACTGTGTGTGTATTTTTAGACATGATTACGCATTATGTTATGGTTGTATGTTTCCTATATACTATTATGGATGTGCCAATTTAGAATATCATTAGCCATTTTATCTATGACACTATTGAGGTTCTCGGGAACATGTGTGAATGTGATGGATTCAAATGTTCTGACCATGTGTTTAGTGCGCAGGTACTTTGTAAAGAGGCAGGGATTGCAAACTCGGTAGTGGTTGTTCAGTTGAGAAACAAGCAGCTGGGAGTTTAAGAAGACATCAATATGATGAATTCATAATTGTCAAGTGGTGGCCAAGAGGCCATTGACACCATCATACTCTGCCTAGTTGTTGGTTGCAATTCCCACACATATTCCATTTGATGTGAATCAACTCGTCCGATGGGGAGTATATTACCCATGTAGCCGAGGAAAGGTTCGGGTACCATCTGCTTGCTCCATCTATGAATCCCATATACTGCTCTGACGTGAGCTCCATCTGAAGCAATGAGAGGAAACAATATATAAGACTCGATTGGGAAAAATGTGTAAAACAAAATATGGAAAGACTATAATACAATTTAGAACACTGTCACTCAAAGAGGTG
Organism: Pseudotsuga menziesii; assembly: GCA_001517045.1. Taxonomy (NCBI): domain Eukaryota; kingdom Viridiplantae; phylum Streptophyta; class Pinopsida; order Pinales; family Pinaceae; genus Pseudotsuga; species Pseudotsuga menziesii. The sequence continues at coordinate 152,488 of LPNX010368318.1, forward strand.
ACATTAGGGGGAAAGTTGTTTGGAATTTCCCAGGATCAACAGTCATTCCTTTGTGTGGCATGATGAATGCTTGGAGATGGCCCATGGGGACACAGAAAACACACTTGGATGGGTTCAAGTAGATTCTGCACTGGCGACATCACATGCAGACTTGTCACAATCCATCTATGTGTTGTGTGTGGTTTTGCAACCATGCGATGAGGTTGTCGAAACAAACCAACATGATGTGAACGAGGTCGCGGAAGTAGTGTGTCATGGCGCGCTGAAAGATGGATCCATCATTTTTGAGGCCAAAGGGCATGACTCGGTAGGCGAATGTGTCCCATGGGTTTGTGAATGCCATCTTGTGACGGTCTTATTTTTGGATTTGGACTTGGTTGTAGCCTAAAAATCCATCCATGAAGGAGAAGGCCTCATGTCTAGTGCATGCATCAATGATCTAGTTGATGAACAGTGTGGGGAAGTTGTCTTTGGGACATGCCCCATTGAGATCGTGGAATTGTGTGCAAACGTGAATGGTACCCTATTTTTTATTAATGGGAACAGGATTAGAAACCCAAGTTGTGTATGCAATGGGATAAATGAAGCCGACTGTGCACAGCTTCTCTATCTTGGCTTTCACTGCAACCACATTGGATGGATGGATGGGCCATTGCTTTTGGCATACGAGTGCCACATCAGGCCATGTGTTGATGTAGTGTTCCACAATGGATGGATCTAAGATGGGCATTTTAGTGTATGACCAGGTGAAGATGTCGTTGAATTCTTGGAAGAGAGCGGTGTAGGCATTGACCTCTTCAGGGGAGCAAGATGCACCCAGCATGATTTCTTAAATGATCTCAAATTTGGTTGAGATGTCAATTTTAATGGTTGGAGAAATGTTTGCCATGTTCCCTTCTTCGAAGGCATCGGGTGCTAGGATTGGATTCTTGAACCAGTTAACCTTCCCATGGATGAAATCTTTGGTCTCCACAAAAAACTGGTTAGACTGCAACACAAGTCATCCCATGGGTATTCTGGGGTAGTCAAAGCTTCAAGTATCTCCTCATCATTATTGAAGCAACAAAGTGACAAGTTTGATGGATCGTCATTGGAGGTGGGGATGAGAGTGTATATAGAAATAGACATCATGTAAATGGAAATGATGTCTGAATAAGGCGGTGGGGGGTGAAATTATTCGATCAAGGTGATCTCAGACTCAAGGGAATGGTGACAGAGGTCAGCAAGAGCCATTCGAAAATCAAGCAGGTCTTGGCAATGGTGGGATTAATGTCCATACAAGACACAAAGGGTGCAAGCATGGTTTTTCCTCAATGCCTTGTTCCTGACTAGTGGCGCGATTGAGAGTTCAACCATGGGGATGTTTTCGTTCATATCCATGGCATCCAGATGTGCATAGATCACTAGGATTTCAGGGCAATTCTATGTTGGATGGCCCTGTTGTTCGCAGATGACACAAGGTCGGACTTGTCATGGTTCTGTAGTGGCTTTGGTTTTCTTTCCCATATCCCTTTTGGGTTGGGGTAGTGCAAGTGTGGGTGCGGTGGTTGGATTATGCAGACCGAGCAGGGGGTGAGACTCAACTGCAATAGGTTGCACCGGAGTTAAAACAACTTGGGGAATTATTGGTTGAGTTGGTGGATTGAGATACCACACCAGGATCCCCAACATAAAGTTGGGTAGGCTTAAGGTGGCCATTACCAGTTTGCTCATGACACTAGGTGGGGGAAAGAGAAAGGGAATCATATGGACTGGAGATGAGCCTAGATAACTCCCTACTGGTTGCATGTGGGGGTGAGGTTGTGGTTGCGGATGCACGTAATGCTGTTGTTGTAGGTGATGTTACAGCTGCTGTTGGTGCTGCGATTGCAGATGATGTTGTGGTTGTGGTTGGGGATATGGTTGCGGTTGCTATTTGGGTATAGCGGTGCTAGATGAGACCATGCACAAGTCCGTAGTTTGCTTTTGTGTTGGTGGTGGTGACACCAATGGGAAAGGAGTCATCATGGTGGGATCAATAAACAACCCAAGGCCCACATTCAATGATGGGGAGGATGGTGTGTTTTCAACCACGGTGTTGGTTGCAGGGATGACGTTAGCATGTGTAGTCGTGCCTTGCGGCTCAATGGTGGTGATGGTAGGGATAACGTTGGTAGGTGCTTTCAACCCTTGTGGATCATGGTAGGTGAGTTGGTTAATAGTCACAATCTTCCCTTCATGGGAGAACATCATGAGGCGAAAGACAATAGACATGATGGTTTGCACGGCATACATGTAACTCCTTCCGAGGAGGAGGTTATAGTCCAGTTGAGCATTGACGACTTTGATGTCAATCAAGACTATCTTCCTAGCTAACATGATGGGGACATGGGGGAGGATTCCTTGGGATTTAGTGGGGTGTCCATCATAAGCCCATAGATTCGTGGAGGATGGTTGCAGAATTGGTGATCCAAGACTCTTCCAAACCAAGGTAGACATGATGCACATGGATGCCCCCTCATCCACTATGCATCGGTGCACAACCAAGTTTCAGATGGACACTAGGATTTGGAAGGCAACAATGGAGGGCATGCGCGACTCTCCGTTCTCCATGTCAAATGTGATTAACTTGGAATTGGAGGGGTCTACAGCCCCTAGGTTGGCTAGTAAGGCTTTTCGCTGTGTTGGGCACATTTTAAGTACCTCAAGAACGGACATGGTAGTTGGTGTTTGGGCCAAATCATCCACAATGCTATAGCTGATTGCAGCTCTAGCTGTGGCGTTATTGGAAACTCTGTGTATGGGGGGTCACGGGAATGGGGGTAACTGAAGAGGCAGGTTGACTATCTTAGACATGGATGTTGTTGATGAATCAATGTGTTTAGTGGTGGTACCGTACTGATTCCGTCGAGTTTGTAAATTGACCTCTTCAGTGGTCATGGCTAGCAGGTGGTGAGCACCTGTTTCGGCCATGGGAGGTGCTCTTGGAGCATTAGGATTGGCTTGGGGAGAGGGAGCAGTTGCCACCAATCCTTGGACTAGAAGTGGGTTTTGAAGCACCATGGGGGGAGGTACTTGAGGTGCCGGGTTGGGTTGTGCTTGGTTTGTAGCATTGGCGGCTCATTGGGCCTCATTTTGAATGGCCTGCTTAGCGCGATCCATGAGGGAACACTCAAATGTTTAATGCCCATAAACATCACAGAGTGTACAAGGTTGGTTTGTATGCAACGAAGCATTGCATCTTGGTACATTCTGTCGTGGGGGGTTTTGGGCTGGCTAGTTAGCCACAACATTATTGGGAGGGTTCGGTTGCTGACCGCCTCCCTGCGGTTGGTTATTACCTTGGTTGCAAGGCTGATTGTTTCTAGCTTGCCCCTGTTGATTGTTGGGGGCAGGCTAGTTGGGACGATTTTGTTGTGTGAACACTTGTCCCAACGAAGCTGGTGGAATGGGGGTGGGGGATTGAACTTGTTGCACTGGTGGTGCATAGTATATTTGTGGGGGTGGTGGTGCCACAAATGTGGGAATTTTCCCCACATACTATTGTGTTGGCGAAGCCATGGCCTGAGCCTGCTGCGGTGGCGCAGGTTGTGCATAAGAAGTTGTTGCTCCGGACTAGGATGTCATTCTAGCATAGTCTGGAGCTTGGTTTTGGTAAGCAACATTAGCAGTGTTGCTTGGTTGTGGTGCAATAGTAGGTGGTGTCAATCGAGGCTGTGGTTGTTGGGATACTGACCCTATGATGTTGTCCACAGCATGGGATGCCTCCCGGTGAGTCGCGGTAGGAGGTACTCAGACGGGGAGCATCTAGAATGAAATTGTACAAGTATCCAGACTAAGAGTAGATCAAGTCAAATTGCTGGGCCTTTAGTATGGTCTCTTCTTCAGATTGGGGACGTTCAAATGCGATGTCCTTTGCGATGGGTGGGAGCAAAGTATTAAGGAACCAATCCAAGAAGATCATGTCATCTAGTTGGATTTTTCATAAGCTACGGCGTCACCACCACTCATAGATATGGTCAGTTATGTGAGTGGCGGTGCTTTGGTGACAGGATAACAGGACCTCCACCCCCTCGTCATATCTAACAGGCAGTTGAAAATACTGTAGGAACATGAAGGCTAGGGAGTTGAATTCAGGGTACTTGGCTTGTGGCAGCTCAATGTACCATTTGGCTATGACACCTGTAAGGGTGCGTTGGAATAGCCTCAGCCTGATGGAGTCGTCTACGATGTTGTTGGATGAGCACCATAGATGGAATGTCATTATGTGATTTTGGGGACATTCCCCAGCTTTGCCTTCAAAATTTGGGATGTTTGATGGCAGCTTAGTTGGCATGGGTGGCCAAAAATCTTGGTGGTAGATGGGGTCATTCGTTAATCTAACCAAGTCAGTTAGATGAGCAATGAAGGGAAAATTTGACCCCAAGTTGATGTGGTATGGGGCTGCAATGGGGGTGGGGTTTGTAGGTGCATAATGCTGTTGGGGCGCGGACCTTGAAGGTCCTTAATTTTGGCAACTCCGCGGTTTTGGTGCGAATCTTGTAAGTGGAGTTGTGGTCCAAAATAGTCTTAGGGGTTTCGGGGTTGGGTCGAAGCCCCTATTTTTGTAAATAACCCATGGTTTAAGCCCATGGTTTTTAATCCCATGGTTTAAGCCCATGGTATTGTAATAGTGCACTTGTATAACTAGGCACTTATGTAAAGGAGAAAAGAGTTTTTTCGAAGGTTTTTGCATGATGATAATTTGATGCGAAGAACCTAAGGTCTATTTTTGGGTTTAAGGTTAAGTCCCAACTGAGTGCATGGATGACCTCTGTAGTTGAGTGCGCAGAGGGTTTTGGAAGAAAGGTTCTACAGATAAGTGCGCAGTTTTAGAAGATCTGCAGCTAAGTGCACAGTTTTGGGTTGTTGAGAAGATCTGCAACTGAGTGCGCAGATCAGAACTGTGTGTTTATAAAGTGTTGAATATAAACACAGTTCTATGGATGTAGCCCCTACACTGGGGGTGAACCACGTATATCTTATGTTGTGGTGGTTCTTGTTATGTTGTTCCTGTATGTTTTATGCATTTGATAAGTAGATGAATGATAAAGTAAGATAAACTGTTAAGTATTAACTTCGCTGTGAATTCTCAGTTAAGGGTTAAGCAAGTAACTATTTTTTTATCTAAACTGCGAAGCTATTTAAGTGAATATCGAAGCTCTGTATTGCATAATTATTCCTTGTTAAGACTAAAGGTACAGTAATATCCCTCTTTTGCCTGCAGAAACCTGATTTTGTAGCACCCCATAGCTATTTCGGGTGAGACTGCAAGCTTTTCGTAGGTTGTTGCCGAAAGGGCCAACACTGTGGGTCTCTTTGTTGGTGCGAAGATAAAAGTATAAGAAACTGGGTCTGCCCTTACCCCAACAAATTGGTTCCATTGTCGGTTGAACTAGTATCTCCTTCAAGAGGGATCTACGTCGTACCTGAGGGATATGTTTTGGAGGCCCTTGGTAAAAGAAATCAGTGACTGGGTTGGAGATACTTATCTGAAATTTGCTGAACAAGAGAATAAGGACCCTCGTCATAGCTCAGACGACTTCTTGCAAAGGTACATTTTTCCTGATGTTTATGAAATTTTCTTTGCTTGTATCCACATAGAATTGCACCAGTGGTTATATGGTTAACAGAAAGAAAGAAAAACTTCAAAGAAGATCAGTCTCTTGACTGGACCCCAGAAAGAACTAAGCTATTGAAAAGTGTAAACAACGTGGTATCAAGAGCTGTTGACCTTGGAAAACGTGAACCCTTGAAGCATTTGTGACGGAGTTCACCATCAACACACATACTTCTTTCAACGAAGTAGAAAGACAGTTTTTCAAAGGACCAAGGGGTAAGTACCTGAATTCATTAAGTCTGAAAATTAAAATGCTCTTGGCTGAGAAAGGCATGTTGCTTATCCAATCAGATTGCTAGATTTATTGCTACTAACCTATGTTTGAAAGCGAAAGTGACTTTGACGAGCAAAGTGGTTTTCTTCGCAACGGTAAAAGATACAAGATAACTCTTGGATCCTATACCCTAGGCCAGAATACCGATTATACCCCATTAAGCCCATAAGAGTCTGAATCTGAAGAAACCCCTTTTGTTAGAAACCCTCCTATAACTCCATAGTGAAGATCTGTTATCCCTGAGAACCCTTCGCAATATGAAAGTAACCCTAGCCCGAGTAGTCCTATCGCAGGTCAGTCTACCTCAGTAAGTTCCTTTCCTCATGTTACCAGTCTCCCTCCTCCTCCCCCTCCTCCCCCCATCGATTCACTATGGCCCATATGAATGATGATATCAAGCTCCCAATTTTTAAAGGAACTGGATCAGAGGATCCAGAGCAGTTTTGGTTCTTATGCGAAGCTGTTTGGACTGCTAAGAATATTATGGATCAAAATACAAGAACAACGCAGCTGGTCACATCTTTCAGAGACCGAGCTTTGACCTAGTTTATGAATTTTTCCAGTACTCAGAACTATATCTTGGATGATATTAAAAAATCAATGATCAAAGAATTCAAGAAGCCTAAATCAGAGTCACAGTGTATAACTAAACTAAAAGAAATTCAGCATAAGTGAGATGAATCAGTATGAGACTTTGATTAGAGGTTCAAGGTTCTGTTGGATCAAGTAAGCTTCACTATTGGACCAGAACAGCATAAAGAATGGTTCATTGCAGCACTATTTCCTCATATTAGGACTCCACTTATGCAACAGAAGTTTGCTGATCAGCAAGAGGCATTGCAAATTGCTATGAAACTTGAAACAACTCCTGTTGGAGATAATTCTGGAATAGCCCAAATACAAGCATAGTTAGAAGAAATGGATTTGGAGCTTCGCAACATGAAAAAAGGGAAATCTATTCGAGAAGAGGTTTGGTGTACACGATGTAAGACAAAAGGTCATGACAAAGAATAGTGTTCTGCATTAAGAAATTATTTGAATACTGGTGTGCTGAACCTGTTTAACCCTAATGTCCTATATTGTGAGATTTGTAGAACAACTGGCCATCATCGACCTGAAAATTACTATCTGCTGCAGAGATATGTTCAAGTACCTAAGAATCCTTAATACAAGTTTTGTAAGTCAATTGGACACAATGAAGAGGAATGTTGTAGCTTTGACCTCATGAGAGAGCGAACCTATGATGCTTATAGGGTACAACCCGATGCACAAGGCAATGATAGATATGGTTACCGTGGTAGTACATCAGGTTGAGGTAATTTCAGAGGTCATGGTCATGGTGGTATTCTTGGAAGACTGTCAGAACCTAACTATGACATGTCGATATTGCAGAGCAGTCAATCATGTGATTGAGCAATGCCCACAGTTGATAGCCAAGATACCAGAAATAAATGGCGCTCCTACTCAGAATGTTCAGATGATTGCTGTAGAGAAAAGACCTATCCCAGCCATTAACGTTGTTACAAGGAGTGGAGCTATGACACAAGTGTAGAATAAGGAGAAATAGCCTGACGAGGCTTGGGTCCACAAGACCCCAGATAAAATTCCATCCTTCGATGTTGGAAGAGAAAAAGGAACATTTATGGAAGCTAAAAAAGACTTTGCTGATCCGAGAACATTAGTAGCAACTACGCAACAACATCAACAATAGTTACAGCTTCAAGAAGCTTCGCCGTATCAAGTAAGTACACTGACATCATTTTTATAGAGTTGTATGAAGCTTAGTAGCAACTACGCAATAGCATCAACAATAGTTACAGCTTCAAGAAGCTTCGCCGGATCAAGTAAGTACACTGACAAGTCTATTAGATGGGTTGGCTCACAGACAAATATCTTACCTACTTTTGATGGCTTGACAGACCCAGAAGATTTTATTGTACAATTCTCAGAGCAAGTACCAGATTCATAGAAAATGGAGACTCTAGACTCAGTATTCAGAGCCATAGCTGCCAGATGGTGGAATGGTCATAAAAATTATATTCATAGTTGAAGAGCTTGCCAAAAGTCTCTTCGCCTAAGATTCATGGATCAACCTCAGGAGGTACGAAGAAGATTTAATGGTAAGAATAGCCCTCAGGAACATTTGGAGCAATGTTATGAAGCATGGAAGCATGTACCTTGTGAAGAATGGGTACATAGATTTGTACACACTCTGGAACCTGTAGCAAAGAACTGGTATGCGGAGGCGGAGCTTCGCCATGGTACTGTAAGTTGGGTTAGCCTTGTTGATAGTTTTGTGCTCAAATTTTCTATTAATGAGGATTGCCCAACTTTGGATTTAGCTATTAGGTTGATCCATACTAAGGTGTTTGATGATAAAGAATTAGCCAAGTACCAACATGATTAGAAGGAACAAGAAGCTAATGCAGTAGAATGTTATAACCTCGCCATTGATGAAGACGATGACCCTCGCAACATTAATATTCTCGAGTCAGAAGGACATTGCAAAGTACATGGATCAGCAGTCGAATCACCTGAAGTAACTCAACCCTTGAAAACAAGGAAAGTAAACATTGGATCAGAAGAAATGCCTAAGTACACTACCATTAGAGATTACTGGGATGAAGAAATGGTAAACAAAGTGACTGAACTCCTCCATGAGTATCAGGACTTATTTCCAACGAATTTCTAAAAAATGAAAGGTATCCTTGGTGATATAGGAGTAATAAAAATCCCTTTGAAAGCTAATGTGAAGCCTGTGAAGCAGCGCCCTTATAGGATGAATCCTAAGTATAAAGAAAAAATCAGGATGGAGCTAGATAAGATGCTCGCTGTAGGAATCATTGAGCCTGTCGAAGAGTCCGAATGGGTCAGCCCTATGGTAGTACATGAAAACAAGACCAAGGGAGAAATCAGAATCTGTGTTGATCTGAGGAAGCTGAATGATGCCTATTTACATGATCCTTTCCCTACTCCCTTTACAGGTGAAGTTTTAGACAATGTCGGAGGTCAAGAAGTGTATTCTTTCACTGATGGATATTCAGGTTACCATTAGATCATAATTGCTCCAGAGGATCGACATAAAATAACCTTCGCTACAGAAATGGGATCTTTTCAGTATACTGTTATGCCCTTTGGATTGAAGAATGCACCTGCTATGTTTTCCAGAGTAGTCATATCTGCATTTAAGGAATTGATTCATAATTTCTTGGAAGTTTACTTTGATGATTGGACTATATTTGGTTTATTGAAAGATCATATAGCCAGTTTAAGACTTATGTTGGACAAGTGTAGACAACATCAAATTTCATTGAACCTGAAGAAGTGTATCTTTTGTGCACCTTTTGGAATTCTGCTAGGTCACATTGTATGCAAGCAAGGATTGATGGTGGATCCTGCGAAGGTAGATTTTATTGTGAACTTGCCACCTATGAAGTCTGTTAAGCAACTTCCCACTACGCTTGTTCATACTGGATATTACAGGAAATTCATTAAGGGATATGCTCAGATTACAACCCCTATGGAAAAGAAATTAAAGAAAGAGATTAAGTTTGAATGGACACCTGAATGTCAAGAAAGCTTGTAAATTTTGAAAGAAAAGATGGTAACTGCCCCTATCTTAATATTCCCTAACTAGAATAAGGAGTTTCATGTTCATGTCGATGCATCTTCCATTGCTTTAGGTGTAGTATTGGCTCAGTCAGGTGAAGGTAATATTGATCACCCTATTGCTTTTGCAAGTAGAAAATTGTCCACAGCAGAAAATAATTATACTACGACAGAACGAGTAGGTCTAGCTATGGTTTATTCCTTGCAGAAGTTTTGACATTATCTGTTAGGATCTCATTTTAAGATGTTCACTGACCATTCTGCTTTGAAGTATTTGGTTAACAAGCCTATGTTAGGTGGAAGGATATGCAGATGGCTGATTTTGTTTCAGGAGTATGACTTTGAGATCATAGTTAAGCCAGGAAGACTTAACCAAGGACTTGACCACTTGTTGAGGCTCGATTCAGGAGAAGAACCCACTAGTTTGGACGAAGGTCTTCCTGATGCCCAGTTGTTTGCCATCTAGATGGTTGATAACTATTTTTAGGATATTCTTCAGTACTTGTCTACAGGTTTTGCACCTTTTGAGATGACAACACAGCAGAAGAAGCAGCTGGTGGTTAGAGTAGCTGATTTTACCTCGATAGCAGGACAGCTATATAATATGGGACTAGATGAAATAATACGCAGATGTGTCCTAGAGCATGAAAAGCCATTGATTTTGGCTGAGGCACATTCTGGAGTAGCAGGAGGTCATTATGCAGGAAAATCTATGGCACAGAAGATTCTGACAGCTAGATTGTGGTGGCCTACGATTCATAAGGATGCAAGAGAGTATTGCCATAGCTACAATATCTGTCAGAGGACAGGCAAACCATCCAAGAGGGATGAGATTCATCTGGTTCCACAGGTAACTTTACAAGCATTTGACAAGTGGGATATTGATTTTGTTGGACCAATCAACCCCCCTGCAAAGAAATATGGAGCAAGATACATTATTACAGCAACTGATTACCTTACTCGTTGGGCCGAAGCTCAACCAGTCAAGGAATGTAGCGCTGCTACAGCTGCGAAGTTCATCTTTGATAATATTTTTTCAAGGTTTGGATGTCCTAGAATTCTTATGAGTGATCAAGGATCACATTTTCTGAATAAGACTATTGAAGCATTGACCAGAGAATTTCAAGTATATCATCAGAAGAGTACTACCTACCATCCTCAAGCAAACAGAACTGTCGAAGCCTTTAACAAGATCCTTGAGCATGCTCTAACGAAGGTTTGCAATGTTAACAGAAATGATTGGGATCTTAGAATTCCAGCAGTATTATGGGCTTGTAGAACCACTTGCAAGAAGTTGACAGGCCGCACACCTTTTAGGTTGGTATATGGACAAGAAGCAGTTATGCCCATGGAGTACATTGTTCCTAGCCTCAGAATATCTGCCTTCACAGGGATGGATGATCCAGCTGTGTTGAATAAAAGGATGGCGAAGATATTGGAACTAGAAGAAGACAGATTCATTGTAGGTTTCCAACAGCAAGTGCATAAATCTAGAGAAAAAGTATGGCATGATAGACACATTAAGAAGAAGCACTTTTAGAATGGTGATATTGTGCTCTTGTATGGCAGTAAATTCATGAAGTTCCTAGGTAAGTTCAGGACACATTGGAAAGGACCTTACATAGTTCAGAAAGTTACCGATGGTGGTGCAGTTCAGTTAGCTAAATTGAATCGAGAAATTTTGCCCTTCCTAGTGAATGGAAGTAGATTAAAGAAGTACAGGGACAAGCCTGTACCTCCTGATCAGAAGTAATAGAAAGAAGAAGAGTCTAAGTACCAAGAATAGTTGAAATTGGGTACTAGACTATAATAAAGCTGTTCTCAGAGAGCTTCAGCAGATTGTTGAAAAAATTACGAAGAGTCGAAGGTCTATATTGTGTCGAAGGTCCTTATTATGGCGAAGCTGAATTTAGTGGTTGTGCCAAAGAAGAAAGGTGTGTCAAAGATTAAAATGCAACCGTTGAGAAAAATCAGATTTGGCGACGTCGGTACGTTAACTGCATTAACTTCCTGTAATGATGAGATTTTGGGAAATCTAGCACCGTTTGGACAAGATCTATAGTTGCTTTGTCAGATTTGGTGTCTTTAATGCACAGTTATGACAGATTTGGTTGTTGGATTCTATAAGAAGACACCCAGACCTGTGAATTTTACATTACACATTTTCCTGAGTTGAGTCTATGTCAGCTGATCGCGAAGTCCAGGAATTGTTGAGAGAATTCAGATAGAGGGGTCTGCAGAACCTTATGAGCAACCCACCTACATCTACACCTCGTGAAGAAACTCTCCCAACACTGAATTATCCAATGCAAACATGATCAACCAGAAATAAATTTAAGGTATAAGTTCGCTCTAAGTGGAACGAAGAAAGGAACAAGCCATCAAGAAAGACACCGGAGGATCTCGTGATGAATCCTTCTAGATAATTCGAAGACTTTGGTGAGGATGAGAACGTTGCACCGCAACATCCACCGTATCTTTTGCCTGTTCGACCAAAATTTTAGCCACCTTGGCAGACAACCAAGTTCACGTTACGCACCCCTTCGTTGCCACAGGGTGTGCAGTTGGTCGGAATGATGATAGGAAAAATAGACCGGCTCAAGTATGCATACCACGATACGAATGATCGTGGGAAATTTCTGCAGTTCACACCTGGGAAATACTTGCACTTTGTCCATTATCTGGAGGCCGGTATGACACTAATGGAAGTGAAACAGTGGGTTGCTGGCTTGGAGCAAGCTGGCTTGTTGAAGATGCTAAATGTTCCCCACATCGGTTGCAGCACGCAGGTTACCGTGGTGGTCAAGTAAGTATTGGAGTTGGTGCATGATGGGAACCAATGCATAGGAAGCTAGAAAATAACTATTGATGGAGAACCAATTCATAGGATTATAGGCTTACCGAAGGAAGAGCCTGATCCTGGGATTGAGTTTGTTGAAAAACATGAGGATACGAAGATGGCGTAGCACATGAAGGACCGCTTCATCCTGACGAAAGGAAAGCGAGGGTATTAAACCTCGGCAATTCGGCACCAAAACATTCACTTCGCTGTAGAGCTCCTAGCATGCAAATTAATGTGGAAGTGCAGATGAAATGAAGTACCTACCCCAATTGTCAGTATTGTTGCGAACTGTGCCGAAGGCTACAGTTACAAATGGGCAGTGTACATTGCTAAGGAATTCCTCGAAGATGTCCGCGATGCACAGGAGAAAGGTAGAACCTTTCATTACTCATGGTTGTTAGTGATTATTGCACTAGTAGGATGCAGAGAGCCTACTGAGGCACAGTTTGTTGATGTGCCTCCGGAGATGCCTGACGCAGCAAGGTATGCATCTCTTTGGGTCTCGTAGGATAAGGCCTTGTAGCAGATGACGAACTATGTGTTCACGTTTTATGCAATGAACATTTCATATGAGATATTGAAAACACCGCGGCTCAGTAATGAGCTATTCTCTCAGTATGCTAGAGTGACCAAATTCAAGGCTGACATGCACAATGTCTTCATCCAGGCCCACACATATAACAAGCATACATGATGGAAGTTGCCATATGTGGTGAACTAGGAAAACATCGTCGCAGTAGTCTAGCAGTGGCCAGATGAATGGATGAAGGACACCGGAACAAGGCCCAACATACCAGTCCCCCCAGTGACAGATATGGGCGTAGATCCTAGTCAAGTGCCGTAGAGTGACCCACCAGAAGAGAGAGAAGAACAAGATGAGTCACAATAGAGCAGAGATGACCATGGTGGCGATGACAGAGCCGATCAAGAAGAAGAAGAATCAGTAAAGACAATTTCTGACCCTAATCGCCCAGATAAGCGCAAGTCTCCAGAAGTGGAGGAAGTTACGAAGCCTTCACCCATAAAGAAAGATAAGGCATCGAAGGGCAAGAATATCATTGAAGAATCCGCTTTGACGATTGAAGAGCTTGATCAGGCTCTGGCAAAGTCCACAGAAGTATTATCCAGCAAGTGGGCAGAATTTGAAGCTACACATCTTCATGCGCTCGATGGCGTAGCACAACGCATTAAAGAACTGAAGGAGTTAGCAGAAAGAAAAGCAACTGGCGCCACAGCAAGCAGTGCCCCAGTAGGCGCGTACCCAGATACGAGGAAATGGCCAGCCAAAAACAATAGAGGGCAAGTACCAAGTGTATCCCTCATAATAACTGATGCAGCATCTCGATCACAGATGAGTATGACAATTGAGATAGACTACGCCAAGTTGTCTATGCCAGAGCTGCATCTTTGTCAATTGGCAATCATGAATGAGATCCGAGAACGTGATAGCTACGCACACATACAGTTGGAAAATACCACGAAGAAGAGTGAGATCCTCACAGTGTAGTTGGAAGAAGCTAAACAGAAAAAGAGGGAAGCATAAAGCAAGTAGGATGCACTGGCGCGAGTATTGGATGAGGCGTGTCAAAGTCTCCCTAACTTCGACATGCAGGCTGAAGAAGAACCGAAGGAAAGAATAGTCAAGCTGAAATACTATGCACAACAGTCTCGAAGCCAGATAGAGAAGATGAAAATAGAACACGAGGCTTAGATTGCAGAGCTTCAACTTCGCATCATTCCTGAGAGTCCACCAGAGGTCAGGGAACATCGTCACAGAGATATTCAGGCCTCAGCAACGAAGATCTTAGATCTTGTTATTAGTACATCAAAGCTACTGGATGAAAGTGTCGAGGCTTGGGAAAACTTGCAGGACAACCCAGAAGTAGAAAAGATGCAAGAAACCATCAAGCAGCGACAGACAGAGCTGGACGCAGTCAAAGCAGAAATCAAGACATTGCCTCCTATGCAGAAGATGCTTAATATGAAGCATAGCACTGAGTTCTAGCGAGAAATTGAGTCTTGCAGAAGGAAAGAAACACTGTTGGTGAACTCTATGCAACCCCTTATTAATGAGGCCTTGGATTTGAGCACTGCTGTGGACAACCAGCTCAAAGTTTTAAAGGAGTATGATGCGTTTGCGCAGGAAAAGGCCAATGAAGCATCTGCAGCAACATTGCAGGAGATAGTGGAGAAGGAGCAAGCAGCTGAAGATATCATGCATAGCCTCAACAAGCAATTTACTATCTTCACCTACAAGATTCTTCTACCAGAAAAGCAGCAGAGTGACCTGGGATGGGACACTGGTGAGTCTTAGGGGCCTGTTGGGGCGCAGACCTTGAAGGTCCTTAATTTTGGAAACTCTGTGGTTTTGGTACGAAGCTTGTAAGCAGAGTTGCGGTCCAAAATAGTCTTAGGGGTTTTGGGGTTGGGTCGAAGCCCCTCTGTTTGTAAATAACCCATGGTTTAAGCCCATGGTATTGTAATAGTGCACTTGTATAAATAGGCACTTATGTAAAGGAGAAAATATTTTTTTCGAATATTTTTGCGTGATGATAATTTGATGCGAAGAAGCTAAGGTCTATTTTTGTGTTTAAGGTTAAGTCCCAGCTGAGTGTGTGGACGACCTCTACAGCTGAGTGCGTAGAGGGTTTTGGAAGAAAGGTTCTGCAGCTAAGTGCGCAGTTTTGGGTTGTTGAGAATATTTGCAGCTTAGTGCGTAGATCAAAACTCTGTGTTTGTAAAGTGTTGAATATAAACGCAGTTCTATGGATGTAGCCCCTACACTAGGGGTGAACCACGTATATCTTGTGTTGTGGTGGTTCTTGTTATGTTGTTCCTGTATGTTTTATGCATTTGATAAGTAGATGAATGATAAAGTAAGATAAACTGTTAAGTATTAACTTCACTGTGAATTCCCAGTTAAGGGTTAAGCAAGTAACTGTCTTTTTATCTAAACTACGAAGCTATTTAAGTGAATATCGAAGCTCTGTATTGCATAATTATTCTTTGTTAAGACTAAAGGTACAGTAATATCCCTATTTTGCCTACAAAAACCTGATTCTGTGGCATCCCATAGCTGTTTCAGGTGAGACTGCAACCTGTTCGCAGGTTGTTGCCGAAAGGTCCAACACTGTGGGTCTCTTTGTTGGTGCGAAGATAAAAGTATAAGAACCTGGGTCTGCCCTTAGCCCAACAAATGCATCTGCATGGCTGGGGGTGCTTGAGGTGGCACCATTGCAGATGGGCCAATGCCCCCAAGTGCTGTTTGGGGGGTGGTATGGGTGGCAAGAGAATTGACCCCATGTGTGACAGTAGGGGCAATGTAGGTGGACGGTGCACTTCCCCCCTATGTAGCCAGTGGGGCAATACGTTTGGAGGGGCCACTGCCCCCATGTGTTACCATTGGGCCAGCTTGGCTGGTCACTATGGGTGCTGGAAATTGGCTAATGACAGTCTACATGACTGTGCTTGGACCGCTTGACAAGTTGTGGGTGACAGGTTGTGATGTGGACATGGGTCCACTTGCTAAGGTTAGGGCGGAAAATGGACCCGGTTTTGCACTAGCCATGTGGCTTGATAGTGCAATGTGGAGGTCTGGTTTAGATTGATATGGGTCTGAATTAGAATTAGAGGCTATGTGGCCCTTTGACAGTGTGGGAGATCACTGAGAGTGGCTTCGATGGTGCCAATCAAGTGTTCCAAATGGTGGTGGTTCACCTCTTAGGCGTGAGGAAGATTGTGGAGGATCAAATGTTTTCACTTTTGTGTATGAAAATGGTGGGTATGAGATTTGGACCCCAGTTTCAATGGATTTATATTGGCTGAAGGTGGTCTCTTGGCCACCAAGACTGCTAGAAGACAACGCTTGTCTTGTTCCTCACGGGTGCTTCTACTCAATCAGAAGGGGTCATTGCCCGTTTCGCTTGGAAATTCCTCTCAGCAGCCAACTACTTTGGGGTTCCTGTGGTACTCCTCACAATGAGTTTCTGGGAAAATCCCAAGTACTTCCCACAGTTGAAGTAGTCAAGGACTTATGTCCTCAAAGACCATAGAATTGATTGAACTTAGTGTAAATTTGGTAAATTTTAAGGCTTACTTAGTGTCATGAACTAAGTTGGGTTAATTATTTGGTATGGTGTGTTGGTTTGCTTGTTTGTTCTGGTATTTGGTTGTTGCAATATGGTTTATGAATTCATGGTAGAGTTCATATCATGGTTTTGTATGTAAAAAATAACAAAAAATTGTAAGCAAGTACAATGATTAACCCTGGATTGCTGGCCTAACTAAATGTCTACCTCTCAGTGATATTCTTCTTCAAACCAAGAGAAGGTGTTGGGATCTCAACACAATGGGAATAAGCCCATCCATAGATCCTCAGGTCACCTCTCGGATGTTAGGTTGGTCAACAGGGAGGACGCTTATTGCCGTGAGAAGCCCTGCTTCTCTACCCCCTCTACCTTCCAGGTCACTCGGTTTTAGTGGTTTGGGAAAAATACCATGGAGTGCCTAGATCTATATGAGCTTACCCTTCGTTGTATCCCAAAATACCCCAGAGGGTGATGATTGGGTATAGGAGGAATGGGGCAGCAAGATGGTTATTTTCAAGTTACTTTTAGTTAGACTAGTTCATTTTATTAAGCCTTAATGATTGACTTAACATTTACACATTGTTCATGGATTGATTTGCAGAAAATAAAAATTGGAACTGAAAAAGACCTGCAATGGTGGACAGAGGCAGTTGAGCCACACTAATAGTCCTCTAAAACTGAAAATTACTATCAATTAAACTTAAATTCAACTTCTGTGTGATAGGCCGCACATTTCTAACCAAATCTAGCGAGGGGGCCACGATATTTTTCCAGAAATGAGTGAGGGGGTCGCACAGAATGCAAAAAATGCCACAACCTAAGTTTCTGGGCTGAAGTCACACCTGTCTGGGGATTAAGTGCGCCTTGGGTGCACCTGTTTGCTCATTAAGAGTGTCCCAATCTCACCTTTTGCCTTGATAAGAGCACCCTGCTCCAAGAAGGGGTTTTTGGTGAGGCAAGGTCAAATTCGGCTGACAATAACTGGTATTGGGGTCAGTTTGAATTGGCTTGGCCTATAAGAGGCTTCGACAATGACTAAAATAGGAAATAAACAATATTTAAGACAAATCTAACATAAGATTTCTAAAAACTAGGGTAAAATTGAAAAAACTTAAAAACTTGAAATTTTTGGACCACGGATCCTGTGGGATCGACCTGGTATGGTCGCCAAAGATGTAGTGAGGATTTCTCCTCACCACAGGAGCAAGAATGGCTCCCTTGTGACTATAGGGAACAAGGGTAGGTTCCTACTCTTTGAAAATAGGAAAAAACGAAATGGAAATAGTATAAACAAGACAACAAATTAAACTAAGCTAATCTAAACAAGAATAAGCAAATGGAAACAACTGTAAACTAGATCTAATAGGATGAGAAAAAAGAAGAAGTGGGGATGAAGCTTTGTGAACCCCTCTGCAGAAAATAGGTTAGGGTTCTACCTCCTTAACCTTGCAAAACAAACCTAAGCTACCATGGAGAAACCTGCAAACAATGTCAATGATAAAACCTGCAACTAGAAAACAAGGTTAGAAAGCAAAACATAACTAAACACACATCTAAAGAAACATTATACCTCTATTGGGTGGAAATGGGCCACCATTCCCTAGCTCCTAGAAGCCTCTCTCTCTTGGTTGGGGGGGAAATGGCTCAAGTGGGAATGGATGTGGAGGAGAGGGAATGTGGGTGGTTTCAGAGAAAAAGATCTTAAAGCATCCATGGGAAGCATAACAATAGGCAAGTGAGAAGTGTTTTGAGAGTGAACCCCCACCCTCCTTTTATAGTTTTTCTAAGGGATTTTAGGGTTTTAAGCCCTTGGTCAGGGCTTTAGCCCCTTTTTTGGGCCTTTATCCCCTTCCACCCTAACGTTAGCCCCTTTTAGGGTTTTATCCCCTTTTTTAGGGCTTTAGCTCCTAGGGGGCTATTTTGGGCTCCTTTTTGGGGTTTTTAGTCATTTTCTTCATCCTTGGGCTCTTTTGGACGTGTGGGGGTAAAATGGAAAGTATTATGGAGTGAAATGAGTGTTGTGAGATGGTGTCCTTGGGTGGTGTAGGCCATTGAGAGCTATGTGGGGGATTTTTGGGTTAACAAACCCACTTAAACGTAAAACATTCATAGTGGGGGAATCCTGGAGTGCTTTTTTATCCATATCCTCATGCTCACGCTCCCTCCATTCAAGTACCATCTTCACACCTAGCAAAACAATCATTGTGAACCTTTAGTGTCATATAAAAATTCAAAATTTTGACTCTATATATCTTTTTTCTCCTTCACGCAACATACACGACTGTCTAGTTAGACATGTCATGTACTGTATGCGATTGTCCTTTAGGGGAACTCATGTACAGAATGTGTGTATGCGATTTTCAATATAGGGAACTCGTGTACACAACATGCCTTGCTTTAGGGCGCTCAAAAATATAAAATTTAGACTCAATTTTGAAATTTGCTAGGATCAAATTGAGGAGCTCGGGGTGTAGTCTTACCTGACACTTGCGGAATTGGATTTTGTCCACTGGATTGTCCACACCGATTGAATGAAGGTAGAGGTAAAAAAATGGTTCTTATGGCTAAATTTCAAAATGGTGAGTTTTATTTAGTTTTTTGAACTATTTATAGAAATTATATTTCTTAAGTGGGTTTTTTTCGTATAGTTCATATTTTATCAAATTAATCCCATCTCTTTTTGCCTTGTAATAGGTTTTTCATCGTTCTAAAGTGTTTCTTGCTCATATAGGATGGTTTTATGTTATTCCACATGCATTTTTGCATCTATACTGATTCCATTTGAAATTTAGTAATCAACATTTTAACCATGGACTATGGTATTTTAAACCATTATATCCTTGTCTTTACCATCATTCTTCCATGGATAGGGCCTTCCTTTCATGATTATCCTAATTTAGAACCTATGATGTCTTTTGATACTCATGCCGTAGTTGTGTTAGGTATAGGGGAATCCTTTTAGCTATTTTTCACACCAAATGGAGCCTCATTTTGGTCTCTTTTTACAAGCTATCACTTTATAGGAATCCCCACCCTTATGGAGTTTCTTTAGGCCCAGGTCTGACTCCTTAAAACAGACTTGACTACCAAGTTAACTTGTGCGTTCAAGCTCATTAGGAATATGTGAATGGGAATCCACATTGGTGGTAGGTTATATCTTTCTCGGACCATGTGGAATAGCAAGAGAAAGGATCACTCTCATTTTTACGGAATTGAAAAGAGTATTCTCAGGCATAGGTTTATCACTTTTCTGGACCTGAGGGACTAAATTTACAGAAAAGGAACTCACAGTATGAGCTTAGTTTTCTTTTTTTCGTGCTCTGGACCTAAACATGAAAAATATTTCGAGTGTACTTTATGTATTTTTCATGCTCGTTAAACACTAAAGAACAAAGCATCAAGTTTATTGTTGTAAGCCCCATTTCTCGTACTCAAATGGATCTTTCCGAGTGATCTTGCTTTCCTTCATAGTCGTAAAACTCAAGCTACATGTTGTTCTCGAAGGAGCATTGGGTAGGTGGTAATTTAACCTTTTTCGGACCTTCCTGACTAAGTACGAAAAAGGTTTTCCTTTTCTTCTATGAAAGTTAACAGAGTTCTTTTGTGGTATGTTTTATACTTTTCTTGCATCAGGAGACTAAATTGGATGAAAAAGGACCCCCTTGGAGTCTTCTTTGGAGTTTTCAGACTCTCTAAATGTGAAAACACCAACTAATCATGTACTAGTTCGGGCTCATTAAATCCATGAATCAGTGACACTATCAAGCATTATTCCCTCTTCTGCTCAAGCTTGTTAAAAAATGAAGAGAGACCCAAATTGACTTTCCTGGACTTGTTAAAATTTAACAGGGAAGGTAAGGAAGAAGTTTTCTCTTGTTTTTCAGTTAGTGGAAGCATGTCATCCTTGAACATAGAACTCTTTGTCTTTTCTGATACCCATGTCTCAGTGTTCACTTTCAGTTTATCTATTACTTCGAGTTTATTACTACTCCTCCTATCAGTTCTACCTGGGGAATCTGATCATGTCTCCTACATGACAGATGAGTCTAGTTGTTCTATATATAAAGTCATAAGATGCCTTGGGTAATCTCTGTGTCATGGTCACTGTTCAAGGACTTAGCTCAATGTCTAATCTATATCCTCATCCCATCATTGTCGTATCTGTTATCACTTGTGTCTCCCTTCCTTTACCCAGTTCCTAGTCACTCTTGTGATCTGTTGGAGGATCTATTGCCTTCCTTATCACAGTATGGTTCTGCATCAGTACTTCCTGACAACGAAGACCTAGATTTTTGACGATCGTACCTCAGGATTCACTTTCATCATTGGTGAATTCCTTTGCATCAGTTGTCAATTATCACCTATTGATTGACAATCTGTTGAATCTGATCCATGTTCGACTTTAACCTACATTTATTCATATGGCTTGGATTGTACTGGTTCTTTGGGATTGTTTAAGAAGAACTTAGTTCCCTCACTATGGACTAAGTTGCGCAAGATTCTGTTCTACTTATGTACACAACTTCCAGATCTTTGAAGACTCATCATTATTGTATATTGTGGCTTCGATCCACCTTTGTAATATATGTGGTCTTGTACCAATACTATATGATGTAATCAAACATTTGTAAAGGAGATAGTGTTCCAGTATATTGAACATAGCATCCTCATATATGACTTTGTATATGACATTATTATGTATTTGTTTCAGGTACTACCTCTGCTCCATTAGATTTCTGAGTTCTCCAAAGATAAAGATTATAATGTATTTCATCCATCGCTTCCCTCTAACCTCACACATTAGGGGGAATCTGTTATCAACCCAATGGCACTTCTCCATCCAATTGCCGACACTGCATTTGTTGGCACACAAAAGGACACTTATGGATTGAAGGTTTCCCAAAACACTATAGATGGGCATGACATGAGATGCATTCACTATCCACCTAGCTTTCCATTTTTACCTTTTTACATGTTGATTGTTGTACGCGACTCTTTCCACAACAACTCACATACATATGTGACTATCTCCACAGCATACCGTGTACTCTACATGAGTATTGTCATTGCAACCCGCATATAGATCTGTACGCAGGTTTCCCTTATAGAAACTCACGTGTCATACATGGGTTTCCAGTATCAATACTCACGTACACCTCTGTTTGACATTAAAAATAATAAAACACGATTAATGTAGATTTTTTAAGCCCTAAACATTAACTATCTTAATTGTCTCAACCTCCTCAACCTTCGAAACTGCTCTATTTTCCTAAGTATAAATAGAGGCCTTGGGGAGGGCATTAATCAATCATACTTGGAGAGCAAAGTTATGTTGGTGGTATATCTTCAGAGGTCTTTGGAGTAGCAGAAATCAGAATCCTTTAGTTGCAGAGGAGTCCTTGTTTCAAGTGTTGGGTTGTACACTTATCTCATTCACTATTGTTAATAAAGAGAATCCTTCTTCCAACTTTGTGTTGACTCTCTTTCATGTATCATGGTTTTATGAATATTTATGATTAAGAACTCTATATATTGTTTATCTAACTTGTCATATATACATGTATAATATTGTACTTGGAGGATTTTCTTTTTGCAGGTGAAGGAGCTGCATCCCTGAAAGATTTGGAGAGGAGCAAAGTAAGAGAAGACAAAGCTTAGATCAACCGTCGTTAATCGGGTGAGTCCATTATATATTCCTATTTCCTTTCTGTACTTTAAAGCTAATTGTTTGCAAGTTTTAATAGTACGTTGGTAACCCTAGACCCTCGGTTATAAGGGTGTTTATTCCTGAACAACACCATGGTATGATGCCACAACTTAATGGGTTCGGCGCTCTGAAAACTATATAATTTAGGAAACCGGGGCAGTTATCTTTGGTGTGTCTATTTGCATGACATTGAGTGCACCAAATATCATTGCGATATTCCTTCACCTTCCTGATGTCTTGTAACTGAAGCGTTAGATTCTCTAGGTGTGCCTGGATTTGATTCATTCCAATTGCACTCTCTCCAACTGATGAAGCTTCCAACTTCATTGCGATCTCTAGAGCCTTACTCCATGTTGTGATATTCTGTTGCATTAGTGGGTTCTAGATATGAGGTATCAAGGATACGATGAACCATTATTTATGCTAAACATCGCTCATATCAAAGCTGACCCATGCCATCAACGTCTTGAATCTCTGGACGAAATCCTGCACAGTCTCATTTGGGAATTGGTTGATCTCTTTCAACTTAGTGATGTACTGCACCTCTGACTTGGGCTTCTAGAACTCTTCGATCATTCCCTGTAGAACATCATCCAATTTTTTTGCAGTGGTCCCCATAGGAACCTATACGAATTTCATGTACCAATCTAGTGCGTGACCTCTCAGAGTGGTCTCCAGTTGGCCCTTTTTGATATCATCATCTGTGGTCTGCCTAACAGTCCATAATGCTTCGCAGAGGAACCAATACTAATCAGGATCATCCATCCCATTTCCATGGAACAAAGGTAACTTAGTGTCATCTCCTACCATCCCTGACCTCCTTCCTACTGACGCTGATCTACTACTAGAATGATGTTGATACATCGGGCAAGCCGGTGTAGAATTCGTGTTTCTCCTTGAGTTTGAATTGGTGCACAGAGGCGTGGGCATGTTGTTGCTAGGGTATAGAGTCTATACTCTTGCCTTTGCTCTTGGAATAGGAACGGGTGTAATGGACTCTCTAAATGGAGGAAGTTCCTTGGGCTTAGATGCCTTCACATTTACTTCTCCCCCTGTAGCTTCTGTCTCTGCTACTTATTGTTATGGATTATATATTTATATGAAGATAAATCCGCATGAAGGGAATATTTTACTAGTAATTCCTATGCCTCTAGGACTAGTGCTAAGTAACCAGGGTGTATATATTCAACTAGATCATTGATTGGACCTGTATATATAAGGTATGCTACTGATGGGTTATTTGGATAAGCTACTCATGTTGCTGATGCTGCTACTAGGTATGGATATCTATATAGATCTTGATCTAGAACAACATAGTATTTGTATCCTTACAATCTTGATATGGAAGGTATGCTATAAACAAAGTGTTAGTGGGTAAGCTAGGGCAGGAAGGGATGCTAGAAAAAATGGTAGTTTATAAGCGGATAGTGCAGATGGATAAACTGCTCTTGTTGGGTATGGAACAACTTGTTGTCTCTGTTTATGCTTTTGGTCTTTTACTTGCTCCTTCTCTTGGGTTTCTATTTGATCTGGATCTTGACCTGATCATCTGGAGCTGGATCACGCTCATTAGGCACTACATCTGGAGCATTTGGAACAAATACAAGAACCCCAAACTAGAAAAGTTACAGGTTAATCTGGATCTAGGTCTCTATCTTTTCCTAGAACTGCTCTTGGAGATTTCACTCCATCTTTCACTTTTTCAATAGCTTCAATGGATACTGCTACTAGATTTAGACCTTCTCTATATATAATACATACTGGTGCTTTCTTTGCTACTAGATTTTACTGGATCTGTTGCTTTTCCTTACCAAGTATTCTCTATATGGATGGGTATCGCTTGGAAGCAAGTCTGGGATAACTCTTTTTTCCCCTAAATAAGCAAGGTAAAGGTATAATCATTCATTAATCAATAAATATTTACTCTCCATCCTTCATTCATATTATGCATAATGGAAGAAGTAATTCTGATCGAATGGAATTTGGGTAAAGGTAAGGATATTATAAAAATTAAACTCCCCTTCTTCCTCGCTTTCCCAATGGGTTGGCTACTATATTAAATATTTGGCCTATATTTTATCGATGAAGATTTGAACTTTCTATTTTCCCAACTCCATAGGATTTATTTTATTTTTAACTTTTAAGATATTTGTTTTATTTCAGAGGATGATAACGTTTGAAATCATTTGAATATCCTTAATGGTATCTTAAATTGCATGTATCCTTATCACTTTTGATTTTTGAGCCAGTTGCAATTTTTTTAAAGCAATCACAAATTAAAATGAACTAGGTATTTTTTTTTCTTAGAATTCAACATTAGCCGAGGTTCTAGGGCCTTGGCACTGGGGTTGGAGAGTAAATTATCCTAGGCCATTAAAACAAAACAAGGAATCCACTAGTTGAGAGGTTAAATCTAGTAGTAGTAGTAGAAGCACTTGTTGGGAAAGCACATCTCACACACACACGCACCAAGCATGAGGTAAATCTAGGAAAGCAATTGGGATCTTCCCCTTTATTGTTTTTTAGCGGGTTAAGCGATTATGGGTAATCTAAGGAGGAAGTGGAAAGTATTTGGGGTTACACCACATTGTTTGGAGTTTTGGGTATAGGACTTGTGTACTATGTTCCTTTCCCATTCGAGGACACCTAACCCATGACTGTTCCACCCAATTGTTATCTGTGAATTGGTAGGCATAGTGGATTTTTCTAGGTTTATCATAGGTGACTTTAAAGGGAAAATTCTTGTGTTACCTGAGGAAAACACAAATCCACTCATATTCCTTGGAGGGTACTCATCTTCATGAGTTTTCTTGGCCCTTTGGTGATTGTTGTAGGAGAGTTACCGTAACTATTTTTTCAACCTTCATTGGTTAGACTTGGGCCCTAATCATGCCAAGCTGACCTCTGGAAGGCCCTTGTGTGGCATTTCACTGATAGGTATTAGGTCTTAATAACCATTTGGTTATCTTTGGAAGACTGGTATTGCTTTTTTTAATATGCTTAGGATATTTTTGTTAGTTAGTGTGGGCTTATTGTAGAACACGTTGCTTAAGTTTATTCCCTTGCGTTTTTCTAAGCCAAAGAGTACGTCCATCTATTGGTTGGATCTAACTTGTTGGCTATTGGGTGAAACCTTCTAAGATAAGATATAGGTCTTACTTACTAAAAGAGCTATAATATATGGGTCTTCTTGGCTATTGTATTAAGCTATTGGATATAACTCGCTCTTAAGGTCAGGTCGAGGGAGAGCGCTCTTGATATGTAAGGGTTTGAAAGAGATAAACATAACTCGACCATTCCAATACAGTAGTGAAACACTACTAGGTTGAGGCACATGGAACTTACATTTACACTTAATACTGCCAATGGTTAGGGTGAAGTAGGTTGTGGTTAGTTGTGACAACAACCCGAACAACAATCATTGTTCGTAGTGGGTTTGTGGAGTGTAGCATATTGATGTGAGCATGTTAAATTGGCATTGTATAGAACCAACCCACCTTACAATACCTTCCTGAATGACTCTCTTTATAATATCTATATTTCTAGTTGATTTTTCTAATTGGGGTGTGGGTAAAATCCTTTAGTTGCTTTACCGCTAGGAGCTTATTGTTGCTATAGGACCCATGAACCACTTGTCTAGCACCCTCTAGATCTTCTAATAGAAGAATATGTAGGGAATTTTTTGCATCATTGATGGAAATCCTTGTTCCAATGAAACCCAACATTATTCTATCATCCCTTTGGAAATAGATTGAACTAATTTTGGCCCCACACCTCATGTGCTTAAGTTTCCTTTACATCTAACCACACATAACCCACATGCAAGGGTTTCCCATAATTATCACATTGTCTATGACTTACCTAGTCTCCTTTCACCATGCCCACATTAGAGGTCTTGCAAAAGTTTCCTTCCCAACAAAAGTGTTGTTTACCTTTGGATCCATCGATCTTTCAGATTCTCAGTTGATGACATTTTATTTGGACAAAACAGAGCTCATGCTTCCTCCTTCCGTCACATTCAAAATCATTGTCATATTAAAAAACATTATTATCACACTTGCATTATAGATGAAGGTGAATCTACTTGCATCAGGTACACCATAGCCTAGAAAATTTGGGATCCTAAGATTTGATCCCATCCACTATTACCCTCCATGCCCATGACGAATACCATTCCTAGACAAAAGGGATTTTAAAAATCCCATAAAACTAATAGGAAAAACTGTACTAATTTACATTTAAGTTGTGGACATATTCTTTTCCAATGGACAATTAAACAATGGAGGATTTGCTAACATAATATTTTCCACTAATGAATATCCAACCGATTCACCTACAATGTTTCTCACGAAATAAGAGATCCAATTTATAACGAATCTGAGGTAGAAAGAGAATGTTTTTCATTTCAACAGAAGGTGTTTAGTCTATTTGCTTTTTAGCTTGACTCCAGAACTACCTGACTACCTTTTGCGTTGAGAGCGAGGACCAAGATAGGGAAGTGCATGAAGCCTACACTAGGAAATTGGACGATACTATTACTGGGACTATTCTATTCCACCTTGGTGCATTCCTAACCAGACTTGGTATTATCTTCAGTCGAAGAATACTGGCTACCTACAGTCAGTTTAGAGGATAACATAAGCTAAGTAGCCAAAGTAGAGTAGGCAATGAAGGAAGCCATCTCCTTATCCACTAGAATTTTAGTAAAACAATGACTATTGCTTCCGAGGTTATAAGGAAAATACTCTATCAACATATGATAGAGCTAACTTGGACAACTTGAAGGACAGGTTTTTATCCATGTGCCAAGTATGATCTTTTATTTTGTGTGATGGATGAAACTAAGTTTCCAATTGAAAATGAATGTGACAAGCGCGTTGATACAGCCGGTATCGAGAGATCTAATGATCATGGTGATGAAGAAAACTAGGTAACCTTAAGTTTGAATCCTGGAGCCCCCCTTAAAGTTGAGTTAGTGCTATGTATGTCATACATAGATGAAGAAACCACCAGACCAAATGGTATAATACTGCAGGTGAACAAGTAGCTTAATCCTGAGTCAATTGGCCCTTAGGTTCTTATTTGTGAGTCTCCTTTCGATCCTTTGACTTCTTCCTTAGGCTTCCCCTTGAGGGAAAATTAATGAGTCGATGCTGTTACGGATTTACGAGGTGTAAATATCTAGGATTGAATTCCTGTGGATTGAATTAGCTTTCATTCTTAGGTAGCTCTTTCAATAGCTTCCTTGGTAGCTTGTGTGTAATTGAATTATGGTTAGAGGGTCTTATCTTACTATCTTCTTTCTAGAAGCACTACCGCAATGCTTTGAAGTCTCAAAAACTCCATTGCTTTGCTTGAGCGAACCACTATGCTTGGCTGCTTATGACGCTTAAAAAATGGCATAGCATAATTGAGTTACCTGGTTGAGTGAGATTTTTCGTTCCTTTTTTTAGGGAAGGAAAATGGGCTTCAAAGCCTTTGTTAAAAAGGCGCTCGGGTGCTAAAGTAAGTAGATAAAAACCGATAGTTTGCTAGCGCTAATGCTAGGCCTTCCATTTTTATTTAAGCTTTACTTTATTATGGTATGGATCACGTATTGTAAATCAATATGTATATTCCTTTGATACGTCTCTAGACGTGGAGTCTTCGGCAGATGAAACTCTTCTTAATTAATATTCGGTGCCTGAAATGACTTCTGATTTGGGTTACGATTCAGATTCGAATGGAGATGCTACTTTAGGAAATTCTATTGAAGGTAATTTATTACTTTAGGATCCCTTATTTCGAAAGAGACTAGATCTGTTGGCTAAAAATATTCAGGGGAAACTGGGTATGTTGGCTCAGAAGGATAAAGGGGCTCTTTTAGTTAGGGAAAAAATGGTCACACAATTGGTTTGAATTCTTA
This sequence comes from Pseudotsuga menziesii, assembly GCA_001517045.1. Classification (NCBI taxonomy): domain Eukaryota; kingdom Viridiplantae; phylum Streptophyta; class Pinopsida; order Pinales; family Pinaceae; genus Pseudotsuga; species Pseudotsuga menziesii. Next base: position 180,551 of record LPNX010368318.1, read on the forward strand.
TGGGTTGGATTTTGATGCCTACACAGATGTATATTTGGATTCCTCGGGTGCTTCGACATCTCAGTTCTCACCAGGAACATAATATTATTAAATAAATAGAAACCCTTTTTTCCAAGTATCATAATAGGTGACCTTCATAGCTTGATCAAGGCATCTAATTCACTCTGCTATCATGCTTCCCTCTGACCCCACTCACCACCTGGATTTTGCCTTTGGAATTTAATAGAGTTTCAATCTCCCAACACTATCCATAGGCCATAAATTTGTTATCCCACATCTAGGAGACTACTCCAACAATCTATTCTTTCTGCACTTTAATTGCTGCCATACACTACCATTGAAAAAAAATCGTACTATTGACACTACAAGGGAGGCACCAGCATTAGACTTATCCTCTTGAGTAAATCCTAGTTTCTCTTCCAAACCAGGAAGTTGAGGTCTAGCTCTACCACATCAACCTCTATCGCACAACATTTGAATGGATAGGGGCATTCCATTATCTTCCTCTCGCCCTAATCTTCTCCCGGCCAGTCAAGGCTTGCAGTTTGAATGCCCTTATCCTCCATGGGAGTGTACCAACCAAATCACTCAATTCATCACCGGGTTTTGTTCCAATAGTAATAAAAAAGAGGTTGTTCGGTCGTAAACAGTCGAGGTCAATATTATAGGGTTGTTCTAGCGGTTGTTCCAATATGGGTTTTGGGATATGTGGACTGTGGTCTAAGACAATGTTTTCCACCTCTAGGAACATGTGATCAATTGTAAACAGATTATTGCACATCATGATCGTGACACCATATGCATAAAGGAAGAGGCCGATACCAACTCATTTATAAGTGGAATGTTTCCCTTCCATGACATGATTAGTTATTTCATTTAAGTTAGCGTTAGATGGTATGGAATTCCTTTCAAAGGAAGGGAATTTCATATGCAGAGATATAATATCTACCCAAGTAGGCAACTCTATCACAATAGTTCTTTATCAACCCTAAAACTCTTGAGACTTCCTGGTATGAACGAAGATGCGGGAAATTGTATACCGATTATCGCACATAGTTACACCTTATTTATTGGTTCGTATTAAAAAAAATCCACAGTTGCTGAAGCACTAGTTCCAAGGTATGATAATCTAAAGAAGGAAGATGCATTAGATACTTTCCCAGCAACATGAAAACCTAGATAGACAAAGACACCATTCGAGGGGACTTTCTTGAGAGTAAATATTCCGTGTTGGGTCAATTTGTTTGGTAGATTGTGCCATTGCTTGAAAGAAAGAGTTTTACAGGTCCCTATATGTTATGTTATTTATAGGGTTTCCCTAGCTGGCACTATTTAAGTCTTATATCTCAAAATTTTATCTTTAACAAGTGCTTTTCATATCAACGGATTCAAGAAGGGTAGTATAAAATTCTCATTCTCAACTAACTCCCGAATTCTATCCCTATAAAAGAGAAATAATATCATATATGGATGCCTGGGCATTTACATTCAATATTCCACAGATGTAGTTGATTAAGTTCATCCCTTGTTTCCCATAAGTAGATCGAGGTTAATTTATTGAAATGAAAACTTGCAAGATTAGGCAGTACATTTTTTTCTTGTTTATAAATAATAGTTGGCAGAGTTACTTCCTGAAAGAAGGAAAGAGAGGCCAACAAACATACCGAAAGAGGTGAGAAGCAAGAGCATTGGAGATAGCGTGTTAAACCAACTACTTCCTTCTAGTCTCATGGAAAGCTCCTTTTGTACATGTACAGTAAAGCTGGTTTCTAGTGCGCATTAATATTTGCCCCTTCTTTATGAGTTTTTGAGATGCTCTTGGTATGTACTTTAACTTCATCTTATGTGTATATGAAGAGTACTTTGCTATCCACACTTTGTGTAGTTACATATGTTATTTTTATCGTATGTTTTCATGGTGATTGAGCCGTAATCTTTACAGTTAACAAGGAATATATTTCGAGGAACCTCAAGGGTGAGGTGAAATTTATGAATTTGAATTAAACACTATTTCTTTCAATTTCCACATGATATCACCATTTATTTGACTTAGATTATTATCACAGCCTTTACAATATAGAAATCCCCAAAAGAGTAAGTTGGGTATTTTAGTGGTTTCATATCTCAGAGAGGTGCTTTACCTATTATGGGTTGTTGGGTGTGAAACCCTAGTGCACTTGGGAAGAAGTTCTTGCACCCTAGAAGGGTAATCTATATATTTTTTTTATTTCATTTTGAGGGTTAAATCAATTTTGGTAGGGATGACTAGTGTTGGTCTTAGAAAGTGTGATAGGTTTAAAGGTGCTTCCAATTTTTCACCTTCAAAGTGTTGGTTGCAGATGCTATTGGAAGAGTTTGAGTTTCGGGAGTAAGATGAAGATCATTGCACCTACCGATCTGAAACTGTTAGCCGAACATGGTAAGGAGGAGGTAAACATATAATCTTTTTTTATTTAGTTAGGGATCATATGGTCACTCACATTTAGAGAAGAAGACCAACAAGGAGATGTATGATGTTTGGTTGTATTATACCAGAGTGTAAGTGTCTTTAGGAATATTCTCTTTAGAGAAAAAAACTTTCAGTGATTCACATGAGTGGCAAAGATACAGTGGTTGGATAGGATCACAAATTTTAAAGATCATTTCGATGTATAGGTACAAAAGTGGAGGATTAAGAGTTAGTTCCTATTTCCTTGAATGGGCTTGCTTCATCTTGGAAACCCTTTATCCAAGGTGTTTTTTCTTTCGAGAAGCTACCTACCTTTTCTAATCTTTGAGATTACTGTGTGTAGGAAGGTAAAAGGTTATAACCTTGTTTGGGTGGATGAGGAAAGAAAAAAAGAAAGGACGAAAGAGGGTAATACGGGTAAGAAGGAAGAATAAAACCAAGGTAAGAAGGATTTGAGTAATGTGACAATGTTTTAGGTGTCACCACAAGGGACATTATGCTAGCCAATGTCTAGAGAATAAGAGGAAGGCCATGCAGTAGAGACAGGTTGTAGGGAGTGCAAGGAATGTAGCATGAGTGGATGAGTTTGCATCCCAGATTTAGACTACCTTCTATATGTTCTATTGTTTATCTTGTAAAATAATGGAAAGTTTTATTTGGTATGTGGACAATGGGGAATCGAGACATATGACTTGTGACAGGAAACTCTTCAGCAAGATTAAGGAGCAAGAGGAAGGAATGAATGTGGAGTTAGACAGACATACTCAATTAAAAGGTATAGATATAATCATGGGCCTTACCCAAAGAATCCTTGAGAAATAATAAGTTCTAATAGTGGTGGGTTTGGAAAAAGGAGGCATGGGAACAAGTTTAGGAACATATCTTTTGAATGAATGGCCATCCAAAACTTTAATCCTTGAATAACTATTTTCCCTTTGAACCAACGGGATAGAACAAAGTAAGATACCAACTATGAGTTAAAGGATATTAGATGTGGACAAATAAGGTTAAAGGATATTATCTGTGGATCAATAAGGCTAAAGGATATTATATGTGGACTAATAAGTGGACTATTAATGAGACCGTCTACCTTCTCCTTGAGACCGTGAGTGAGTCGTCTACCCCAGTTGGAAAGGAAACATCCTAAAGATATAAGTGCCTATCCTCTTGATCTATGATTAAGTTACCTATTATCTCAACATATGGCTAGATAGGCAGTGGTTAAGCAGTATATTCCTGTTAAGGACCTTTGGCATCAATATATAACATTCTTTTATTATATAATGGAATGAATTCGTTTGGGATAAACTGTTAAGGTTGGGGATAACCAAAGTTATATTTCTTAATAAATTTTATCAGTCTCTACAAAGTATATAAGAAATATGTCTTAGTCTCATGCTGCTATTTGGATACAGATTGGGATAAGGAGAAGTTCTGTTAATGAAAGGTCTAGTGCGGTCTTCCTTGGTAGAGATAAATATAAATAGGTCAAGAGATGGATATATAAGATAATGAAAGGTAAATATAATGTTGAGTAATGCGCATTAAGGAACTAGTTATCCAAGGATATGATCTAAGGAAAGGACTTTTTATTCAAGGACAAGACTAGTTACCCATTGAAAGAGAAGGAATATCGTAAGTGTAGCCTAGGTATGGTCATTGTCTTCATCATTGTAGAGTCGCTTCATCCCATGTGGTTGTCCTTCGTGGTTTTGTGTTTCAACCGCAGCAGGACCTTCCCCTATCCTCTGCCTCTTCTCTTGTCGAAACCTTGCTCCTCCCCTTATGCAACCACTTTCTTCCTTAGCTTCCCTCACAGTCTCATTGAAACTAGCACCCATCTACCATTTGCCTTCCCATTCATCTCCCCCCTTTAGTTGTGGTATCCACCGCCTCTGCACACCATATTTCTACTACTCTAGGTGCATATTCATTATCCCCTTCTCACAGATGAGCATTTTAATTGACAACAACAGAGATTATAAGAACCTACCTCTAGGTTCGTTGAAAAATTCCCTTTCTTCCTCGCTGTAGGACTTAGTAGTGTCAATGACAAATTCAATAATATATCCTTCTAGGTTACTATCCAGCTAGACCTCGACCACACACGATGCTCTGTTATCAATTTCTTACAGTTCCTGGATCAATTCAAGGGTCAAGGATGTTGGTTCTCCTCCTTGGAAATTTGTCATCTTGTATGTAAACAACACCAACCATTCGTACAGTATAATGGGAAACTCGCAGAATAAATACTCATGAGGAAAATCATGTATGTAATTTTCCAACCACTTGTCTGTCGCTAATCCAAGATTCTGATTTTCTGCTTTAGCAAATTCTCCTAGCTTCTGGTCAAATCAATCTTGGATTTTTAGTCCTGTCGAATGCCACATCCACTCTTGATCTTCTGATCACTCTGGATGTTGCATACCCTCCTCTCAGTCACATCAAAGTCCTGACAACGGAACCATTTTTTGGCGCAAACCTCACCAACAAAACCCAGTCGACAATGATTCCCATTCTATCAACACCGAACTTTTTGTGATCTCCTTGAGCATTGGCCTAGACAAGTTTTACCCATCCAACAACACCCATGGAGTGGATGAAGTGTCACCTGAGATGTTCAAGGGAGGGCTTTGGGAACCAAGTTTCCGCAGTATAGAGGAGGATTACAACATCGATGATTCATCAGTTTAATGACCAGAAGAGATCGTTGAGCATCATTCATTCATAACTATAATATATCTATCAGTGAAAAACATATCAAAAAATATGATTGCATTCATAAACATTAAAACATCACTTCATAGATCCACTTCAGATTTACTTAGCATTCATCATCATATTTGTAGGAACAGAAATATGGAAAATTACAAAAGAAGATGACATTAATTCAGATCAACATCCATCTTATCATATTACTTCTGCGTAATCACAGCTCAAAAATAGATAACAATTCATCTCCAGGCAACCAACAACTTGTTCTCTCAGATTCTCTCTCTCAATATTCCCATGCATACATTAATTGATCCCTCCCTATATCTATCTCATTCACAATTTGTCTATATATAAGATTGCAGCTTTACATTCATGGTCCACTTCTAACTAAATTATAACTAACTTAATTAACTAATGGCCAATATCAACAAAAAATGGTCAACAAGTAAAAAAGTGACACAAAATAATCAAAAGTAGTCTATCTTCCGCTTATCGCGCTATCTTCACCTTGCATGGTGTCTTCTGGGTTTGCGTAGAATCTGCGATGCTGCGTAACTTACCCCAACCCCTTACCAACAGGTAGTTTGATTCTTGTTCTAACCCTTGAACCACTTTGGTTTCAGTTTTGGATGTAGCTTCCAACAATGTTCTCATCATGCCCATGTTTTTGGAAATGCAAGCATGAAAGCTTTGTATCCCGTTTCTTCACAATAGCTGTATGCTTGCTCTTCCCTTTTTCCTTTCCTTCTTTTGATTGGATGGCTTCAGCTAAAGGAACATCATGAAAAATATTCCCTTTGGAATCAATGTGCATGGGTTGCACACATACCTCATCAAGGTTAGTAGGATTAAACAGAAGTATTGCATGACACAAATAACTATGTAATCCTCCAATAAACTTGATAAGAGTTTCCCGAGTATAAAAGGGTATGCATAAAATAAAAGATCTCTTTTTGAATTCCTAATTATACTCTTATACATCGTGACCCTTACCTTTCCTTAAGTTTTTCCAATCCATCGTGGCTTGTTGTATGTATCCTAATGGATAAAATTGTTTTTTTAATGCAACAACAAATTCATACAAGGAAGAAATAATTTTACCTTTTCTAAGGAGGTATTATTACGTTTTACTTTCTCACCAGATGAGTGTGGTACCTCCAATATGAAAAAGTAGACAACTGGATCTTTTCCTCATCATCTGTAAGCTTCTGAATCCTACAATAGACCTAAATCTCCCTGATCCAATCATCTAGTTTTTCTGCGTTAAGTTCGCCATTATATGTGGGAAATTCAAACTTAATATTGTTGTATTTTTCCCGTATCTCTATCCCTCTTTCTAGGGACCCAGACCCAAGTTTAGTCCCTTATATTCAACACAACAAAGCCCGATATATCAGCTCGACAGAGCATAGCTCAACCAGGAGTAGCTGTGACGTAGATATCGTCTCACCCGAGATATCTCTCTTTCATGGGTAACTACCAGAACCATGTTTCCACAGTTGTGTGGGAGGGTGTTTTAGTACCTTGGCTCTACACTAAGGCTTCCAATGAATTCAGGGGGGGGTGGATGAATTGTATATAGGGTACTTCAAAAGCTAACCTGTGATCCAACCCTTCTTTATGAAACTTAAGTAAATAAATAATAAGCATGTAACATAATCATATCCCATAATACTCTGTGACCATCATACATCTATGCATTTGTAAAAAAATCTACAGTCATGCATTCACTACGGTAATCACACATAAATCTAAGATACTTTCAACATTTAGACATATACACAAAATATAATGTAGAAACCCATTTGGGTGAAAAACCACAAGGTTCTCTTCATCTGGCATGAGGAAATAGATGTTCCTTTTGTCTGCGCACTAAGCTATAGACGTTGCTCAAGATCTTCTTCTCAGACTTTACAGACTATTCCTCCCTATCATGCTCTCTAATATTCTCTCTTTTCTCTTTATACTCTACTTCTACTAGTGATCTACAAACAACCTGAATTGATTCAGTCTTCCCTACTTTTCTGCACACTCAGCTGCAGATCCCTCACTCTTATGCGCTCAATTATATAGAGCCATTAACCAACAATGTCTAATATCGATGTCTAATACCAGCCTAGCTCAATAGTCTTACAAAGAGTCTAACCAACAACCTCATGACTAGAAGAGAGCCTGTATACAACTTGGGTTCCTTCTTTTATATCCCTATTATAGACTTAATATAGGTCCCATACATGCTTGTTATAGGCTCAATACTGACTCGATACAGACTCATTACAGAATCCTTTACTGTCGCTATCTCAGGAAACTTACTATAACTAGCCAACTGGCTATGTTTCCTATTCTAGCAACACATAATGAGAGGCACTATCGGCCTGACTTACAAATATGCCTTCACATGTGTGGTTTCCATCGGCTACAGCCGAGCTCATACTTTTTTTTGTTAAAGCCTCTTACTTTCTCATCCTTATGCTTTACTTTCATTTTCAGACCATTACACTCTTTGCACATCTGCTTCTGCTAATATTCTATCATACCATCTTGTGTCATGTTCTATCATTCTGTTGCGACTTAATTATCTAGCCTAGCTTCCTCTTCCATATCCTTCTCCTCCTCTTCTTATTCTCTCTTAATTTATCTATCACAACATCCTTCCCTTTCTCCTTTATTCTTCTTCCTCAATCGTAGCTCCTTCCTCTTCCCTTTTGAATCTTTTCCATACTTAGGCAGAATTCTGCATGAATTCTGCTTTGATGTCCCTAATCCCAACAGGCCGCCAAAAATCACCTATGGCTTGTATCAAACCACTTAAATCTATTGATCCATGGATTGAATTGCACTAATTTTGTTTTGAAAATCATCTGTGATTCTCACCACTTTCTCTGTCTTTGTGCGTACTTCTTCCTCTATTTTCTGCATGTGCTCCACCAGTTCAGAACCAATGTGTTCCAACGTGAATTCATCTATTGATCCAGCTACCTCATGCATCTTATGATGTATAGATGAATGACTCCTGTGACTCTTTATACCTCTGCCTACAATTCTTCTACTTTTTCTCTACATTGCTGCTATTGTGTGTGAAACACAATCTTCTGTTGTTGCAATTTTCTCATCTCTGTTTCCTTAGCCATTTTTTGTGCTAAGGGTAGTTGTTTCATCTAAATTCTTATCTGTGTTATATTTTCTTCAAACACAGTCAGCTCACTTACAATCCTCTGTGATTTCTCATAATCCATTAGGGATTCCCAAGTCTAAGAGACTTGGCCGATAGCCTTAGCACATGTTTCTTCTGCTTCTTCTATTCTCTTCGCAGCCTGAATTGATGCATTTATTATGCTCTCCAACACTTTTAAGGGTGTCCTGGGTCTCCTTTTCTCTTCTAGATTTGTTACTATTCTCCTAAGGTCAACCATTATCTTACCAAGCTTGAGAACCTTTTCTTCTGATCGATTTTCTTGTGATATTTCAACATTGTCGAGATTCAAACAAATAAGATTTATGAAATTTTTAATCTTCTTCTTACTTTCTTATTCTTTTCTTTCTTCTTGTTTGGTCCTTTGCATATACGTCTTGATTTTGTTGATAGCCTTTTCAAAGTGCTTCAGCTACTTTTTGAGGGTACTTCCTGTCATGTTCCCATCCCTCAGACCAGCAAAGAGGACGTGACGAACACCACGAACATCCGAGCAAACAACCCCATGAACATAATCAAAAGACATCAATGCTGAAATTAAAGAAAATTAAACATAACAGGAATGCTAAACATACAAGCATACACAGATGCATAATTCTTTAATCATACAGCGGAAGCAAACATACATTCCAACATTAATCATGTTCATCATTTCTCACGAAACAATATACATAATTGCAGAGATGAAATATAGACATCAGTACTTATCTTTTGATGAAGAATTTACCCCGCAACCAGCTACGTCGCTGCAACGTTCCACCCAACCATAGGCCAGCATGCTCATCAATCTCTCAGCAACACTGCCACCCCCGAGCTGGGCATGATTCCTCCAAGGATAGGGGTCAAGGCAGGCTTACACATAGCCAGGGGACACAATTAGCCATACCAACACCGCTGGGTTTACCAGGCCTTCCACAATCGGCCAAGCCAGCACAGTCCAAGGAACAACCACTGCATACCCGTAGTAAAACAATTCATTCACAGCTCTGTGATGAAGGCATAAGCAAAAGGGTGGAAACCCCAAACAAAAATGAGACACAGCTCAAGCCCACAGGGAAATTCAGAGTTGTTCTTGGCCCTAACGTGGCCAAAAAAACTCAGCTGCAACCCAAAACCAGGGTACTTCAGCAGCCACACTCACAATGAATGATAGTAGCCATCCATACTCCCAAAACAGGGAAAAATCCAAACTCCCAGCACAGTTCACATACCAACAATTACACGCATGTAACCACTCAGCAATTACAGTCTAACATGGAAAACAACTTCCAAGCGACTTCCAACAGCCCCAAACGTAACAATAGCCACAATCACCACGATGAAATGCAACAATAGACCATCCTGTACAATTAAGAAAATGGAAAGACTTACACAGTCCCCCACTGAGGAAAGGCTACATACTCCCCGCTTGTGCGTGAGGATGAAAACAGACCGTCCCTCTCTCTGCGTGAGAGTGAGCAAACTCATTGGAGGAACGAACCTTCTCTGCGCATGAGGAAGATGAACCGACCATGGAGAGAATGGGGAAATGGAGTCATGGGAGGGAGGAGTGAATGCAGTCATGGGTGGAGTGGGCGTGCAGGCAAGGGACTGACAATCCTGCCACCCCACTCCCAAAACATTAACTGCCTCAACCAACAGTATTCATAACTGCTTCAACAACCCAAAACAAGACATTAAGGAGGTTGACAAGGGAAGGTGGCAAAACAAAACAAGGTGGCAACACATGGGTTTTTCCCACATAGACCAAGGTTTGACATCCCCCCACCCCTTATCCTTTGGAACCATGCCCTTTTCATTCAAAGTTGCACTACCGTAGCTGGTTGTGGTTTATTTTATTTGATGTGCATATTTACATGATGTCAAATTATAAGGCATCGGATAGCACAACAAACCATCGTCAACTATCCTCCTTGCCGAACATACACAACCAAATCGATGGTGGGGCTTTTGCCTTTAGCTCCTTACCACAATTAATTACAGTATATACATCATGCAAACGGGGTCAAAATCGGGGACATTACATTCCCCTCCCCCTTGGAGTAACACCGTCTTCGGTGTTCCAGTACATATATATACAATACATATATAATTGCACATCAAAATTTCAAAAATTGCAGATCTGTCCCATGTTCAATCATTTATGTTGAACGTTGAAGACCAAGCCCCTCAGCTTCCATGGACTTCTCCTGCTGGTTCTCAGCTTCCATGGACTTCTCCTGCTGGTTCTCAGCTTCCATTTGATCCTGAATTCTAGGAACTTTGAGGCTATTGCCTTCATCATGTTCCCTCATTGGGAAGTCCCAGCGTAAATGATGTCCTCCACATCTCCAACATCTCACTGGTTGCTTCATCTTTTCCTAATCAATTTCATTTGAGTCCTCATGCCTAGACTGTTTCTTATCGGGTCTCTTAGACAATTGTTCCATTGCTGATTCACCTTCCTTTCCTTTGTAGATTGCTCCCAGAAGGCCTTTCACCTCCCTTTGCAAACCAATAGAGTCTTGCAAAATCTGGTGGTTCATTTCACTCTGCCTCTTCTATATCCTGAGCATCTCCCCAAGATTCGCTTGGCTCTTGGCAATCATTTGAAGGAGACTTCTAGCTAAGTCCAATAACTTTTGATCTGCTTCCATATTCAATGTGCACCACCTGGTTTCACTTTTCTCACCTGTGAAATGCACCATTGAAATTTTATCAGACCAAGCATAATATAGACATTAAAATCAGTCAGTTAATTACCCAATTGGCATGACAGTCCAAGTCTCATCAATGAGGCTTTCATATTTTTCATGCCTTCCCAACAGGCACATGAGCTCATTCATGTCCATTCCTGGGCAGGGAATTAACTAATCCAGCATTCACAATTTTACTTAAGCAAATACACACATTTCATTCTCAATCATATATGCATTCAACAATCCTTTGTTTTCACAATGCATAAACACACACACATATATATATATATGTAATCAAAAGGCAAGAGAGAGCAGTAAGAGTTTTTCCCCTCTTTGTTTTGTTCCATCCTGGAACCCACATCACCGCAGTGGCTTTTCATGCTCTCAGCCTCTTTTACTTCACCGTGAATGCTGAACCAATCTCTCTTGGTCATGACACTTAGTTTCTTTGGTCTATTCCAGACCTCTAAACCATGGAGTCTCTCCACATGGTTTGTCTCGGCTACTAGGACTCCCCCATCTTACTAGCACCTTTTTCATTACTGCTCATTCTGAGCTTTCCAGGACAGTCACATATCCGCATGCACCCCTAGGATGCTCTCATGGTCCTCGATCCTAGCGATACCTATATCCAAACATTGAATAAATTCACATGTTTAGTTTATTCACATCAGTTTTATCTTGCTCTAGAGATAAACATCATAACCAATCATATACACATGTATATTCATAAGCAAAATAATCCAATACTTATCTGAATTGTGCATTCCCTCATTCGTCCACATGATCCTGCTTCGCCTTGCAAGCCTTGGGATCGCCTATGGACTTAGATAATAGGTTAGCACACAGGCTTCTCCTCAACATCAAATAATTAATGTCCAGCCCGTACATCCTCATGTCTCCTGGGCTTGGAACTTTATCATGACCATTTCTAGGTCTAGGATCTACTATGGATCCCCAAGCATATAACAGCCCAACATACACTTATACCAAAATACACTTATATCAACAATAACCCTTACTCCGCAACCCCTCACAACAACCATTTACCATTTTACCTTTTACCTTTAGCCTGTCAACACAAGCAACACAAGCAATGCAAGCAAACTCATCAGCATTATTGCTCAAAAACTGTAATCACATTTCTCATCATTCACTATCAAGTATTGAGACACCAGGAGTGCGTCCACTCCCTAGAGTGTAATCAATATTGAAAACCCTTTCATGATCCAACATCGAAAAAGTGTGCACCCATTCCTGATGTGTGCCATGCAGGCCCTATGCATACTCAAGCAATCGGTCATAATGGATATTAAATCAAAACATGTTCTGCATATGGAATTTAATAATTAAACATGCATATTCTTAGCAAGGGTCACAGGACACTTATCCATTTGCCGTCGCAGTATGCCTTTGTTAAGGAGGAATGGAGGCTCCTTTCTTGAGTTAACAGTCCCTCAGTTAGCCACCCCAATCTCCTTTTTATATTTCACATTCACACATGTCTTACAGACATAACCCATACCATCTCACTCATGTTATTTACCAAACATGCAGTGCAGATGAGACATTTCAAAATGTCTAATGGCGTTTCACCCGAAACTCATTTTCAAGGGAAAACCTTCCCATGACATTTGGCTCTTGCAGGTCATCACACATGATCTTCCTGCAGTGTGTATCCCTGACACATTCATCAAACAGCCAAACAGTCAATCATTACCTGATAATACAATCCAATTGATCGTTCCGTAACCAAGCAATGACATTGGTGATCAAATTCAATAAGAATTTGCAATTCTGTCTACTATAGAAATTGACTTGTTTAATTGTGGGTTTCTTGTAAGCATCACTACTATGCCCATTATAATTTTATGCTTACTATCATAACATGATTACCCACTTACCATGCCTCCCTCCTGACACAATCTCATACAAGCCAACAATGATTAGTAGTCGTTAGTAATTTCTTAAATCCAAAATTCACAATTCAAATTTAACAACCCATACCAACTACTTTTACAACTATGAGACTCTGCTCATAAGGTTTGGCTCTTTTACATGGTATATTCTGGCATAGGTTAGGGTCTTACCTCTCACTACCATGCTCAAAATAATCTACCTGAAACATGAGCTTCAAACATCCAACACAATCTTATGCAAGCCGATAGTGGCTAGTAGTTGTCGGCAATTTCTCAAATCCGAAATTCACAGTTCGAATTTTAACAACCTATTATGCATATCATATGGTAGATTCCGTCATTGGTCAGGATCTTACCTCTCACTACCATGCTTGAAATAATCTACCTGAAACATAAGCTTCAACATCCAAACACAAGCTTACGCAAGCCAATAGTGACTAATAGTTGTCAGCAATTTCTTAAATTTGAAATTCACAATTCAAATTTAATAAGCTCCTTCACATGGTAGATTCTGGCATTGGTCAGGGTCTTACCTCACACTGCCATGCCCAAAATAATCTACCTGAAACATGAGATTCAAACAACCAAACACTTGGTAAGTCTGGATGCATATAACCTTTTCATTGCTACAACCGTCACTGAAGCATTTTTCAGAATATAACATTCAAATACTTCCAGCTGTTAGTCACATCAATATTACCAAAACTCATTTTCTTCATGCAATCATCATCATGCTAACATTGCAAGGTATAGTCATATCATTCACGCAATTTAAATGAAATGTTTAGATACTCCTTACTTCACATGCGTATCATTCATACCACCTTGCTCTTCCACAGAGCATTTCTGGCAGTTAGTTGATCGTGACTATTTTGCAATCATAACAACCTTTGAAATGGTTCCTAAATTGTCCTCAATTCACCATTTCAATCATTAGTTAGTCCGCATATCACATGCATTCATCTCAATGCATTCATGCAATACATCACAACATTGCACCTACACTTATGCAATCAGTCATTCACACCCTTCATAGGCATACATCCATTGCATAACTACAAGGTTCATAACATCTCTCCAATGCCTATCCATTCATGCTTTCTTGCATTCAATATACTGTGCATGGCCTAACCATGACTAATTCATATAGGATGCATTATTATAATCAATATCATCAACATATATAGGCATGACACCTTTTTATATTCCAGCATCCACATGGTATGAGGTCTCTTACCTTTACCACTCCATGGAATTTGTCATAAGCAAACTCTTACCTACCTGGGTCGTACTTACACCCTTGATATGACCAATTTGGTTGGTCCTTTGCAGGAGATTGCTGAATTTTCTCACCAACTTTTATCCTGGACTTGTTGCCTTATCCCTTTCCTCATAGGGTTGTTGGTCACATTCATTAGCATCAACAACATATTCATCCGGGTCCATGCCATCGTTGGTTTCGCCACTAATGCCAACATCAAAGCACTGATTATCATTAGTGGTTCATTATAATTATATAATTTCTAATATTCTTATCAACATGCAATATCCTATGCATGCAATACATATCCTCATGCATTTCAAGCATAAAATTAGGAAATGTAGAAAACTTCCCTTTCAAATCCCTAATCCTTGCATGGAATTCCTCTTGCACGCAACAGCTGGTTGACTTCACAGTCCTTGCTACTTCTGGCATGCAATTGTCCAGATTTGTCCATTTGATAGCAACGGCCATCATTAGAAATTTGCTACCCCATGCTCAGATTCTGGTTACTTATCCTTGTTCACTATGGGATAAGCTTTCCAATGCCTATCCCCATGCTTCATTCCGACCTCGGGTGTGAAAACCAAACCACTTCTAAGAATGAAGACTTTCACCAAATCTTTGCATTTTTACACACTGCTACATTTTGGACTGGGCGCCAACTTCAGCAAACTGTAAATCATGGAAAACAGCTGAAAATCCCGCTTTGAAAACCCAAAATTTCCTTTGTCAAAATTGGGTCTCATATCCACTAATCATTCCACAGAATTGGCTCTCGGAACCACTAATTCTTCCGCAGAATCGGCTCTCGGAACACTTTCCCTTCCGCAATAGCGGCTCTCGGAACACTTTCCCTTCCAATTGGTGAACTGAATTTTGTTTTAACTTCTCTCTTCGTCGGCGTCGGCGGTCTTTCTCATCGGAAGACTTAACTCTTTGGCTTCCGCAACGGCATCATGCCAAACAACTATTTCTTCCGATAGCCGATTTGCTCCCAGACTTAGAAAAATTTCCAAATTTTTCCCTTCTTCGCCGTTTGATCGGCTACGTCCCTTATTTCTATCGGTGACTTAGTCCTTTCTGCAGCCATAACGGTGGCCCACCAACTCCATTCATCTTCCGATCAACGGCCCAACCTGATTGGCATCGGAAGAATTTTACATCGGAAGCCTAATGGCTTTGGCTTCTGCAACGGCGGCGCACAAACCATTTTTCCTTCCGATTGGCCACTCTCTTCTCAAAGAAATTTTAACTTCGGGCGTCGGAGGTCTTTCCCTTTGGAAGGCTTTGTGCTTTCACTTCCGCAACAGTGGATGCTCAATCACTTCTTCTTCTGACTTCGGGCCTTAGACAAATTTTTTTAACTTTCTTTCTTTACGTCGGAGGCCTCACCCGTCGGCCATGAAGTTGTTTCTCCATCCGCAACGGTGGCTCATGAACCACTTTTTCTTCTGAAACTATGGCTTGTGAATCGCTAACTCCTTCTGCCAGTCAATGATTTATGCCTTAGGAAAATTTCAACTTCTGGCGTCGGCGGCCTTTCCACATTAGAAGCTTAGTGCCTTTGGCTTCCGCAACGATAGAAGTTTACTTCGTCAACTCTTCCGATTGGGGAACACTTAGACAAAATTTTGAATTGTCTTTCTTCTTTCTACTGAATATAACACATGTTGGCAGTCGGACCACTTTATTGTCGGACGCTTAGTTGCTTCTTTATCTGCAACGACGAATGGGAAACCTCTAACTCTTCCACTACAGCGGAAGCCCACTTCACCAACTCTTCTACAACGGCGGAAGTCAACTTCACTGATTGTTCCAATGGGGGACACTTAAACCGAATTTTCAAAATTCCTTTTGTCGGCAATCGAATCCATTGTTGCATTGGCAGTTTAGTCCCTTTAGCAGCCGCAACGGCGGATCGGAAACCGCTAAACCTTTCGCCTGCCCAACACTTAGGCGATTTTCTTTGAAGTTTCCAATCTGATTTCTACTAGGCAGGAAGAGGTTTTGAGTCTATCACTGCACCTTCTTGGCCCATAGAGGCCCATTGTTGCAACCTTGAGCTCTGATACCATACTGTCACGTCCCCATGCCTCAGACCGGCGAAGAGGACATGACGAACACCATGAACAGCCGAGCAAACAGCCCCATGAACATAATCAAAAGACATCAATGCTGAAATTAAAGAAACTTAAACATAACAGGAATGCTAAACATACAAGCATACATAGATGCATAATTCTTTAATCATATAGCAGAAGCAAACATACATTCCAACATTAATCATGTTCATCATTTCTCACGAAACAGTATATATAATTGCAGAGATGAAATATAGACATCAGTACTTATCTTTTGATGAAGAATTTACCCCACAACTAGCTACGTCACTGCAACGTTCCACCCAACCATAGGCTAGCATGCTCATCAATCTCTCAGCAACATTGCCACCCCCGAGCTGGGCATGATTCCTCCAAGGATAGGGGTCAAGGCAGGCTTATACATAGCCAGGGGACACAATCAGCCATACCAACACCGCTGGGTTTACCAGGCCTTCCAAAATCGGCCAAGCCAGCACAGTCCAAGGAACAACCACTGCATACCCACAGTAAAACAATTCATTCACAGCTCTGTGATGAAGGAATAAGCAATAGGGTGGAAACCCCAAACCAAAATGAGACACAGCTCAAGCCGATAGGGCAATTCAGAGTTGTTCTTGGCCCTAACGTGGCCAAAACAACTCAGCTGCAACCCAAAACCAGGGTACTTCAGTAGCCACACTCACAATGAATAATAGCAGCCATCCATAGTCCCAAAACAAGGAAAAATCCAAGCTCCCAACACAGTTCGCAGACCAACAATTACACGCATGTAACCACTCAGCAATTACAGTCTAACATGGAAAACAACTTCCAAGCGACTTCCAACAGCCCCAAACGTAATAGCAGCCACAATCACCATGATGAAATGAAAACAACAGTCCATCCTGGACAATTAAGAAAATAGAAAGACTTACACAGTCCCCCACTGAGGAAAGGCTACATACTCCCCGCCTGTACGTGAGGATGAAAATAGACCGTCCCTCTCTCTGCGTGACAGCGAGCAAACTCACTGGAGGAATGAATCTTCTCTACGCATGAGGAAGATGAACCGACCATGGAGATAATGGGGAAATGGAGTCGTGGGAGGGAGGAGTGAATGCAGTCGTGGGTGGAGTGGGCGTGTGGGCAAGGGACTGACAATTCTGCCACCCCACTCCCAAAACATTAACTGCTTCAACCACCAGCAGTCATAACTGCTTCAAATACCCAAAACAAGACATTAAGGAGGTTGACAAGGGAAGGTGGCAAAAAAAAACAAGGTGGCAACACATGGGTTTTTCCCCCATAGACCAAGGTTTGACATCCCCCCACCCCTTATCCTTTGGAACCATGCCATTTTCATTCAATGTTGCATTGCCATAGCTGGTTGTGGTTTATTTTATTTGATGTGCATATTTACATGATGTCAAATTATAAGGCACCGGATAGCACGACAAACCATCGGCAATGATCCCCATTGCCGAACATACACAACCAAATCGATGGTGTGGCTTTTTCCTTTAGCTCCTTACCATGATTAATTACAATATATACACCATGAAAACGGGGTCAAAACTGGGGACATTACACTTCCTCTTACTCTAATCTCTACAACTGCCTCTTTTTGTAAGGCATGGACATCCTTCAGTCGCATATTTGAGAAATATAAGAATATCTGGCCAATAGTTCTGTCAACCTCACTGGAATCTGGAGAATCTAGATCCAAGAATTCTCTATTTAGTTGTACTCTAATGGGGTGATCTCCTCTGGGTATTTGGGGTTCTTATGCTTTGGTTGGGAGAAGGGTATCCTACGAATGCGGTACCTACGATGCCTGATCTACTACAATTTTGATTTCTTCGCTTGTTCTTTCCAATTCATTCAACCTATCTGTGATAGTACTAGCAAATTGCTTATGTTGTCTATTGAGGTCATGGAAACCTGTCTTGGAAGGTTGTTGTAGATATTTTTCTAAGGACATGACTTCCTCCTCATCCATATGGAAGGTATTTGTTTCCTTATTGGCATTTCGTTTCTTGCGCTTAGGTTCTATTTGTTCCTCTTGATTTTGCACTTCCTGTTATTGTTGTTCTAGTGGTGGCTCATGCTAAGGTCAATTAGGCCGAGTTTTTTCTGGCATCGTTGGGTCTATGTTTTGTCTTTGGTGTTTATCTTGTTTGACTTCTTTGTCCTTCCCTTGAGTTCCTAATCCTTCAAGTCTCCATTCCTCTGGCCAATCACTGATAGCAATTTCTAAATCTTCACTCATTAGCACATATTGCGTTGCGAACCATTGTCCTTGTGGGTCTCTTCATGGCTAGATGGAAACATATTGTGGAGGTATTTGAAAGTTGATAGTTCGTCGAAACGTGGACATTGTAGTCACACTAAGTCTTTCTCGATGCTTGATCAAGTACATTAAGTCTTTAGTGTGGAAACAAATTTCACTGTTACTAATCATCTGTCATTTTTTATCTTGTGAAAACCAAAGGTTATGGTATCTCACATCTTTGCAACTAATAGGTAAGTCGACCGACATGTAGTCTTCCAGCTCAGACCAAACAATAAATGAGATTAAATTAAAAACCCAAGAATAATGGAAAGTAATACCTTGTTCCTGTGATGAAGTTTCATTCTGCAATAATTCATTAAGAAAGAATTGTGACCAATTGATTTGAACTCCTTTTGCACAAAGTGCAACTAGCATTACTGCACCTGCAATGCATTGCTTTGGTCATGATACACACAACACTTTATCTAATAATATAATTGCTTGCATATGAGTAATAGGGTCACTAATAGATGGTATTGAAAACCCTTTTCCATACCTGACCAAGTCATACTTACCGTTGACTTTGTAATGTGGGTTGTATCCTTGTCCTTCTCTAAGATTGATATTGGGTTTGTTCTTGCCCTTGACAATCCTATGATTGTTGTTATTAGGTCGACATTAACTAAATATGGTTTTTCTAGCCAAAGGAATCCTCCATGAAATACTACCAAAAATTGTTTTACATAACTCTCCACCTCTATGGTTCGACCAAAATGTGGCATGAATAGTAGTGACAATAACCTCAACTATTCTAGTTCTTTATCCCATTGCATTGCAATGAACCATTTTGGTGACTCAGGTGTATCTTGCACCAGTTTCATGTAATTCTTTCTATCAAGGTCACTTATTTTACTTGTATTTGAATCTTGAAAGAATATTTTTACTAGGTTAGGTAAGATATCATGCAGTATTGTCATACCTTTTGTTATTTTGGCTGCAACCAATGTAGCATAGCCCTTGCTAGGGATGCTAACCTGTGCTGCATCCATCCTCCTTGGTGGAATAAATGGAAGAAATAAATTCTTGGTTTAGAATTCCTATTGTTATTCCTGATTCGGTGGTGTTGCTGTAGCTTTCTCCTTCCTCAGCTTCTTCATCATTTGCTTCCCCTTTGTAACTGGTGTCAATTTGTGTTCATGCATTCTATTTTTTTTTGAATGCCGAAGTGGGACTTGACCAACAAGTAGCCTAGGATGGTTATTTGGGGGAGTGTATTCTACATTTTATTGCATGATAGGAGTAGATGATGCATGTCCATGTTCAACTTGCATAGTAGGACTAGTACTTGATATCTAAATGATGATAAATTGGGTTAGGCTCCTTGAGTTTACAGAAACTACTTTCTCTTCTTGGTTCTTAGGAAGAATGGCTCTAGAGGTAGGAACACTCTATAATCTGAAACAACATTTTTTTAACAGTTGTCATTCACACAATCAATTCTTTACTTAGAAAGTACTCCATCTTTTCTACACCCTAGTGTGAAAATTTGTTTAAGGAAGCTTCTCATCCCACTATCGATTAGATGGAATAGGTAAAGGAGGTTATTGTCATTTATGGTAGAAATGATCTCAAAGTATGCCACCCGATTCTGTCGATATTTGTTAGAATAATGATTGACATGTATATTGCCAAAAAATTACTTAATTACTATGCCAATAATGGCATCACTTCTTGGTAGTGTCATTTCATGTAATAATCTTCCTTTCTTGCAAGCTCCAGTAGCTTCTTGCTTTGCTCTGTGCGACTTGCTTTTTATTTTTCCTTGTCAACTTGGTATCATCTACCTCTTTAGTTTTTTAGGTCATGTCAAGCAGGGTAATGCGTCTCTTCACACGTGCTAACTCCTTCAACTCTGCATATTTCTTCTGACACATGGATATTATGGAATTTGGGTCACTATCGTCTAGATCTCCCATGATATTATATCACTCCATCCATTTGTGTATAGTCATGTGACATTGATGTAAATTCGTGTCTATGATCGAGATTTCTTCAAATATCTTCTCTTTTATTACCTGTAACGCAACAATGATTGTTATATGTTCACTTGTGAACTCAAATGTCTTGGTGAAGCTTATAGAGAAGCTTTCCCATTCGACAGGTCCTCGTTGCATCTCTACTGAGGTGTACCAACTTCTTGGTACCATTTTCAAAGTGTGGATAAATCGATGAACCCAATCTTGTTCCAGGTATTCTTTCCAATTCCTGTGACAGTGCTCAATATGTTCGATAGGATCTATTAGTCTTGTATATTTCTTATCACGGAAACTGATCTCTTCCCCAAATATGATATCCATTAATCTTCTACACTATGTCCATTTAGAGATAGAATTTTTGTGTGTACCCCACCATCTAACGGGCATATATTTCAACACGTAGTCCAAGGTGGACAATCACTGCGATTCTATGACTTGTTCTTCAAATTCTAACAAGAAAGATGCAAGGTTAGGTAATATGTCATATGTAGGTAGCACACTTGCTTCGGGTCCTACCCTTTGGACAACTCTTGTGATTCTTACACATCTTCACATGGAGACTTCATGTAGCCTATTTTGCCAATTTTCCAGGGCATCACCTGAGTCAGAGGTACATGAACTTAAACTCTTCCAACTTAGTTTTCCATCAGTTGTTGGATTGATATAGTGTTCCTTTGAATACATGATGTTATACAACTGTTCTAGATAATTGTATTTCCCTTCTCTATGTACATAATTGACATATCTCTATCCTTCTAGAAGATCAATTGGAACAACCACTCTTATTTCAGAATCTTCAAAAGATAATATCCTTTTCCTGAAGTTTATAATGGTTTGGTTGTATATTTACCGATAAATTAATAGGAGTGCAAGGTATGGGTTTGTGTCGAAATATGTTCTTAAGCCTTCGACTTCCATAGGTACTTGCGTTATTCTATGAATCGATAGAACCTTCGACAAGTTCGCAAGCCTTAGTTGAAAGCAAGACCGGTCCAGTAGAGGCTTATTCATTCTCTCCCATGTTTGTCTTGTAAGTATGTTGAAATCCAAGCCCAAATCTAATATGATATAATCTGTAATGTTCCCAAAAGTGACATGCATGAAAACCCTAAAAATGACATGCATGCAAACCCTAAAAGTGAGATGCATGCAAACCCTAAAAGTGAGATACATGCAAACCCTAAAAGTGAGATGCATGAAAACCATAAAAATGACATGCATGAAAACCCTAAAAGTGATATGCATGCAAACCCTAAAAGTGACATGCAAACCCTAAAAGTGACATGCATGACATCTAAGCATTATTTAATGATGCATGTACCCAATTAAGTCTCCATGCGCATGCATGCAAGTTAACTGCAAATTAGAAGTTAAAGTGACCTAATTAGGTCAAAAGTTAGGGTTTTCATAGTTGAAAGTTATAAAAGAAAGATAAAGTGAATGGAGACTTTACTTTTGGATTATTATTATTTTGGAGCTCTTGAGAAGTAGCACAATGTGCAGCCACAACAGTTGGGGTTGGAGACGACGCCTTCAGCTAACAAGATTTCTATAGTGAGACATATTCCCTATTATCTTCCAGGATAAAACATCCAAGTTTGTCATTGTATCTATTGGATTCATCATTATCCAGTATTCTAGTATAAGTCCAAAGGTTATTGCAGATTCATCCGTACAGCTGGGGGCATTTAGCTAGGAAACCCTAAGTCATTCACCAGGAATCTAGATCACCATATTTCTTTTGCATGCAGCCTACATCCTCACTGATAGGATCACTCTACTACATTGGGTGATTATCAGCTATCAGATTGTCCATCTAGGGAAACTAGTAGCAGTTTATAGGGTTGTTGGGGCATGAACAACAAACTAGGAGATCAATTCACTAGGGCATCTGGAGAGGTCAAAACTCGTGCATGCTCCAACCATCCTCTCCGGCACGGGCATGCCTTCCTTCCAACTGATTTCCAGCTGAAACTGACCATCCCTTCAGCAAAAATGCCACACTTATCTGATTCAGTCTACCAGGGTATTGCAACAGGAAACACGGTCATTTCTTCATCAGCTCAGCTCATCTTGCATGCGTATTCTCTCTAGAGCATATTCATCTGGCTTATCAATGGTAAGTGTTCATTCTATCCTGCAAACCCTAACCCTAATTTCATCTATTAAATAGGGAAATTTTGCATGGTAGTTTGCATGCTCAGCTGTTTCAGTAAATTTGCGTAGAAATATAAAATATTAGGATTTGGTATATTACAGTGGTATCATACCATGATCCTTTCCAGTTGTGGGCACATAACAATTGAATAAAGGTGCATATTGATGCATGCATATTGATGCATGCATGTACATGCAAATCCATGTCAGTGATGTTGGTGAAGTGCATGTCAAAAGAAAGGTTTTTCTTTGCCAGCTTATGAGAACATGAAGACAATGAGAAGGATCTTGGCTAGAAATATGCAGAGGTTAGCAGTACTTCAAAACTTGCCTCGATATTAGGACTATCTAGCCTTGGGTGATGAGGTATGTGCATCATTATCCTTTCAACATTATGACACCATCAAGTTTGGGATCCAACCCAAATATTTGGATGAGGATCCACTTAAAAGCATAGTTGGGGGAGGGAAGATAGATGAGTATGAAGTACAGGTTGTTGGTGAGATTCATTTGGAGTTAACAGTACATGATAAGTATGTGCATGAGGAGATCGCATTAGGTCCATCCTGTGAGTCTAGTGACACAAGCACATTATCCAGTCAGATTGTGAATAAGTCGTGTGATGAGCTGGAGTTGGTACACTCTTCATCACCTACAACAATAATCTAGATAGTTATGATAGGCGCAATACATGAGGTGCAAGGCAATGAGCACAACAGTCGAGACAATGAGCAGTCACACATGGATGTTAGGGAAAGTTTATACATGCATAAGATAGAGCTTCCAGATGATAGTCATCGAAATAAGATTGAATGTGTTAAAGAAAGCATTCTAGTGATGAAAGAGAGGACCAAGATACTCTGAGACACCATAGTACAATGATATGTTGAGCTTACAGTTCTTCAAGTTGTATGTACCGAGTCAGCAGTTAGGATTTCTAGTATTGAATAATAGTTATATTCCTTGATGGGGCAGCAGGAGAAATATACTATTGCATTTCAAATAAGTCCTCTTAAGGATTACATAGATAGGGCTTATAGTAGCTTGAGTCCACATTTGCATAATGGTGGATGGTTTTTACAGGTTGGCTAGGATCAAGAAATTAACCAGCAGTATATGAGCATTCTAGTTGAAATCAGAAGGGTAGAATGTCAGCTTGGTAGGATTATTCCTTATGATGGTGCTTATGGACAACGTACTTTTTAGGGGTTGGATTGGAGAGAGATTAAAATTTGGTGTCCTATTGAGTGGGTGATTCTCGGGAATACATTCCTAGCCAAGGGTATAGTCCCACAAGAGCCTTCAGATATTTGGGATGAAATATGCACAAGTTTGCATTAGGATTTAGGTAGAAGAACTTATGAGGGATGGATACAATGTTTACTGATGGTGTTACTTGGGAGTCTACATGATGCTCCTTATGTCGATACTACATTGGGTAGCAGTGGATGCATTTTGACCTATGTAATTCTCAGATTGATTTGGGACCCTGGGATTACAATGACTGACAGTTTAGTGATTGCTAGAGGATGCTTTCAGGAGGTCTCTGGTGATGGTACCGTATAGTGCATTGTTTTGAGCAGAGGGTGCTATATATCTCTTAGGATAATTTGGGACCCTGGGACCATCCTCAAATTCAATTTGTTCAGTTGATTGATTGTGGATTTGCATTGGCATTGCTTGAGGACAAGAAATATTTGGCAAGGGAGGACTGTAATGTTCCCAAAAGTGACATGCATGGAAACCCTAAAAATGACATGCATACAAACCCTAAAAGTGACATGCATGCAAATCCTAAAAGTGAGATGCATGCAAACCCTAAAAATGACATGCATGCAAACCCTAAAAATGACATGCATGCAAACCCTAAAAGTGAGATGCATGCAAACCATAAAAATGACATGCATGCAAACGCTAAAAGTGATATGCATGCAAACCCTAAAAGTGACATGCATGACATCTAAGCATTATTTAATGATGCATGCACCCAATTAAGTCTCTATGCACATGCATGCAAGTCAACTGCAAATTAGAAGTTAAAGTGACCTAATTAGGTCAAAAGTTAGGGTTTTCGCAGTTGAAAGTTATAAAAGAAAGATAAAGTGAATGGAGAATTTTTTTGGATTATTATTATTTTGGAGCTCTTGAGAAGCAGCATAGCGTGCAACCACAACAGTTGGGGTTGGAGATGGCATCTTTAGCAAATGGGATTTCGACAGTGAGACATATGCCCTAGTCTCCTTTAGGATAAACCATCCAAGTTTGTCACTGTATCTATTGCATTCATCATTATCCAATATTCCAATATAATTCTGAAGGTTATTACAGATTCATCCGTACAACTAGGGGCATTTAGCTGGGAAACCCTAAGTCATTCACCAGGACATTGGATCACCATATTTATTTCACATGCAGCCTGTATCCTCACTGATAGGATCACTCTACTACATTGGGTGATTATCAGCTATCAGATTGTCCATATGGGGTAGCTAGTAGTAGTATATAGGGTTGTGGGGGCATGAGCAACAGAGTGGGAGATCAATTCACTAGGGAATATGGAGAGGTCAAAACTCATGCATGTGATAACCATCCTCTCCGGCATGGGTACACCTTCCTTCCGACTTATTTCCAGTTGAAACTGACTGTCCCTTCACCAAAAATGTCACACTTATATGATTCAGCCTACCGGGGTATTGTAGAAGGAAACAGGGTCATTTCTTCATCATCTCAGCTCATCTTCCATGCATATTATCTCTGGAGCATATTCAGTCGGCTTATCAGTGGTAAGTGATCATTCTATCCTGAAAACCCTAGCCCTAATTTCAGCTATAAAGTAGGGAAATTTTGAATGGCAGTTTGCATGCCCGCTATTTTAGTAAATTTGCATAGAAATAGAAAATATTAGGATTTGGAATATTACATAATCCATATCATAATCTCCTATCTGCATAGTCAGTAGTAGTTCTTGGACTGTCCTCAGGTTTTTCCCGATATGATTAACTCTTTTTTCATGTAGCAAGTCTTCTAGGTTTTCTTGTATTAGTGTTGTCAGTTCTGTGATATCATGTTTATCATTGATTAGTGATAAACACATTTTGAAAATTTATTTAAGCTTACTAACCTTTTTCATTGGCGGCTTCCTGATTAGTTTTTCAAATTGCCAGGGCATGAAATTGACTTGTCCAGATGTCGACGGTTGATTGGCATCAACAAATTCTGGTCATACCTCCAAGAAAACTTCTTTCTCCTGTTGGACATATAGCTAATATTTATTTTGTGCCACTGGTCTCACCTACGGTTTTCCTTGTTGTATATTTTTGTCTTCTCCTATTGCAACACCTCCTTTCATAAATACAACAATGTGAGGTTCTCTTGGTTTGACAGAAATCATCTGAATATTTTGATTGAGATTTAGATTCATATTCTGCGCTAGGTTGGTGTTTGCGACAGTTCTAGCCTGCCATTTTGCAATAATTTGCAGACACTATTTGACATCGTGATCAAATGCTTTACAATATGTACAACTTTTTGCATGAATTTGAAAATCTCAGGAAAAATGTCCTGGATTCCCATAATTATAACATATGACTTGGCCTCTTCCTCAACCAAGTCCTCCTCCTTGTTTTTTTCCTCGACCTCTAATGTTTCCACCCCCGCTTTGTGGAGGGTATTGTTGTTGAGGATATTGATTTTGCTGGTACTGTAGTTGATGTTATTGCGGTTTTTTATATTATGCAAGTTGATACTAAGGTTGTGCTCGTTCAAATTGCATCTGCTCATCATTTTTCATTAAGTAGGCATCCATCGTATTTTCTTGCAGTAGTTGAAATGCTCTGCGGTCTTTATCATCATAACCTACTAATATACAAAAATTACAATAGATACTAGCTAATGTGCTTACAATCTTCAATAAGTATAGACATTCTTTGGACTTGTGTCCCCTAGTATGGGATATTCTACACCAATGAATTCCTTGGGTGTTTAACGGGCTCGACGCACCTGCTGTGACAAAGTTCATCGGTGTTGGGAAATTGTCTTTATGGTGTACGTTTGTTCTGCATCTTGTACACCATACTCCTTCTTGAACTTTCTTTCCTCTTTTAATGTCCTGTAGATGCACCGTAATATTGTCCAGCTGCGACTGAATTTTCATCATTCTCAAGCCAATATCTCCAACAGGAGAGGATTCTAATTTCATTACTATTTCCAGAGCCTCTATCTATGACACAATTTTTTGTTACATCAACGGGGTTCGGATATGTGGTAATAAGTTGGTAATAAAACATTCCTTGTGTTTCACATCTGACATTTGGAAATTAAATTTGGCCATTAATGTCTTAAATCTTTGGTCAAAGTGCCAGACAGATTCTTTTGGTAGTTGCTTGATCTCTTTGATTTTGGTAATGCAATGTGATTCAGACTTTGGTTTCCTGAATTCATCTATCAAATCCACTCGAATCTCATTGAGTTTTTTCAGAACAAATCCAATTGGTACCATGTAAATTTTCATATACCAGTCAAGCACATGGCCTCGCAAAGTCATGATCATTTGTTCTTTCTTTATATTCTCATCCTGGATCTGCCACACAGTCCAGAAAAATTCACAAAGGAACCAGTGTTGTTCTGGGTCTTCCAACCCATTTCCATTGAATATTGGTAAGTTAATGTCAACTCCAACTATTTTATTTGATGCTGGTATAGTCAAAACACAATTTTGGCTAATCATACTTCCTTGTCAGCTATTTATAGCGTTACTAGTACTCATATTTAAAGAATTACTTGGAGATAGGTCTCTCGATCTTACCTCTGGTTTCGTAGGAGAGTTATAAGAATGTTCTTGCTTTGGAGCTTCATTTGACTCTTTTTATTCTTTGTCTCCTTCTGAGATCGACTGATATTCTTCTTCTTATTCATAATACCCTTCATCTAATTTTGAAGCAAGATCGTAGCCTTCTTCTTCTCGATCTATGCTACAACTCCCTCTTCCTAACATAGTTTTTCTTTGCTTGTCAGACCTGAATCTTCTTCCGCTTCTTAAAAATCCTGACTCTAGTTCAGTTCCACTATCTCCTGGGAACATCTCAGTGTAGGGTTATGTTGAGACATAGCCACCCTTTTTTTGTATAGTCTTGTTACATTCACATAATGCCTTTTTAACATACAAGCATTTTTATCCATGTTTTTAAAGATAACAGGTATCTGCTACATGGTTCTTCAAAAAAGTTTTGCTTTGCCTCACTATATGAAGTTATAGTGTCAACAAAAAACTCAATGATGTATCCTTCTAATATACTATCTACCCAAAAATCCACAACCCACTCTTTTCAGTCGTTCAAACAACTAAGGACTCCACTCTTTTGGTTCTCCTCTTTGGAAATTTCTTTGTTAGGTTTCCAACTAAGACAACCATTCATGCAACATAATAGGAAACCCATAAAAGAAAATATCATGAATGTATGAATAAATGTACCATCCCAACCAATTTTTTGGGGACCACTGAGATACTTCACTTTCTTTTTGTGCGAACTCTAACTGTTTGGCTTCTACCCAATATTGGATCTCTGGTTTCATGGGTTTCCACAGCATATCGCTCAGCACAACAATTTAGGGTCCTAGAAATGAAACTATTTGTTGGATTTTTCCCATGTCTCTATCCGTCTCTCTAGTGATCCAGACCCAAGTTTTGTTCCTTCTTTTCAGGACAACAAATCCCAATATATCAACCCAATAGAGAAGAGCTCAGTCGAAAACACATGCGATGCAGATTCCGTCTCACTTGAGATATCTCTCTTTTATGGGTAACTGCGAAAACCATGTTTTCGTAGTTATGTGGGAGGGTTTTTTAGTAACTTAGCTCTGCGTCAAGGATTCCAATGAAGCCTCGGGGGGCAAGGGGGGGGGGGGCAGGTGTATGAATTCAAAACATGGAACTTCAACGACTAAGCTGCGATTGAACCCTTCCTTATGCAACTTAAGTAAATAAATAGTAGGCATGCAACATAATAATATCCCATAATACAATGACTCCATCATACATCTATGCATTTGTAAACAAATATACATTCATTCATTCACTACAGTAATCACACGTATATCTAATCTACTTTCAACATTGACACATATACACATAATATAACGTGGAAACCCATTCGAGTGAAAACCACAAGGTTCTCTTCATATGTCATGAGGAAGTAGATGTACCTTTCATCTGCACACTAACCTATAGATGCTGCTCAAGATATTATTCTTAGAATTTATAGACTCTTCCTCCCTCTCATACTCTTTGATTTTATCTCTTTTCTCTTTCTACTCTACTTCTAGTGATCCACAGATAATTTGGGTCGACTCAGCCTTCCCTGCTTGTCTGTGCACTTAGCTATAGATCCCTCACTATGATGCACACAACCATATAGAGTCATTAACCAACAATGTTAATCTCAATGTCTAATACCATTCTAGCTCAAGAGTCTTACCAAGAGTCTAACCAACAACCTCACGGCTAGAATCTAATGCATATACAACTTATGTTCCTTCTTTTATAGCCCTATTACAGACCCGATATAGGTCCTATATATTCTTGTTATAGGCTCAATACTGAATCGATACATACTCATTATAGATTCCTTTTCCATCGCTATCTCATTCGACTTACTATAACCATCCAACAAGCTATCTTTCCTATTCTAGCAGGACATAATGAGAGGCACAATCGGCCTGACTTACAAAGATTCCTTCACACTTGTGGTTTCATTGGCTCTATAGAGATCATAGCCACACTCGTTAATGCCTGTATCTTTCTTAGCCTTATGCCTTACTATTGTTTTCTTGCTGTTATGCTATTTGCATGCCTGCTTCTGCTGATATTTTGTGATACCATCTTGTGTTACGTTCTATCCTTCTATCGTGGATTACTTATCTGGCGGAGCTTCCTCTTCCTGTGCCTTCTCCTCTTCTTCTTCATATTTTCTCTTTCTTCCTATGTTGCATTATCCTTCCCTTTATCCTTTATGTTGCTTCCTCAGTTATAGCTCCTTCCTCTTTCCTTTGGAGTCTTCTCTGTACTTAGAAAAATCTTGCGTGAATTCTACTCTGGTGTCCCTAGGCCCAATAGATATCAAGTTTTAAATAAGGTAAATCAGACTTAGCCTTCTCAGGTTGTTTCTTTGGAGTTGCAGAAGCAACACTGGAGCTTTCAGAAGAAGAAGAAGAAGATGGATAAGAAGGTTCAAAAGGGTATTTTCCTTTTCCCCAAGCATTATACTTTGCTTTCTCCTTTGTTTTCTTCTTTTCCAACCTCTCCTGATAACCTGTAAACAAAATTTCTACTTTGTATGCCATATGATAGAAAGCCTCGCGGAAGGACTTCTCATCTTCTCCTTGATAGTATTCATCTGACATTTTATCTCCTAGATGTGCACATATAATATCTGTATTAAAAGATTCAAGTACACCTTCACCTCACTTTAGCCTAAATCTTGTTAACATAAACTCAAAATGAAATGGTTAATTTGCTCTAATACCAAACATGATATGAAAATATTTTGGATCGTTTTTAACCATTAAATTTGCATGTGAAATTTAAATGTTAATGTTGGCAGGGTTTTGGGACAAGTCAGTCATGTAGCATCGTGGATGCCGCACAAGGACAGAAGACACTGTGCAAGAGGAATATTAGCACATGAAGTAGAAATTAGAATATCTTTTATATTTTGTGTCACCTTTTTGTACTTTGGACCATATTTTGCGGATATTGGTCATGATTTTGTAGAATCAATTAAGAGTTAGTTAGGAATTTGTCCGAATGGACCTTGAATGTAAAGGTACAAGCCTATAAATAGAAGTGGAATTATAAGTGTTGAGGGGACCGGAAGGGGCATAGAAGAGAACTGATAGATGTCTGTTGATCTATAGATCTATTTTTGAATATGTGGATTATTGTGCAGAAGTAATATGACAAGTCAAGAATTGATCTGAAACACTGTTTTATTTTATCTTTTGTGATCATATGGAGAATGTTAAGTGAATCTGTGACCTGGATCTATGATGCGATGTTTTCTTGATTTTAATGATGTTATTTTACTGGATATGTTTACGCCTCTGTTAGGTTATTCCAATTGTAATGGAATGATGCGATTTGATTGAGAAAATGGATAAATGTTAGTGTTAATTCCTAAGCAATCAGATCTGTTAATGCTACGTTGAATTATTAATATTGATGCCACATTGTGCCTTCCTATTCTGCCTGGTTCCAATAGCTCTCCCTCAAACACCTCGAGTGAGACCCCATCTGTTCCACGGGTGTTGCTGGACTAGGTCAAACCTGTCTGGGCCGGTGCTAAGGGAGATCACGATGGCTTGAGGGTCAAAAGAGCAGGACCCCTGTCGACTAGGATTTGTTGGATGGGTTTGTGACAATAAATGGTTACGTTGCTGGAACCTTGTTACGATTCAGGGGAGGACATGTTGTGTAATCTGACAAGACCAAAAAATCAATATTGGTTCGACCAGAAGCTGCAAGAATTTGTTGAGGCATAAAATCAGAACCCTAGACTGATGACAGATAAGTGGTTGGCAAGGCACATACATGACGGTCCACATGAGTATTTTTTCTCAAAATTACTGATCATCCTGTACGAGTGGTTGACATGATTTACCTATTGCAAGAAAAATTTCCAAGGAGGTGAACCAATGCCTTGGACCCCTGAATTGATCTAGGAATTACAGGAGACTGAAAACAGGGCATTATGGGACGTTGAAGTCTGGTTGGAAAATACCCTGGAAAGATTTATCACCGAGTTCATTACATTCGATACTCCGAATTCCTATAGCGAAGAAGAAAGGGAATTATTCAACGGACTAAGAGGTAGATTCTTATTGTCCTTGCAATTGTCAATTAAGATGCTTGTCTGTGAAAAAGGAATACTGAATATGCACCTCGAATAGTAGATATATGGTGTGTGGAGGTTGTGGAACTGTGATGAAAGGGGGGGATATGAATAAAAGGATAAGTGGTATATGGGTGAAAGTTTTGTGAGACTATGAGGGATGCCAAGGAAGAAAGTGGTCTTACGGGGGGAGGAGCAAGGTTTTGATAAGAGAAGAGGAAAAGGACAGGGGAAGGTCCTGCTATGATCACAACACAAGACTACGAAGGAAGACCACACGGGATGAAGAAACCCTACAATGAAGAAGAGGATGACCAGGATACACCTAGGATAATGGTAATATCAATGCCCAATAGTAACATGCCCACACCTCCAGGAACTACTCCACATTTAGTAAGAAACACAAATTCCATGTCGACCTACCCAACATGCCAACATCATTCTAGTATTAGATCAATGTTTATAGGAAGAAGGCCCAGGATGGAAGGCAATGACACAAAGTTACCTTGGTTCCATGGAAACGGGACCAATGATCCCGAGTAGTACTAGTTTTTATGTGAGGTAGTATGGACTGTCAGATAGACGACAGATGATGATGTCAAGAAGGGCCAATTGGCGACCACTCTTCGGGGCTGTGCATTGGATTGGTTCATGAAATTTATACAAGTTCCTATGGGGACCCCTATAAAGATATTGGATGAATTTAGGAAAGGACTAATTGAAGAATCCAAAAAACTAAAGTCTGAAGCACAGTACATTACAGAGTTAAAGGAGATTAAACAATTTCCTGATGAAACTATTTGGGACTTCGACTAGAGATTTAAGACTTTAATGGAAAGAGGAAGTTTCAAGATGAGTGATGTTCAACATAAATAATGATTCATCGCAGCACTGTTATCTCATATCAGACAACCACTAATGCAGCAAAAGATCATGACACAGAGCAAGGCTCTAGAGATCACTATGAAGTTGGAGGATTCACCCATTGGGGAAAATGCAACAGGTATGAACCGAATTTAGGCACATCTAGTAAAATTGATGCTTCAGTTACAAGACATAAAAAAGGGTAAAGATCATCGTGAATACCTTTGGTGTACTTGGTGTCACGTAGATGGACATACCAAAGATACTTGTCCCGATTTCTGAAATTATATATTGTCGGGAGCAACAAACCCATTGAGTTGTGGCAACGTACCATGGTGGCACATTTGTCAAGTTTATGGGCATTGACATGAAGAATGTGGATACATGTAGAAGATGGTGATGAATCCGAAAAACCTATACTGCTCATTTTGTTGATCGGTTGGGCATGAAGATAAATACTGTCGTGCATATGACCTACTTCCGGAAAGGACGTATGACTCATTCTATGTGAAGGGTGAATATCATTGAGCCATATAGCAACCACAACAATATCTGAAAGTTTTATAACCACCACCTCATCCACAGTATATACCACCACCATAGATGTAGTTTATACCACTGTGGTCGCAACCATAGTTTGCACCGCAACCAAAGTTTGCACCGCAACCATAGTATAATCAGATGTCGATGGCTACACAATAGGAACAATATGTTCAGGCAATGCATTATGTTCAGCAGTAGCCAAATTCCCCATCACAACAACTAACTCAGCCACAGTACTAGTAGCAAGGAGGATTCCATGAAGGATTCTGAGGTCGAGGAGGAGGATGAGTTTGAGACCTATCCAATGTTATAATTATGGTTTATTGGGCCACTACCAGAGGGATTGTCCATAGTCACAGTTCTTGTGTATGTATTGTACCTTGATTGATCACACTGTTGAGAACTATCCACAGCTGATCACAAGATGGCAGACATGAAATGCTCCTTAGTTACAAAATTAGAATCATTTTCAGAATCAAAATCAAATCGATAACCAGAATAAATTGCAGAACCAGTTACCAAACCAAAGTCGAGTGTAGAATTAAGGACATAACCAAATTCCAATTCAGAACCAAAATGAAACTCTGAATGTAAATCAACCTATGAATCCACCAATGAACTATAATCACGGGTCGATAGACGTAATGACATTGACAAAACCCAGAATGAAGGATGTCGATGTCTCTATCATGAGTAGCGGCGGTGCGAAACCTTGCGAAGATAGCCCTCATCCAAAAATTTGATTGGGTGAAAGAAGAAGGTACAGTTAGATATCGATGTTGAGAAGGTAATATTCTTTGAAGAAAGAGATCTTATTGGAAGGAATCATGGTACATCACCTATTTACAAAATTCCTACTGCTCTTGATCCTTCATTGGAGGCAGAACCATCATGACAGCATGGTACCTTGCATAAATTCTTTGGAAGCTACTTGTCACTAGACAGAGATCCCGCTGCTCTTGCTGAAATAGAAAACCTGTTGCACCAACCGGTTAGTAGGAGGAAGGATTCCTCAGCAAATTCGTTGCATAATAAAGAGACGCGTAAAGAGATGCAAATGAACATTCAAATTGGGGACTATGAAGTAGATTCAATTATTTTGGATCTAGGATTAGATGTGAATATTTTGATAAAACAGACATGGAAAAATATGGGGAGGACAACATTAGGATGGTCTCTCATACAACTATGATTAGCCAATCAGGACAAGGTACAACCGATCGGGCGCATATCACACCTGGTTGTGGATTTCGAAGGTATGAATACCTATGCTGATTTTGATGTGATTGAAGTTGTTGATGGTGGAGGCTCCTATCCTATTTTGTTTGGGATTGGATGGGCCAATGATAGTATGGAGGTAATCAAATTTAAGAAGTGAATGATGACATTTGAGAGTCAAGAAATCAGAGTCATCACTCCGATGCATCCAAGTGAAGGGCGAAGGTATATTGAGCTAGTAAAAGATGAAGCCATCAAGGGATGGGATCATGCTTACAAAATTTCAGAATATTACATCCATCCAATTGCTGATGGAGAAATTGGGTGGCGCAATGCTTGCTTTGCATCTTCCGATTTGGATGATGCATTAGAGAACTGGAAGAATTGCATGCATGAAGTATCGGTCAAGAAGTGTGGTTTGATCACACATTCGCTGTGTCATTTCGTGACTGAGGTTATTGAATTTCCCATCTATGAAGGACTTCCTGAGTTATCCAAGTTTCTTGTTGAGTTTAAAGAGAAGGTGTCAGAACCATAGCTATTACTGATGTTGGAGGAGGAACTAAAAGGTACTCCAGCACGCTTCTGGGAAACTCATAAAAAATCTATTAGTGGATGGTCGCAGTGTCGATGTATGATGATAGTTCGGTTAGGGGATATAGAGAAATACCATGCTGGACGATATGAAGGGTAAAACAGCCCTATCAATCATATGATTAAATGTTAGATTTTGTGGACATTGTGACCGAGGGATGAGTGGGTCCATGCCTTTGTTCACACACTGGATGAAACGCCACGATCTTGGTACATATCAGCTGAGTTGCGTAGGGAAATAACCAGTTGGGGGGATTTGACAGTTTGTTTTATGCATACCTTTAGCTTCAATGATGCCAATGGATATGTCCATAACGCGCTACTTCTCATCCATGATATAGTGTTGAAGGTGGTTCCAGTCGCGTATTCGGTGGATCCACATGCGCATTGCCACATGCACTTGATGATGGAATGTTATAATGTATTCAGAGGACTTGAGTATGATGATGAGCTAAGAAATATCAATATCCCAGAAACATAGGGAATAAGGGATGTCGTAGCACCAGATATACTGACCGATCACATGAATCAACTGCTGAATATTAGAAAACTCAACATTGGGACAGAGGAGAACCCAAAATTTGTAAGTGTTGGGGACTATTGAGACAAAGAGACGATGCCAAACATCAAGGATTTGCTACATGAATTTCAACATCTTTTTCCAATGAAATTCTCTAAAATGAAAGAGATCCCGGGTGATTTAGGGGAGATGAAGATTCCATTAAATCCAAACGCGAAACCAGTAAGGCAGAGGCCGTATCACCTAAATCCGTAATAAAAAGAGAGGGTTAAAGCTGAGCTGGATAAAATGTTGGATGCTGGAATAAATGAGCCGCTCAAAGTATCATAATGGATCAGTCGTATGGTGGTCCAAGAAAAGAAAACATGTGAAGTTTAGATTTGTGTCGATCTGAGAAAATTGAATAATGCATGTATGCACAATCCATTTCCGACACCATTCATAGATGAAGTGCTAGGAGGAGTAGGTGGTCAGGAGATGTACTATTTTATAGATGGATTTTTTGGATATAACTAGATAAGGATCACAAAAGAATATCGGCATAAAATGACATTTGTTACTGAATGGGGCTGCTTCTAGTGCACAATGATGCCTTTTGGGTTGAAGAATGCACCTACGATATTTTCCTGGGTTGTTGTCGCTGCATTCAAATATTTTATTTCGAAGTTATTTCAAGTTTATAAGGATGATTGGACAATGTATGGCCTGATTAGGGATCATCTGGAAATGCTGTGACTGATGCTGGGAAGATGTCAACATCATCAAATCGTGCTGAAATCGAAGACGTGTATTTTCTATGCACCTTTTGGGATGTTGTAGGGTCACATTGTTTGCAAGAAAGGATTGTTGGTCAACCCTACGAATATAGCAATCATCTTGAGCTTGCCACTGCTAAAAAAATGTGAATATTCTTAGGGAAACACTGGGGCACACCGGATACTATCACAAATTCATAAGAGGTTATGTTGCAATTACCACCCCTATGGAGAAGCTATTAAAGAAAGATGTTGTTTTTTTATGGAGTCAAGAATGAAAAGGAAGTTTCAACACACTGAAGGCCAAGATGGCTTCTGTACTAATACTAGTTTCAAATTGGAACAAGGAGTTCTATGTTTATGCGGATGCATCATCTATTGCATTAGGAGTGGTGCTTACGCAACCAAGAGAAGGGGGCCTAGATCACCTACTCACTTTTTCTAGTCAGAATTTGTCATTTGCTGAGAAAAACTATACAACCACAGAGAGAGAAGGTCTGGTGATGGTATATGCACTACAAAATTTGAGGAATTACCTCTTAGGTGGTCATTTCAATATTTTTACTAACCATTATTCTTTGAAGTACCTAGTCAATAAGCCTGTGTTGGGGGGGAAGATATGTCGTTGGCTACTTCTCTTTCAGGAATTTGATTTTGAGATAATTGTGAAACCGGGTTTCTTGAATACCGACCCTGATCATTTATCCCGGATTGGTATAGGTGAAGAGCCTACAAATATTGAAGACAAACTACCAGATGCATAGTTGTTCAAAGTCAACATGGAAAATGACTATTATGATCAAACAATTTAGTTCTTGGCAATGAGAATCACACCGGAGGAATTTTCAACAAGTTAAAAGAAGTAGTTGGTGGTTAAGGATTTGCATTTCTAGTTGATTGCTGGGCTACTATATAAACTAGGACCAAATGAGATTTTACGATGATGTGTCCTACCACATGAACAAGGGAAGATTTTGGAGGAAGCACATGCATGAGTTTCTGGTGGACACTATGGAGGTCGAGCTACTGCAAGGAAGGTGCTTTGCGCAT
Organism: Pseudotsuga menziesii; assembly: GCA_001517045.1. Classification (NCBI taxonomy): domain Eukaryota; kingdom Viridiplantae; phylum Streptophyta; class Pinopsida; order Pinales; family Pinaceae; genus Pseudotsuga; species Pseudotsuga menziesii. The sequence goes on from LPNX010368318.1 coordinate 217,744, forward strand.
GGATTTGGTGGCCCACTCTACATAATGATGTGATGAACTATGCGTAGAGTTACGATTTCTATCAACGCATTGGAAAACCATCGCGAAGGGATGCGATGCTACTGGTACCACAAGTAATGTTGCAGCCATTTGATAAATGGGTCATGGATTTTGTGGGACCAATCAACCAACCTAGGAAGATAACTGGTGCATGGTACATAATTACAACAAAGGAATATTTGATGAGGTGGCTGAAGGCTGCACCAGTCATGGACTACACTGTTGCGATAGTAGCGAGGTTCCTATTAGACAATAACGGTAATGAGGTTTGGATGCCCAAGAATATTGATGAGCAACCAAGACAATCACTTCATCAACTGCACGGTCAACGTGTTGACATAGGAATTGCAGATACAACACAAGAAAAGTACCCCATATCATCCACGGGTGAATGGGACGATGGAAACATTAAACAAGATATTGGATCGTGCACTTACAAAGGTATGTAATGCTAACCACGAAGACCAGGACTTGAAGATTCCAGTAGTGTTGTGGGCATATCACACCACTTGCAAGCAATTTCCAGGGAAAACATAATTCAAATTGGTATATGGGAAATAGGATATCATGTCGATGGATTACAATGTTTCGAGTCTCCGTATTTCTATAGCAACGAGTATGGACAATGAAGAAAATCTTGAGGAGCACATGGAGTAGTTGGTACAACTCAAGGAGTATTGTTTTATTGCAGGATTCCGTCAATGTGTCGAGAAGGATCGACAAAAGGCTTGGCATAATCGCCACATAAAGAAGAAATAGTTTCAACAAGGAGATTTAGTACTGTTGTATGAAAACAAGTTCATGAAGCATCCAGGTAAGTTATAGATGCACTGGTTAGGTCCATATCTTGTTAATTCTATTACCTCTAGAGGTGCAGTTCAACTAAAATAGTTAGATGGAGCAATGCTACCAAATTTTGTTAATGGTAGCTGACTGAATCCCTATAGGACAGGTTCAGAACCATGCAATGCTTGAGGCATCGCACAATGAAAACTAATAAGAAGAAGTATATAGGATGATGGATGAATGGAGCATGCCAAGAGGAAGTGGTTTCACAAGAGTAGGATTCAGTAGCACAGCTAGGATTTCATGCTACGACATTGATAGGGCTACGAGTATAAGCCAAATCAGTAATAAATGAAGGCAGTTAAAACTAGTTAACCGACAATGCTTGTGGAAGTGACACGTAATGATGGCGGATCTGACCATTGGGTGGAAAAATCAATAGCAGACTTGGGTAGTTAATGAATGATTTGGTCATGACGATCCCGATGAGTTAGTAATGATGAGTATGAGTTGATTTGCTGCTATAATAATGATTTCAACATGGTTTGAAGAAATCATTTATGTAGAGTTGATTTGAGTTACAAAGCTACCAAGTTGTAGAGCGAATTGCTGAAAAAGGTTGAGAAGAGTGAGAAATTTGCTAAGTACAGAGAGGGTGTGTGCATATTAAGTCTTGAGGGGAATTGGTACGGCATGTAGAGGAACAAAAATATAGTATAGATTTCAATTGAGTGAGATTCACTGCTCAGACTAGTAGCAATTATGGAAGAAATTGCCAGTATGCAATTCAAATCATCGGTGGTTCCAAANGTAGAGTAACAAAAATATAGTATAGATTTCAATTGAGTGAGATTCACTGCTCAGACTAGTAGCAATTATGGAAGAAATTGCCAGTATGCAATTCAAATCATCGGTGGTTCCAAAGGATAAGAGGAAGGAACAAAATCCTAGCTCTCCAACACCATATAAGAGACAAACTAAAACATCTGCAAGGGAACAAGGAGGATACACCACACAGACGGGGCTATCAAGCTTAGGAGTGGTGGAGTCTACAGCTAGAATAGGGGTGTTTGTCAAGGATATCCTTGGATATATCCCTCCTATTCAGCCTCGTGTGAAGGCTACGAAGCCCATGAAGAATCATAAGTATAAGATAAGGATCCCAGTGATACCACACAGGATGGTATGCACTTTTGACATCGTTCCTGCATTGATGCAACTGAAATATCAATAACATGACCTTCTTTCCTAGAGGACGTTGCGAATGAACCATATGTGTCAATGGTAGCAGTCACAGATGGGCCAATATAGGGCATCCCAAAGGACTGGGTGAGTGGGATAGATAGAGCTAGATTACTTGGGTTGATCAATATGCCGCACTTTGGGCGGCCGACAGAAGTGAATGCATGTGTGAAGCAACTTTTGGCGTGCTTCCATGGTGGGTATTTATGGTTAGATGAACCAGTTGAAGTCACAGTGGGGTCTATTTTAGAGATAACGGGGCAACCTAAGGATGGGCCAGTAACCTCATAATACATCCAAAGGACATGTATTATGGCATAAGGGAATACCACAATAATAGTATCAATGATATAAGGGCATACCACAATAATAGTATCAATGACCGCGCGATACATATTGGTGCAAGGATTTTGGCCAGTGAAGTAGTAAGGAAGAACTTTCTGGTTCAATGTAATTTCGGGGTGGTCGCATGTGATGAGTTGTGTGTGCAAAGCATACAAATGAAATTGTACCTTTTTCTTATGAACCAATTAGTAGAGGACGTAGTGTCCATGCAGGCGGGTGAAATATCATTCACATATAGTTGGATCCACATTTTGATTTTGTTAGTAGCTTGGATGGAGCTAGACAACTACCAAGGTATGGATGTCCAATCAATAGAGGTACACAAGGGTGTGAGGTATCAGAATTCATGGTGGGTCAAAGAAGCTGAGAGAATGGTATACTACTTAATCCAATTTTGGATCTACAAGGAAGTGCTGCAGGAGGCAGTGGCAAAAGTTCCAATACTGACGGAGGAAGCTGTGACAAAATATCATAGGATTGCACATTTTGCAATTGGACCCCATGCTATTCACATTTAAGCACGATGAGACCCTGCCAAGCAATGGTTTCCAATGAGGTACAAGGTAAATAATGTGGAACTAGAGGAAATGATTAATGATCGGATCATGGAATGGAAAGAACCAGTCAGTGTAGCAGAAATATTGATGGGACCTTCGACGGATGCACCTATTGATCCTGTGTGCAAAGATAACCAACAATATGATGAAGAATTGTCAACAGAGACACCTAATGACCCGGAAGCGCAGCGCATACTCAAGGAACTAATAACAAAGAGGCACATGGGCCAAGCTACGATTAGTAACACCATATTAGTAATGGAAGCACAGTTAAACTGGCTTGTCAAGGCTGTTAACAATGCAATCGATGCATCAACAAAAATAAATGAAGAATTCGGCACAAGAGGGATTTGTAGAGGTAAGAGATAAACATGATTCTGTATATGATGGTGTTTTGAAAATAGCACTAGAGACTGTGATTGTGTAGGATTACACATCAATCAACACCGAGCAGTGGGCTAGGAATGTTAAAATTCACCCAACTGTGATTTATTCTAGACATGAGGACTTGAATACCTCCCTACAGTAGGTGCAAAACATCGCAATGGATATCAACAGGTTGTCTACCCAGACATTGGTATAATTGTAGCGAGTCACCAACTAGGAGTTGACTAACAGGAAGAAAGAGATCAATAATCAATTCCTACGATCGCATGAGAAAGAAGAGGTGACATAGAAGGAATTCAATGAGTTGCGGCACACTAAGGAGAAGATGATGGAATAAAAAGCACAAGAGATAGAAGAACTAAAGAAAGTGCAAGAATAGTTGAAGACAAAGAATGCTGTGACGATCATGGATCCGAAGAAGGAGAAATACCACCTCATTGTTGAGAAGGTCCACCTTTTCGACAGTCGAGTATAGGTAGAAGTGGTAGTTGCAGACACTTCTAAGCATGCAGGTGAAAACACAACAAAACTAGATGCAGTCTTGAAAGAAAAGCGAATTGGGGAAATTATTGTGTAGTTGCAGAAGGATAACAACATTTTGAATGATTGGTATATCCAAACATGCCTCTTGAGAAAATTGTTAAGAGGAAGACTTCCATAGAGGAAGTGGTAGAACAACTTGAAGAACTGGAGAAGGAAGCTAAGAATGTTGCTAAGGAAACAATGAAGTTTTGGGGAAACATCATCCAAGACGCGCAATTAGAGAAACTGACCAAGTAGTTACTGGAGGCCGAGGACCAATTAGCAACACTGAAGACTACATTACAAGCGATGCTGCCAGTCATCCAAATGATAGGGTTGATCAATATGAGGGAGTTCGAGTAGAGGGATGGAAAGGCTCAGGAGTGACAGTAAAAGTGCAACGAACAACTAGATGAGTTCCAAGACATTAGAGTGCAACTTTCTCTGAAGGTAGTTTCCGCGCTACAGGCTGTGGAGGAAGGAAGGAAAGAAGCTATAGAAAATATGGTGGAGCACCCATTGAAGTAGGATTTGTTGGAAAGTCAAGATATTCCTGAGAGAATTCAAGTACAAGTGAAAGAAATCACTTAGCAGTATGCAGACTTCAAACTGAAGATCAATGAGTACACCATGTCCAATTGATGTGGCTCGAGGGTGAGCCACAAGATTTTGTTGGGGGCCTGTTGGAAGCAGTTTTGGGACAAGGAAACCATGCAACATCATGGATGTTGCGCAAGGATAGAAGACACAGTGTAAGAGGAAGATTAGCGCGTGAAGCGAAAATTAGAATATCTTTTATATTTTGTGTCACCTTTTTGTACTTTGGACTATATTTTGTGGATATTAGTCATGATTTTGTAGAATCAGTTAAGATTTAGTTAAGAATTCATCCAAATGGACCTTGAATGTAAAATCACAATCCTATAAATAGAAGTGGAATTGTAAGTGTCGTGGGGACTAGAAGGGGAATAGAAGAGAACTGATCGATATCTGTTGATTTGTAGATCTATTTTTGAATCTGTGGATTATTGCAAGGAAGTAATATGACAAGAGGAAACTTGATCTGAAACACTCTTTTATTTTATCTTTGTCTGTCATACTGCTTTTGTGATCATATGGTGAATGTTAAGTGAATATGTGACATGGATCTATGATGTCATGTTTTCCTGCTTTTAATGACATTATTTTACTGGATCTATTTATGCCTCAGTTAGGTTAATGTAATTGTAATAGAATGATGCGATCTAATTGAGAACAATGATAAATGTTAGTGTTAATTCCTAAAAAATCATACATGTTAATGTTGCGGTGAGTTGTTAATATTGATACCACATTCTCCCTTCCTATTTTGCAGAAACTTGGTTCTAAAAAATATCCCTCTAATGCCTCAGGTAAGACCTCATCCACTCAACGGGTGTTGCTGGATTGTATAAAACCTATCTAGTCTAGTGCTCAGGGAGATTGCGATGGTTTGAGGGTCGATAGAGCGGGACCCTTGTCGACTGATCTTTGTTGGCTGGGTTTGTGTCAAGAGTTAATTACTCATAAACATGCCTAAAAGATGAAAATTTTAATGCTTAAATCACATAAGCAAATAAACATAGATATGTAAATCAGAAATAGAAGACAACAACTGATAATGGAGTTCACCCCTCCTAGGCTACATCTCTGGGCCACTTCCAATGGGAAGGATGATCTTATTAGCCTTCAAAGGATTACAAAAAGAGTGTTTTGGAAACACTTCTGAGTTATGTCAACCAAAAACATAAATAGACTGCACCACTGGGTTCCTCTCGAAAAATCAAGAAAAATGAGTATAAACTCGAATATCTTTGCTTGAGGCATCCTTTGGTGATGCCTAGTGCATGCAAATCAAGACAATAATTCTGCGTAAAAGAAAAACTATATGGACTGTGTACGGATTCCAACTAGAGATCGATTCCAAACTTGCCTCGAACTATGTGCATAAAATTTGTTTCTAAGCGTGAAAAACTATCTCGAGAAGTGCAAAAAACCACCTTGGGAAGCATGCTAATACCACCTTGGGAAATGTGAAATACCACCTTGGGAAATATGCAATACCAGATTGGAAAGTGTGCCCCATAGTGGCCTCAGTTTCTATACAAATGACTCTTTTCACTATGTACAAGGTTTCTCCACTGATTTTTGTGGCTCCAAAAGCATGAATTTATAGTTATGTTGGGCGTGCTTAGAGGAGCCACACACCCCTTTTTGCAACCATACATGTATATTCAAAGTAAATTGATTTATTTACTATATCCCATACCATGAATGGTATGTGGCCCAATGCTAAGACACTCCATTGGTGGTTTAGTGGTCACAGGGTCCATCCTCATGGCTCTGCTTTTAGTTATGATATATATCTATTGGTTTGTGGTCATATATTGTGCTTCCACGATATCATATTACTTGTTATGATAAGGTTTAACAGATATCATATGTGTCATATAATATATTATATGGTTGTATGGTGTTTTTTATAGGGTCAAGGCCCCCCTCTTTTCAAAATAAAATCAATCCCAAAGTTAAATAAATCATTTTCCTTATACCTAACAAGGAAAATGCATGGATTGTTCGTTGGGAGGGATTTGTGAAATATTTGGTTAGCTTGGAGGTGATGGGGTCAGGGTTGAATCCCATGGACTCTCTAACTTTTATTAAACATTACATTCCCAATTTTCCCAAATACCATATTTTTATCAATTTAAATCAAAATTGTCGAAACTTCAAACATCAATAACTTTTGTATCCAGAGGTATTTTTCCATGAAAAAAGCACTACTCGAAATATATTGATGAGATATTTCACCCTATCATATTTCATTTACATTTTTAGAACTTTAAATTTTCTGAACTATGCAATGATCCTCCTGGATCAAGTATGTCCTCAATATGCAAAACAGTTATTGAATCAAGTTGAAGTGAAGTTGATCCAACTCCTTCAATTTTTTAGGTGGTGTCATCCCCAAGTTCTACTTAAGTAGTGAACTTGTTCTTTTTGTATCCAGTAAATGCTTCATGAAAACCTATCATATGTTTGGAAGCACCACTATCCATTAAACAAGAGTTAGCACTGTTGGTGATGGATCCTGAATGAGTAGAGATCAGGTAGTGTTCTCTTCTTGGTTCATATTCTTTGGAATACTTGGAATTGTTCTTCTTCTTAGGTTCTTCTTCCTCTGATGTAGGAGATTGGAACCTTATTTTGAACCTTCTCTTTGGCTTCCTGCAATATTTGGAAAAATGTTCCATCTTATGACAATTAAAACATTCTATATTTGAAGCATCTAATTTCTTACATTGTGGTTTATTTTCTTTCTTTTCTGAGTGAAAGGATTCTTGAACTTCTTTGTATTGGATGTAAGAGAAAGGTTCCATTCCTTAGTGCCATTTGATCATCTCTGAATTCTTTCCTCTTCTTCCAAATAATCATTCCAAAGTCTATCAGAGTTTCAATGAGATTCATGCCCACTTACTGCTGTTAGAAAGGTCTCCCAAGAACTTGGAATACAACCGAATACATTCTGTACAAGATCATCATCATCCAAAATTATACCAATAGCATAAATTTGGTCTCTTACCTGAGCAATTTTGTAAATAAGGGGTCCACTCCTTCATCCTTATCCATCTTCAAAGTACGAAGGATCTTCTTTGGTAGTCTCTTCCGGGTGGGTGCGTTCTTTTCATATAAGTTTGTCAAGGTGTCAAATAATTATTTAAAAGTATTAAATGGTGTTATGTTGGGCATCAAGGATTCCTTGAATGAGTCATAGATGATCCTCCTTTCCTTTCCATGCTTCTTCTTGAAGGGAATTATTCCAACATTATATGTAGGCTCTTCTGTGGCACTAAGAACGAAGTAATCAAGTTCATTCTCTTCCAATGTCTCCATAAGCCTATATTTCCATGAGTTGTAGTTGGCTGATCCCTCAAGCCTTTCTTCTTGTCTAAAGGTGTTGGTGGCCATCTCTAATTAACAAGTCTACTATCTTAGTCTACAAATTTCCTAAGTTCTAGGAGGGTTACAATGATCTTCTCACTCACTGCAATATTCACATGCAAAGCTATGATACCATGTTGAATTTAACATGCGTACATAATTATTTAAAAATTTGCAGACTATAATATAAATAGAGCTTGAAAAGTAAACAATAGTAAGAAAAGTGTAGTGGTCAACCAAGAATCAAACAATTGAACATACGATGTTCTTTCATGAGGAAACCTTTAGAGGACCAAAATACCAAAGCATTAGTAGTTCATCCCTTAATGAGATGACAAAGTTTGTAGATGAAGGAAGAAAATTGATTTCAGAATTCGGAGATGAATGTATAACAATTTTTTCAAAAAAAACAAGAAGCCCTAGCTGCCTTCTTCTGCTAACAGTGACACCTGTAGCATCCCTACTATAGCTGCCCGAGGCCATCACCAAGATGCCCAAAATTTGTTATGAGCTTCCTGCACTTGTACCTATTGTCTGAACTACAGCTACTGCTTCCCGAACTATACGTGTTGCTTCCCGATTTGTACCTACTATTTCCCAAGCTGGTTTGTCCTTTTCCTGAGCTCTTTTATTGCTACCCGAGTTGTACCTATTGCTTCTTGAGTTGGTTTGTCTACTGTCGAAGATATTTTATTGATGCCCATATTTATATTTAGGAAGCCTGTATCTTGTAGGATACTGTTGTAATTAGAAACAGAGGTTGGAGCATCCTTTATTGCTACCATAAACCCCTACGTAGAGCAAAGAACAAGATTATTTGTTTCCCTAGGTCAACATCATGATTAAAAGAGGAAGGGGATAATGAAATATCGTGAACTGTAGAAATAAGTAATTATGCCTGTAGATTGTGACCTATGAAAAGAGAATCCATAGTGAGCTAGGCTGCCACAATAGGAGAAGAAATATCCCAACCACTCAAGTCTCCTCTCAATAGAAAGGTATAATCTCAGTCATGAATAGTCCACGAAGGAGCAGTTAAGTGATGATCTTGTATGTGTAAAATGAATTTAAAATGTCATTTATTGATAGGATTTTAAGCATTTGAGTTGGTCCCAAATAATTAGGAGTTGACATAGGATTTAACTATTTTTCATTTTTGACTCTTTTGACTTTAATATTTTTGTGGTACAAAAGGTCTTCTTGTATTTTGACTTGTGCCAATTGCTATTTCTCATGGACCAAGGTTTAGGGATAGATGGTCCTACAAGTATTTTGTGGTCAAAGCAAGTGGTCTCTAGAGTCCTTCATTCCCACTCAAAGTACATATTCATAAATACAGAGAATAACTATATGATTTAACTTGAACTCCTCATTCCACCAAGATCAGTTTCTAGGTGTCTCAGCTATAGGTAGCTAATCCATGGAGAAGGTCTCATAGACCATATATCAAGGAGAGGAGTGCATCACGTTCCCATACCTGATCTAGGGATTATGGTGATGATCTAATAACTGACTATGTGCCTCAGCCCTAGGCTGCATCAAATGAATCAATGTCAAATACTTGGTAACTGACCAAGCACTTCCATTCTCTAGTTGAATGGAACTCATCCCTAGGACAAGTCCCCAAGTCCTAGAATGGCTCAAATTCCTGGTAACTGACCAAGTGCATCCATTCAGTGTTTGGACCTCAACTTAGGCTAAGACCCCAAGTCCTATATTGGGTCAATTTCCTGGTAACTGACCAGGTTCCTCCATTCTCCTATAGAATGGCCCTCAACCCCAGGGTGAGTCCCCCAGTCCCAAACTAGTTCAAGTTTCTGGTAACTGACCGGGTTCCTCCATTCAAAGAATGGATCTCATCCCTAGGTTGAGTCCCCTTATTTCCAGACTAGGTCAATTTCTTGGCAACTAACCAGGTACCTCCATTCTACTAGAGAATGGATCTCAATGCAACCTAGGAAAACTCAACAAGATGTAGCAGTGTTCTAAGTGTTAATAAGTTATTGATTCATGCAACCATTCTATTTTTTTTGTATAACCTAATTTGACTTGTTATTATAGTGTTATGCACTTGGAAAGTTAGACACAATGCTCCATTTGATCTCCACTCTCTAGTGATCTCGGTGAAGGCAATACACTATTGTGTTGTAATCATTCTCTTCCAATTATCAATCATACTATCATATTATTTGCTGGGGTTTTTATCGTCCGAATCAATGGAGGGTTTTTCCTAGGGTATATCCTATGTTCTATGGTTTGATTTATGTCTTTATAGTATTGATGAGATTTATATGCACTATTATTGAGGATTAGAGTTTTAAATTTCAATTATCTTTATATCTTTCCTAATCACTAATATGGTATCAGAGAAAGGGAGTACAAGAGCTTAGTTGTGTGAAAACACTCTAATCCTCTGTATATATTGAAGCATTGAGAAAGAGCTTGAAGCTATGGCTTCTATGTCCATCTAACCGAAAGATAGACTTGAATAAAAATACAACTTCAATTTATGGAAGGAGTGTTGATGTATATGTAACTTCAGATTGTATTCTTCTATGTATTGTAACCCGATGTTTATTCCGGGATGTTTCTATTATGTATTTGAGTCATGTTGTCATGCCCCGATGTTCCGATCGGGAGGATTAATAATGTAAACAAGTCATGTCAAGTCATTGTTGAAGTCCCCACAGTTTCGGGGCACTTGAGTTATTATACACTAATTAAGGTGTAGGCTCGAGTAAGTAATTGTTAAGTTGGGCTGACATGATTGAGTGCACTTCAAGTGAACCGAAGAATATAAATAGAGAGTGAGACTCTCTATTTATCACACACATCATTCACTCTCACTCAAGTGTGGCGCATTAGTGAGGAAGGAAATACTAGGGCTAGACAGAAGAAGAAGACTACTGCTTTGAGGCTTTTACTGTTTTGTGTTGATTCTATCTCTGAGGAAGTTGCAGGGTTTTCTCCTTTATGGTTTCCCCAAGAAAAACTCTTTGTGTCTCTTGTCTCTTTTGATGTGCTTGTGTTTGATTGCTGTACTTGTTATTCTCTCAGTAAAGATCCTAATATAATGCTAGCTTAATGTTGAAAAGCTAACATGGTATCAGAACTAACCTGAGAAGAAGACACTATGCAGCTGGGAGAACTTGGGATTCCTAGTTTATGGATATTACTCCATATATTTTCAGAAAAAGTAAGGTGAAATTACTCTCCTCCTTAAGGCACATCTTTCTGTCGAAACATAATCCAATTCTGAGGTTTTTCAGTTTTGGACCTGTCACTGGGGTAGGAAACTAGGGCTTTTTACAAAAGAGGAATTTTTTAGTGCGCCCATGCATGGATTGATCTCCTCCCCAAAATAGAAGTTAGGAACAAATTTGAAGGCATTTGGGTGAATATAAATCTAGAAAATCGAAACCCTAGTTTGCTCCTGAACCAGCTCTACAGGATTTCAGCTCAAGTTTCAGATCCGACATCTTGAACCTGGTAAGATCTAAAATATTTTGTATTTCCATTTGAGGTTCTCACTTAAATATGTCTCATCATACCAAGCTTTATGAAAAGCTTGAGGGAGCTGAAAACTTCTGAGCCTGGAAGTATAGGATCTCCCTGGTCCTGGAAGAAAATGAGTTGGATTCCTACATCAATGAGGAGGTTCCAGTTCCAAAGGGAGATGAGGCTAAGTCCTTGCATAAGAAGAATATGGTTATTGCAAAGAGGATCATTGCTGATTCTATTAAGGATCACCTTATCCCACAGGTGTCCTCTCTCAAGACACCTAAAGCTATGTTTGATGCCCTAACCAAATTGTTTGAAGGAAAGAACATCAATCGGAAGATGACCTTGAGGAACCAATTGAAGAATGTGAAGATCCAGAATGTAGAAACTATCTAGTCCTACTTCACAAGGGTTTCTCAGATCAAGGAACAATTAGAATCTGTTGATGAAGAAGTGGAAAATGCAGAGATTGTGATGACTACATTGAATGGCCTTCCTAGGACATGGGATGCTTTTATCCAAGGAATCTGTGCTAGAAAGAAGTTAGTAAAATTCAGCAAACTATGGGAAGAATGTTCTCAAGAAGAAGCACGGATAGCAGCTTGGGAAGAGAAGATGGGAAGTGAAGACCAAGCCCTCACAGCTCACTCCAAGAAGGAAAGAAGAAAACCTCATAACTCCAAAGGTAAGAGCTCTCACTATAAAATGGATCTATCTAGATTTATTTGTTATACATGTGATGAAAAGGGACACTTTGCTAAAGATTGTCCTAAGAGCAAGAACCACTCTCATAAGAAGAAGAGAAACAGAAGAAGACATCATGCTCATGCTGCAGAGGATGATGAACCATCCACAAAGAGATCCAGATACGAAAGTGAAGATTCTTCAAGCGAGGATGAATATGTTCTGATATCAGCTCTCACAGGTAACATTACTCATGGTAGTGATGATTGTATTATAGACAGTGGGGCTTCCAAACATATGATGGGATTCAAGGAATCTTTTGTAAGACTGTTAGAACATGAATCACCTCACAAGGTGAAACTAGGAGATGACTACCAATATCCAATAAAAGGTAGTGGGGAATATTCATACAAGCTAGAATCCGGTAAGTCTCTAACAATGAAAGAAGTATTATTTGTTCCAGGACTCAAGAAGAACCTTCTATCCATTTCAGCATTAGATGCAAAAGGAATGCAGGTTGCATTCATAGATGGTCAAGTCATCATGTGGCCAAAAGGAAAGACTATCGATGTTGCGGTAGTGATTGGAGAACAAGAAGGAGGCTTGTACAAATTGAAGGGCCATCCAGAACAAGCCTTGATCCATGACACAGTAGAGCCAAATGAGCTTTGTCATAGAATACTTGCACATGTACATTACAGAGCACTACCTATTGCAAGTAAAGTTGTTGAAGGTCTTCCAGAAATTCAAGCAAAACATGATGGGGTCTGCAAAGGATGTGCGAAAGGAAAGAATACAAAGAAGACATTTCCAAGCAGTGAAAGCAAAGCCAAAAGTATTCTAGAAATCATCCAATCCTATGTATGCGGTCCTATGTCATTAAAATCACTTAGCGGGTATGCATACTATGTTTCTTTTATTGATGATTTTTCTAGAAAGACATGGATTTACCTTATGAAGAATAAAGATGAAGTATTCAGAAAATTCAAGGAATTCAAAGCCTTGATCGAAAACCATACTGAAAATAAGATAAAGACCATTTGATCAAATAATGGTGGAGAATTCACTTCGAATGAATTCAAAGAGCTATGCAAAGAATTAGGGATTAAGAGGGAGTTATCTACTCCTTATAATCCCCAACAGAATGGGGTTGCAGAACGGAAGAAAAGAACTATCATGGAAGTTGCAAGAGCTATGCTTCATGATCAAGATCTACCTATGCATATTTGGGCTGAAGCTGCCAGAACATCGGTGTATGTGCAGAACCTTACTCCACATAGAGTACTCGAGAACAAGACTCTTGAAGAAGTCTTCTCTAGCAAGAAACCAGAAGTCATCCATCTCAGGATATTCTGCTGTCCCATGTACATACACATTCCAAAAGAGAAGAGAAAAAAAATAGATCCTTCAGGAAAGAAGGGCATATTTATGGGATACTCTGAAAGCTCGAAGGCTTACAGAATCTACTTTCCAGGATACAAGAAGATTGACATCAGCAGGGATGTGACATTTGATGAAGGCACATCTTACAACAAATCCAGAAAGAGACCTGCTGAAGAACTTGAAGAAGCAAAAGCAGAAGTACCCAGAATTCATGATACAATCATGGAAAAAGAAGCTCAAGAAGAAGATCGAGAGTTCGAGGAACCACAAAGACCTGTAGATCCACCTCTGGAGAAGAATTCTCATAAGAGGAAACCTGCTTGGGTACGTGAACTTATTCAAGGTGCAGAAAAATATGGGGCTCCAGAAGAGAATCACAGAGAAAGGAAAAGAACCAGATCAAATTCCGGGTATGTAGCTTTACTATGTGATTTCATTGATAAAGAACCTTCCAGTTATGAAGAGGCGTCAAAACAAAAATAATGGAAGGATTCTATGATCAAAGAATATCAATCGATCATGAAGAATGATGTTTGGGATGTTGTCCCAAGACCAAAAGGGAAGTCACTTGTCACTTGCAAATGGATCGACAAGATCAAGCATGCTGCAGACGGTAGCATTGAAAAGTATAAGGCAAGATTTGTAGCTCGAGGATTCTCTCAGAAAGAGGGAATAGACTATGAACAGACCTTTGCACCTGTAGCCAGATACACTTCCATCATATCAGTACTTGCTCTAGCTGCAGTGACGAAGTGGAAGATACACCAGATGGATGTCAAGACTACCTTCTTGAATGGTGTAGTAGAAGAGGAAGTGTATGTAGAACAGCCCCTCGGTTTTGAGACACATGACAGAGAGTCTCATGTATGCAGACTAAAGAAAGCCCTGTATGGTTTGAAACAGGCACCCAGGACCTGGTACGGAAGGATTGATAGATTTCTATCCAGTTTGGGCTTTACCAAGAGTAAAGCAGATTCCAACCTTTACTATAAGGTTGAAGATGGCAACCCAGTGATGCTCCTACTATATGTAGATGATCTATTTGCGACAGGCACAGATGGGTTGATTGCTGATACGAAGAGAAAGCTTGCTGCTGAGTACGAGATGAAGGACTTGGGGATGATGCATTACTTTCTAGGTATGGAGGTGTGGCAGAGTACAGATGGAATATTCCTTGGACAAGGGAAGTATTCAGTAGAGATCCTGAAGAGATTTGGGATGATGGACTGCAAGACTATGGCCACACCTATGGCATCCAAACTGAAGCTATTGAGTGATGCTTCATCAGAGTTGGTTGATGCTACTATGTATCATCAGATGATTGGGTCATTGATGTACCTGAAGAACACGAGACCAAACATTTGCTTTGATGTGAACACCTTGAGCCAGTACTTGACAGATCCGAGAAGTGTTCACTTGACAGCTGCAAAGCATATTCTGAGGTACCTGAAGGGTACAGTTGATTATGGACTCAAGTACGATGCGAATCAGAAGATTAACCTAGAGGGTTATGTTGATTCAGATTGGGCAAGAAGTGCCATCGATAGGAAGAGTACTTCAGGATGTTTCTCCAGTATGGAATCAGGTGTGATCTCTTGGTTTAGCAAGAAGCAATCCTATGTGGCACTGAGTACAGCTGAAGCAGAGTATGTCACAACTTGTTCAACTAGTTGTGAGGCAGTATGGCTATGGAAGCTACTGTCTAATATATTTGATCTCCAGTTGAATGCTACTTGCATACATTGTGACAACTAGAGTTGTGTGAAGTTGTTAGAGAATCCAGTGTTCCATGACAAGTTGAAGCATATCGAGATCAAGTATCACTATATCAGGGATATGGTGCAAGGAGGAGTAGTGAAGCTCTTGTATGTTGCAACAGAGGAACAGATAGTTGATGTATTGACGAAGCCATTGGCTAGGCTGAAGTTCGAGTACTTCAGAGAGAGACTTGGTGTTCTCCAGATCGAGGCTTCCTCCCAGAGAAAGTGATGAGACCCATAGCCATTCTGACATGGTGAGAGGATTGGTTCCTTCCATGGTCAAATGTAAGGGATGAGCCATTCTGTCATGGTGATAGGGTTTCTCCCTTCCCTGTCAGATATGAGTGCTGGCCATTCTGTCGAGTAGGACAGATGTAAGGGCAATTTCCATTCTAGGAATGGATGCACCTGGTCAATTACCAGGAACACTCAGTGTAGGACTGAGTAGCCATTCTGATGTGATAGAGGGATGTGTTCCCACTTGATCAGATGTAAGGGCTGAACCATTATGTTCATGGCTAAAGGATTTAGTTCCTTCCATGTTAGATGTGAGTGTTGGCCATTTCGACGAGCAGGTCGGATGTAAGGGCAACTGACATTCTCTAGGAGAATGGAGGCGCCTGGTCAGTTACCAGGTAGCTCGGTCAAGGACTGGGGGCCATTCCGATATGACTGCTGGGATGTGTTCTCATAGGATCAGATGTGAGTGCAATCCCTTCCATCACTGTGAGTAGGATGCATTCCAACCTGGATGGATGTAAGTGCAGAGCCTTTCTGGAGCGACTGAGGGATGTGTTCCCACGTGCTCAGATATAAGTGCTGAAATCTCTCATCACTGTGAGTAGGATGTGTTCCGACCTGGATGGGAGTATTTCATCATTGTGAGTAGGATGTGTTCCAACCTATATGAAAGTGGGAAAATATTCCATCACTGTGAGTAGGATGTGTTTCGACCTGGATGGGAGTCTTGCATCAGTGTGGTAGGATGTGTTCCCCTGGATGGTTGTGCCTTTCTAATGAGTAGGTCAGATGTAAGTACTGAGCCTTTTCACAGATGTTAGTGATGTGATGTCCTATCATGCTGGTGAATGTGAGTGCTGGGCCTTTCTGATGTGATTATAGGATTGGTTCTTATATGATCAGATGTGAGTGCTGGGTGTGCCTTTCTGATGAGTAGGTCAGATGTAAGTGCTGGGCGAAGACCTACATGATGGGTAGGACTACAACCAACATGAAAAAGGGCTAGCTCTGTAGAACTTCCCGTGACAACAAGAATCATGAGATAGCAGCAGTGATGATCCAGATCGAGTGATGATCTAGATCCTATCTAGTGATGATGATCCAGATCGAGTGATGATCTAGATCCAGTACAGTGATGATGATCCAGATCGAGAGATGATCCAGACCCAGTGGTGATGTTCCATGATGATCCAGATCAAGAGATGATCCATATGCGATGATGATTTGAAGCCGATGATGACTTGAAGATGAAGATGACTTGAAGACGAGATGATCCAACTGATACAGAGAAGAAGGCCAGTGCTGAAAATTGTGTTGAAAGAATACCTTCCTAGTTAAGAGGTATTGTTGATGTATATGTAACTTTGGAATGTATTATTCTATGTATTGTAACCCGATTTTTATTCCGGGATGTTTCTATTATGTATTTGAGTCATGTTGTCATGCCCAGATGTTCCGATCGGGAGGATTAATAATGTAAACAAGTCATGTCAAGTCATTGTTGAAGTCCCCACAGTTTCGGGGCACTTGAGTTATTATACACTAATTAAGGTGTAGGCTCAAGTAAGTAATTGTTAAGTTGGGCCGACATGATTGAGTGCACTTCAAGTGAATGGAAGAATATAAATAGAGAGTGAGACTCTCTATTTATCACACACATCATTCACTCTCACTCAAGAGTGGTGCATTAGTGAGGAAGGAAATACTGGGGCTAGACAGAAGAAGAAGACTACTGCTTTGAGGCTTTTACTGTTTTGTGCTGATTCTATCTCTGAGGAAGTTGTGGGGTTTTCTCCTTTGTGGTTTCCCTGTGAAAAACTCTTTGTGTCTCTTGTCTCTTTTGATGTGCTTGTGTTTGATTGCTGTACTTGTTATTCTCTCAGTAAAGATCCTAATATAATGCTAGCTTAATGTTGAAAAACTAACAAGGAGAGGGTGATCAATATTGTTCAGGAGCATGATATTGATTCTTTTGTGACCTCCATAATCGAAGAGACCACTACAATTGTAGGAAGATCAAATTACAAGAATATTTAAGAAAAGGAAAAGAGGATCATATATGAATCCATGAAGGACAACCTAATGTTGAGGATCACACCATTGAATATGACAAAGGAGTGTTTTGACACACTCACAAATATTTATGAGAAGAAGGCCCCTACTAAAAATAGGGATTTGAAGAACTAGTTATGCAACATGAAGATGAATGAGGATTATATTATACAATACCACCATCGACGAACTCCCCTCCTCATGGGAGACCTTTCTTTCTGCAGTAAATGGAAGAGAAGAGCATCCCAATTTCGAAAGAATTTGGCATGATTGGATCCAAGAAGAAGGGTGCATATAGAACAAGATGATGAACACTAAGGATGAGATTCTTTCCCTCATGAAAAGAATCAAGAAATAAAGAAAACCCTTTTCTCCCAAGAACACCTTTTGTGCAAAGAATAAAGAGATCCATAAAGGTATGGAAAAATCAAAACTAATATGTTTTTAATGTTAAAAAGGTAGGTCACTTCATATGAGATTGCAATACAATGAAAATAAAATAAGGAATAATCCATGCCTCTATCGCCGTAGAAGGAGGTGAACCTTTTCAAGAGAAATCATCCAAGGAAGAGGATGATCGAAATGAATGTTTCCTTTAGTGAAGAAGAGAATTCACTCTTGGTTTCATGGGATCCTTGTTACCATGTAGAGACACAGTTTCTAGTACATGCATTAAGTTTTCTTTTTGCATGTGTTTAAAGTTGCAGTGAATAAAGGACTCCAGCTATCTCCGCAAGGGTGCAGAGATCAAGAAGGAGCCCACAAAAGCAATAAATATGAGTACCTTATTTTTTTTATTTTTTTCTGTTATAAATCAGATCTAATTTTTTTTATGACTTACATATAGATCTTTATTCCTAGACTTGGAATTGTGTTTAGCGTATACATTGTTTTTCTTATATTTATTGGAATGTTATCAATCTCATGTGTCCAAATTTTGCGAGATGATATAGGAAAGATATAATAATTATATAAGATTTATGTATACTCATATAGGACTGATATAAGTTTAAAAACATCCTCCACAAGACATCATATTTAGGGAATCATGATTGTTTCATAAACTGTGAACATAAGACTACATGATTGACTAGATAGAGGGCTTCATGTTTACCTCATGCGATAATGAACATGGGGCTGTATATTTATGTTATAAAATTATTTTTTTGGAATTATGTAGGACTGGTATAGGGATGCATATCATTATATAGGATTATAATGGGTTATGTTAAACCGATTGGTCAATAACTGTACATAACTATGTAAATCATTATCAGTATATTGAGAGTATTTCACGTTAATAAAAAATCATGAGTACAAAATGGTTCTAACCATTAGAATAATTTTTCTTGTAGGGGACATTAAAATGAAATGACCTAAAATTAAATAAGGACATGAAATTAGAGTCGTTTAGATGGGTGAGCCTGAAAGAGAACAGTTCAGGAGGTTCCTATGTCTCTTGGGAAGCATATAGAATATATGGCTTAATTCTATTATGATAGATGTGAAGACTCCAGAATATATTCTATTTTATTTAGATTCATGTGTCAAATAAGAAATTCATATATATATATATATATATATATATATATATATATATATGAGCATAATTCTCCTGAATGGAGGACCCATATCATGACTCTCACATTTACATGGTGAGAGGAAGTTGATATTATCTCTAGCTCCTGAAGAGCCAATGTAAATGGTTGATGTACCTCCTATAAAAAGGAGATATGAATGATGCTCATATTAAGAAGGAAGATGAGAACTATATTCAAGAAATTTGTTATGATTCTTATTATTAGTGGTGTGGAAGTCACTAGACAAAGATTTTCCTCCGTTAAGGAAAATATGCAGTAAAAGAGCCCGAAGAGTTTCAAGATGATGGATTACAAATCCATGGCTACACATACGAAGGTAAATATGAAATTTTATAATTCTTATTTCATATTTGGAGGATCTCAAGTCAGTTAAGATGTATTTGGTGAGTGATAGGCCCCATGATCTGTTACGTGATTTGCAAATTGTACATAGGCATGTACAAAGCATGTGTTGTGGTACTTACTTGGTACACATGTATGTCGAGTCAGATATGTCTTGATCAGTAAAATAGAGTTTCAAGGATATATGGAATCTGACTAGTATAGTGATTGATGAATATCACACGTTTTTATCTAGATAGTGCATGTTGAAAATCAGTAAATATTTTGAGGGTTCTAGTAAGTTATATTTAAGACATTATACATATACACATATGAGAAGCATTGCCACATATAATCCTATATATGGGACAATCTGGGTATAGTCCATACGAAATCCTCTAGTTGAAGAGGGACCATTGATGTGTATTCATAGGAGACTATAGATAAAGTACCCACCAATTAGTCATAGTACATGAATTATGCCGCCAAGGGATATGATACCTTGTGGAGAGAATCCACATGAGAAGAGATGTGGTCAAAATTCACATAGTCTATTTATATCCTGGAAAGTTAGAGAACAATTAAAACCTCTCAGAGAGGTAGTTGGTGTGCTACAAATATAAAGAGAAGGATCACTGAGAAAGTGATTATGACTTGAAGAACATCACATAGAATGGCACGCTCATAGAGAACTTCTCTAGATAAAAAAAGATTCAACAAGTCAACAAATGCTGAAGAGTGAAAGAAAATATAAGACTTTCTTTCTAGATATTATTACATATTTGTTGTATAATATTGTATGCACTAGATTTAAAATCCATGGTCTCTATTTTAGAGAAACTTTATTATGGATTGGATCTAGATGATGCTACTTTGTGTAAGTAGTTGGTTGGTATTTGAGAACTATTTTTTTATGCTTACTACTAAGAATATGTTTGAGCACCTTTGAGGTACATTATAATAGGATCTTTATTGTATTTGAAACATGGAAGACCTATTATATGATTGTGTTATCCACCTATTGTTTAGTTGTAGATAAGTGTTGTAATTTGAGGCTAGTACTACAGAAGCAAGATGTATCCCTGAGAGTACTACAAAAGAAAAATGTGTTTTGTAGACAGTACTACATACTGAGGTGTAGTGTAGCTTGGGAAGATACCTACTACAATGAAACACTTGAGCCTATAGTCATTAGTTGTTAATAGTCAAACTTTCTTGAAAACCCTATATATGTTTTATGATAAAATACATTCGAGATGAATTTTTAATTCCTTGAGGTCTAGGTCATGAATTCTAGTACATAGGTACTAATGAGAAAATTGAAAATTTATGAGATGCCTCTATCTGTGACGAAGTTCTGACACTTCCGGGATAATATTGGTATGGTAGAAAATGTATCCCTTGCTGAGAGGGAACGTTGAGAGTACAACTTCGGGAGTTATTCTCCATGAACTTCTGTTGTATTAAGGTTTGAGACTTGTGTTGTAATTAAGTTTGGAATCTATGTTGTAATTAGATTCATATCTTCTCCTAACCTTATGTTGTATTAAGTTTTGAAGACTTGTATTGTAACAAGTCCGAAACTTATATTGTATTAAGTTCACATGACATTGTCATATTTGGGAGAGATGCTTCTACTAGGATCTTATGGTTAATATCATGACCTTATGTTAAGGTCTGAGTCTTGTGAGAAATATCAAGACAATATATTTGTGAGTAATATCAAGTCTTACAAATATCCTCTTATGATTGAGGTGGTAAATCTTGTGAGTAATATCAATCTCAGACTTGTGAGTAATATCAATTCTATTAATTCTTTCACATGATCTAGGAACTAAGAATCAATCTCATCAAAGAATAATCAACAAATACTCATGAATTGGTAATAATCGGAACCAGAATTGGTTTCCTCTCTGTATATTTAATAAACAATAAAGGGTTACAATTCCAATGCTGAGCAATGGCTTAACTCCATGAAGAATTCGAATACCTAAGGAGACAATTCGAATTCAGTGAGTGAGTCTAGCTTAACTGAATCTCAACCATTCAATATCACTCAGTTAACCACTTGACCAAAATCCTAATTGACTCACCAAACCCTAACTGAAGTCGGAGTGCAATAAATGACTGAATCTCAACTGAAGGAGATCAAACACATGTCATAGCAATCCAATCATCAAGTGCTAGTGCTCCATGACTCCAATGAACCCCAATGAGTTTAACTGAAGCTGAACTGACCATAAGAAGTTGGTGGAGGCACCTTGTTGACTCCAGTTCATTAAATAATAATAAATAATCATTAAATAATATATTTAATGACTGGAGGCACCTTAACTGACTGTAACTGACTAGTTGAACTAATTGTAACCACCAGTTAGAAATTAGGTGCATTAATGTTACACAGATCACCCCTAGAGTGCTCCAGTTAGCCTCCTTGACTGTAGGTAGGTGTGGGTGTGACTGTCTGATGGAAATTAATGCTCCACTAATGTCAATTAAACTTAGGATAGTGTTTTAACTAGGCCAATTTGACCAAAAGAGTGTGTATGATGGTCAATGCCTCCAACACCCCCCCTTAAGCTATAATCAGGAAGAGTTAGAAAACATATATGCATAAAAATGCTAGGGCCCTAGAAACTAAGGCCATAGGTCACCCTGTACGATGTAGTAACTGCTTAATATAACCAAGGAAATGGGGAAAACCTCATGGGAAAAATACCCCCCCTCAAACTAAGCAGTAAATCAAGAATTGGTTCTTCTATGGAACAACATCCTAAGACTGTGCATGTGAACCTATGAATCCAAACTAAATGAATATGTCTGGATGAATCTTCCACTTTAGAAGAAGAAAAATGCACTCAACTGAATCAGAAATATAAACAGTTGCACGGTGAAAACTGGACCCATGTAGAGCAACTGAAATCATCTAACGAGAGAGCAAAGGTTCTTGAGGATTCGAACCATGTGTGGAACACTCAAAAAAATGATATGTTGCATCCTTTAACAGAAAACCATGATTGGTAAAATCATCCCCAATGTTTAGGAGCAAGTGTCCAAGCAGATGCAGAATGTCTTCCTCTTTACTAGTTCTGTGAGGAGATGAGCTTGTGACCAAAGGTAGAGAATCCCTGGGACTCTGGAGAGAGAATGCTTGAGCTCCATAATATGATATAGATTCTGAAATAGCTAATTATTCACAAAATAAAATATCAGCAACCTTATAATATGAAACTAACACCAAATCCCCATAAGCAAAATTGAAGAAGAACTGCGGTACTTGATTTTTCACACCGGAATTGGTGAGAGCAGCTACAAACATGGATGAAAGCTCTTGGATTTTAAAATATGAACAAAATAATATCATATCAGAATGTAAATTAGATCTAAATAATTTCACAACAGATCCAAAACTATGAAATGAAATGAAATCCCCAGCAGCAGTTTTGTAGGAGACTTGCGGTACTTGTTTCTTCACACCGTTGATGAGAACAGCTACAAGTAGTACTGAAGGTTTATGAAAATGAAATTTTGAACCAAGAAATATCATATCAGATCCAAATAATATCATATCATATCCAATAATTTTCATATCAGATCCAAAATTATGGTCAACCGAGACGGTAGATGCACAGTTTTCTTCTTCTTCAAAATTCTGAATTTTGGTGCATGCAATCTTGCAGGAATTTGCTGGAAGGTCTAGATCATGGGGAGTGAATGTGTCACTCTTATAATCTGATATTTCTTCCAAAATATCCAATTTTTTACATATTTTCACACCAGCAGCAACATTAGAGGAAAAAAATCAAATTTCTCTTCACTTTCGAAAGCAATTACTGGTAAATTTTGCACAGAATTCAAAGGAAAATCACCAGTGAATGTTTGAATGGAAGTGCAGCAGTGTTTTTCTTCAATATAAGAGATTCTAATGTCTTCTTTTGTTTCATAAATATGAGAATATGATATATCAGAGATCTCATGAACTTCTGGAGCATCAGGAGAAGGAGTCACTTCATGGAGACTTTCTTCAATTCGAATTGAATGTGTAGAAGATTCTGCTTCATCTTCATCTTGAACAACTTCATCAGAGAGAGTAGAGGCTGAGAATTTTGAGTGAAGAACTCTTGTGGTGCTGGATTTGATTTCCAAAGTACTATTATGATCCTCATTGTGCTTGCCAAAGGTTCTGTCCAATATTGTCCAGACTTCCTTTGGGTATTCAGCAGAATCAATAAGGTAGTACAAGTTATCAAAAAGGGTCAGACATATTGTTCCATAAGCTCTATCACCGTCATTTAGCCAGTCATTCTCATTCTCATAAGACTCTTTTCCAAGTCCAATAGACACCTCATAGAGACCTCATCCCTTCAGAGATGCAATCATATTCAACTTCCATTCCGAATAGCTTCTGAATGGGGTGAGAAGAGGGATTGATGAGTCCATTCAAAGTTGTACCTGATAAAACCTACAAATCAAAACAAAAGGGGCACCATAAGGTCGTACAGCCTACACATTTTAGGCTTTGATCACACCCATCATAGTCAATCAAGCAAGCTTGATCAACAAGTTCTTTACTTGGGATATTGAGTGGTAAGCCTTGGCTTCTGGTGCAGTGCTGGAATTTTGAGCTATTGCTCACTTCTCATGGAGAAATTTGTCAAAAATATTTTTTTTGAGAGATTGTTCTTGGTCCCTCCACAAGCTCTAATACCATATTAATTCTTGCACATGATCTAGGAACTAAGAATCAATCTCATCAAAGAATAATCAACAAATACTCATGAATTGGTAATAATCGGAACAAGAATTGGTTTCCTCTCTGTATATTTAATAAACAATAAAGGGTTACAATTCCAATGCTGAGCAATGGCTTAACTCCATGAAGAATTTGAATACCTAAGGAGACAATTCAAATTCAGTGAGTGAGTCTAGCTTAACTGACTCTCAACCATTCAATCTCACTCAGTTAACCACTTGACCAAAACCCTAATTGACTCATCAAACCCTAACTGAAGTTAGAGTGCAATAAATGACTGAATCTCAAATAAAGGAGATCAAACACATGTCATAGCAATCCAATCATCAAGTGCTAGTGCTCGATGACTCCAATGAACCCCGATGAGGCTAACTGAAGATGAACTGACCATAAGAAGTTGGTGGAGGCACCTTGTTGACTCCAGTTCATTAAATAATAATAAATAATCATTAAATAATCATTAAATAATATATTTAATGACTGGAGGTGCCTTAACTAAATGTAACTGACTGGTTGAACTGATTGTAACCACCAGTTAGCAATTAGGTGCATTAATGTCACACAGATCACTCTCGGAGTGCTCCAGTTAGCCTCCTTGACTATAGGAGAAGGATAAGTTAGCTTCCTTGACTATAGGTAGGTGTGGGTGTGACTGGATGATGGCAATTAATGCTCCACTGATTTTAATTAAACTTAGGATAGTGGTTTAACTAGGCCAATTTGACTAAAAGAGTGTGTATGATGGTAAATGTCTCCAACAAATTCAGTAGACTTGTGAGTAATATGAAGGTCTAAAAATATCCTCGTGTTTTGAGGTGGTGTAATTTACTATGTAAAGTGGATATACTATGTGATGTATGTGTTATATTTTTATCATTCAAGCTAGCATTACATTAGGATCTTTACCTGAGAGAATAACAAGCACACAAATCAAACACAAGGGACAATGAACATAGTGTTTATCCTCTGGGAAACCATAAATGGAAAAAACCCTACAACTTCCTCAGAGATAGAATCAACACCAATAGTAAAACCCGAAAACATAAATATGATCTCCACATCTTCTGTCTCTCTCTCTCTCAGTAAGAGAGATTCTCCTCTCTCACTCATACGCCCCAATGAGTGAGTGTGTGTATGAGAAATAGAGAGAGTCACTCTCTATTTATATTCTTTCGTTCACTTGAAACCCACTCCAACATGTCAGCCTCACTTAACAATTACTTACTAGAGCCGACATCTCTAGGAGTATCTAATAACCCTAGTGCCCCACAACTTGTGGGGACTTTGCCTCCTCCATCCAACAAGGAGATTTACCCTTAACAAAATTGTGGGGACTATTTCCCCAACTTACAATGACTCACCTAGGGTCGAATTCACTAGGATAGTCTAATAACCCTAGGGCCCCACAACTGTGGGGACTTTAACCCTTGACCAATAGGAGGTTTACCCACAATGACTTGACATGAATTTCTCATTATAGAAACTTCCATTAATAAACATCGCGGTATGACATGAATCAATTACATTACAGACACATCCTGGAATAAACATCGGGGTGCAATACATAAGATATGCGGATGAATACATTCCAAAGTTACAAATACATCAACACTCCCTCTTAACTAGGAAGGTATTCTCTCAACACAATATATCAGCACAAGTCTTCTTCATGTATCATCTGGATCATCATCAAGTCATCTTCATCTTGAATTCATTTTCATCTTCAAGTCATCTTTATCATCGAATCTGGATCATCACTGGATCTGGATCATCACTGGTCATCATCACTGGATTTGGATCATCACTGGACATCATCATTGGATCTGGATCATCACTTGATCTGGATCATCAATGGACATCATCATTGGATTTGGATCATCATTGGGTCATCATCACGGGTTTTATCTCTTGATTATTCTCATCATAGGAGCCTATACAGAGGCAGTCCTTTTTTATACTAGATGTATCATCACAGAGCTAGTCCTTTTTCATACTAGATGAGGCATCACAGAGCTGGTCCTTTTTAATACCAGATGAAGCATCACAGAACTAGTCCTTTTTCATACCAGATGTGGCAGCTACTTAGAGCTAGTCCTTTTTCATACTAGTTGAGTCTTCACAAAGCTGGTCCTTGTTCATACCAGATGAGGCATCACAATGCTGGTCCTTTTTTCATACCAGATGAGGCATCACAGAGCTGGTCCTTTTTCATACTAGATGTGACAGCTACTCAGATCTGGTCCTTTTTAATACTAGATGAGTCTTCATAGAGCTAGTCCTTTTTCATACTAGATGTGGCAGCTACACAGAGCTATTCCTTTTTCATACTAGATGTGTCTTCATAGAGCTAGTCCTTTTTCATACTAGATGTGGCAGCTACACAGAGCTAGTCCTTTTTCATAGTATATGTGTCTTCACAGAGCCAGCCCTTTTTCATGCTATATGTGGCATCATCACATGCATTTGACAATGGAAAGAACTAATCCTCTGATCATGTCACAACTCTTACATCTGGCCATGGAAGGAACCAATCCTCTCACCATGTTGGAAAGGCACATCACTTATATCTTACCATGGAAGGAACCAATCCTCTCACCATGTTGGAAGGGCACAACACTTACATCTGAGCATGGAAGGAACCAATCCTCTCACCATGTCAGAACGACTCACAAAATCATCACTTCCCTTTGGAGGGAACCTTGATCTGGAGAACACCAAGATTCTCCCTGAAGTACTCAAACTTCACTTTGGTCATTTCTAGCATAGAATCACATCATGGATAATTACATCCAAGGATAACCTGTGAGATTCATCGGGACCTATTACATTCGAGGATAACCTATAGGACTGATTACGTCTGAGCAACCTACAAGATTCGCCTGGATTTATGCTCAGACAACCTATCTTACCAGCTATGCTAGAACTCCTTCTTTCGAGAGATCTCGATCTGGATCACAAACTGGAGCTTCACTACTCCTCACTGCATCATACCAAAATGCAAGTTAGATCAATCAAATCAAATATTATTTTTCAAAAAGAAACATACTACCTCCCAAATCACAAGTGGCAACATATTTTGCCTCGAATGTACTCAGTGCCATGTAGGACTCCATCCTGTCAAACCAAGAGATCACAGTTGATCTGATACTGAAGTAGCACCTTGAAGTGCTCTTCTTATCAATGGCACTGCCTTCCCATTACGAATCCACATAACCCTCCAGGTTAATCTTTTTATTTTCCTCATACTTGAGCCCATAATCAATTGTACCCTTCAGGTACCTCATTGCATGCTTTGCAGCCATCAGGTGAACATGTCTCAATGTGTTCACAGCAAAGAAAATATCTGGTCTCGTATTCATCAGGTACACCAAGGAACCAATCATCTGACAATACATTGTAGCATCAACCCTCTCTAGTGAAGCAACACTCAAATAGCTTCAGGTTCGATGCCATAGGTGTGATCATGCAGTCCATCATCCTGAACCTATTCAGGATCTCTACTACCTACTTCCCTTCTCCACACCTCCATTCCTAGAAAATAGTGCATCAACACATAACAAGAGCATCACTATTATTTCGCCTTGAACCTTGAAGCAAAGTTTGGAATCTACTTTACTCTCAGTAAATACTAGAGTCATCAGTAATCTATCCATCGTGTCATACCATGTCGAACCTCAGGATCTTCTGTAGTCACTCCCTCTGAGGCATAATACTCCCTATGTCTTCCATACTCTATGCACTGAAACATTATGTACCGAAGTGACAAGTTTCTTCATATGCTATTGATCATCTATGTATCCATCTAGGATCACTAGATACCAAGATCCTCTATCTTGAACCTTTTCAAAATTTCTTCTTGCACCCATCTGTGAGCTTGTCATCCTTTATCAACCTTGTAGCAAAGGTTCATATCTTCATCAAGATCCTCATGTATGTGCTATCCCATGGGTGTCTTATAAGCTCGTACAAGGCCTTCTTTCATTTGCACACATGATTCTGCCTATCATGTGTCTTCACTTGCAGTGGCTGCAAATGTCTCTTCGTAGTCTATGCCTTCTTTCCGTGAAAATCCTTGTGCTACAAATCTTGCCTTGTATCCCATGATGTTTCCATCTACTACATGATGGAACTATGAGCTTTCCTTCATGTATTGATACTGCATCCTAGACATCATTCTTCTTGAACTGATATTCCCTTTGTTTTTGGAAGGTTCTGCATCAATGATGTCGCTGCATTCGTCATATTATTTTTCATTTTGAACTATCTTCACTTGTTCTTTGAAACAAGTCTTGTCCTTCTTGCTTGTAGGCAATTATGTACGCGATCTTTCCTACAAGTCAAATGCATTTGTAGGGTTAGAAACATTTCATAAGGAATATTCATACTGGTAAGTTCTTATGCATAAATATATGATCATGCAACTACTTTAGCCAATACAACATTCATCCATATCTCACTAAAACTTTCTAGATTCCTTCCATCTCTACCAGGACAACATTAAGATTGTGCACTAATCCAATATGTCAGCATAGAGGTTTCATTCTAGATAAGTAGCAATGGAGAGTTGTATAGCACCATGAGCTACTTACCCATCACATGCATATTAGTAGTATACTGTCATTAATGCAAACATCCTATCATGCATAATACATCAACTGAATATAAACAAATACATAACAAAACAATATCATGAAATGACAATTGAATACTTATCTTTATTTGTTTTGTGGGTAGACTCCTTCTTGAGTCTTCAACTTCATCGTTTCTTATCCAAATGCTAAGGTGGATAAGAATTTATTCAAGAGTTGATATCTTTATATTCCTCGTCAATTAAGGGATTGTAGAAGGAGCAAGTCGACGAAGTCAACTTGAACGAAGACCGACTTAGTCGATCAGCCGACTAAGTCGGTCGGCCAACTAAACTAGAATATTAGTCGACTTAACTAACGGTCGTGTCGGTTCACTGAACCGATAGGTAGTTATTTTGTAACTGTTTGTAACTTGTATATATTAGGCTATTGAGCCAAGCAAGAACTCAGTTCAGTTCTTTGCCTTGTATGAACTCATTGTAATAATATAATTTGTTTTCCTATCTGTTCTTGTCTCTTGTATCTGATTTATAGTTATGTTTTAGTATGTATTATTGGTAACCTTATGTGATCTATGAGATTACAACATTGGTTATGTTTCCAGTAGTACATGTATAAGATATATGCTCACATATGATACCAGAGCAGGAGATCAAGGACTGGTGGGACCGTAAAGTTGCGAACTACTTGCAAAATTACGCAAGACGAAACAGATTAACAATCGCTGAAGCCAAGGCAAGATTTTTCACCGAGACGCATGAGAAGTTTGTCGAATCAATGCCACAACTGTTGAAGCAGCTTCTGGATGAGAAGACCGGATGCCACTAAATAACAGCAGTTGCTAGATAAACTATTCTGAGGGGGACGCACAAATTTGTTAGAGTGGTTCGAGAAAATCGTCGACGACTTCTGTGAGGAGCAAGCGGTCGAAGAAAGGACGTCAGTGGAAATTGTCAAAGCGAAATTCTACATAGATTTCATCGAAAAATTCTTGTGCACCTTGCCGACTTTGATGTTCAAATTCTTGATAGAGAATGGAGCAGGCCACATCGTCGAACCTAGACCACCACTGTGTGAACAACCACCAAATACCAACTGGGTGGAAAAGCAAAGGAAGTGGGAGAAGTTTATTGCAGAAAGGGAGTGGGAATACTTCCTGAGCAAATGAGTCGAACTATCCAAGCTTTCTAAAAGCGTCGGGTAGGCTATGGGGGGGTAGCTGGTCTTGTGTTGGAGGTAGAGTATAGTGGATCCTAGTCGACTTCAGGAGGATAGCCGTCACCAGTGATGAAAAGTTGACCGTAGAAGACTTGAAGAGAATAGCACTGTACGGAAGTATGCCAGACATTCAGAAACAAGAAAGGGATGAAAGACAGAAGAAAAGGGAAGCAAGATGCGAAAGATCCGACGGGCTGCACAGCGATCAAAACCCTAGGGAGACTGACCGTGAAGAGAATTAACAGCTCCCGGTGAAGGAACGAACCTGTCCCCATTAAATCCACATACCAGCATACCGACTATTGTTGAAGACGACCTTCGACTAAGAGCTGGTTACTATAGTATCTGGAGTCGACTAGGAGACAATACGTACACAGGACGACATCTTGTCATACACCGACCATTCGAAGGGAACTGGGTGACGATTCAAGCGGCACCCTCCCTTCGAAGTATCCACTTGATCTTACCGACACAAGAAGGAGCACCCCCCCCCCCACCAAGTACAACTCTAGAATAAATCAAAGAATCAGACCTGCACACACAAAATTCCAGTGGACCATCGACAATAGAAATCCAGAACAACCCACTGTACGTGGAATATGAATCAACCACCGACGGAGGCACCAGTTCCGTCAACCAAAATTGCGTAGCCCTGACCACATCAACAACCATGCCACTTTCACCAGCACCCAAATCTCTAACCCCGCCAACTTCTGAGAGCAGTGAAAGTGATCCAGACATGGGTCACGGATCAGCTCACATTCCTCTATACGAGGGGGATGAAGACCCCCGACGACATTGGTTCATCTGCGAGTTGACCTGGGAAGCAAACCGGGTAACCGATGAAGACAGACAAATGGCTCAGTTTGCTGGAGCCTTAAGGAAAAGGGCCTTAACATGGTACATGACCTTTTCGGAAAGGCAACCCAGAGCCATGAAACCTGAGATAAAAGCATAGTTCTGATCCTTTTTCAAAACCCCAGAAGCCAAGCACCTGGCAGCCAAAATGCTTAAGACAACATCACAAAAGCCAGGGGAGACAGTCTGTGACTACGACAAATGCTGGAAGGACCTATTAAGCCAGTTAGATTATGTTATTGATGAGCAATTACTAATTCAATGGTTCCTTGTAGGCTTATCACAGAAAGTACATCCACACATTAGTCTGGAAACTTTCAAGACATATGAAGATGCACTGACCAAAGCTCTACAGGTGGAAATGGACGAAGATATACCTGCTTATCTGACGGACCACGGGTTAGAGGAACAGCTTGAAAATGTGCAGAAGTCCTTGAAAGAACTGACCCTCAAGAACCAAGAAATCTGGTGTACTAAATGTTCGACGGCCGGACACACGAAAGATAATTGTCGACATGAATACAATTGACAAGATGTCCGCTTTGTGCAAACTAAAGTATTTTGTGACATTTGATAGGAGGCCAGAGATCATTCTATGAAAGAATTTCCATTTAACATGAAGAATGCCAAAGATTCCTAGTGCTCCATCTATGAGACAAAAAGTCACAATACGGCCGACTGTCAACTAAACCTGAAAAACAGACAGAACTATCAGGCGGTCTACCTGACGAATGCAATAGTGCAAAGCAATGAACAAAATAATACTAATGATCAGAATGGGAAAAGAACCAAAGGCCAATGATATGAACGCTGGTACGACAATCGACAACAAGGGTTTGTAGGACGAGGTCGATTCATAGGGAATCGTGACATACGAACTCGTCGACCCTCCCAGTGCTTCATCTGCTATAAAGAAGGGCACCGATGCGCAGACTGTCCGTACAAGGACAGAACTGACCTTAAATTCTATACGCATTGTGGAGTAGGCGATCACTCCTTGGAGGATTGTCCTACCATGTTAGAAAAATCAATACGAAGAAAAACGTTAATGTCTTGTCTTGTGTACAAAAGCATGATGTGTTAACTACTAAGAATCTGCATATTGTCACTCGCCAAGGCACAAAAACAGGGCATGATAGCCCTCAAATTAGTAAAATTAAAAACACAAATGGTTATCCGGATCCTCTGAAGGAAAAACAAACCTCTCAAGAAGCCACACACATATTTCAAGACATTGCACAGCAAGAAGACATTCTTACCAGTCGACTTAGCACGACACAACACTTAACTCATCTCATACAAACAGACACATCAGTAGCCCAATTCATTGATTTATTACACGAAATAAAAAGCACTAACTTGGGAAAACAAACTAAGAACATTTGCAGCCTAAACCAGAAAGACAAAAACGATGTCGACCCACTTGTATACCTGGAAATCGAAGGTTATCACGTTTGACAAGTGGTGCTCGATTTCGGATCTCAGGTAAATATCATGACATGGGATACATGGGAAAAAATGGGCCGACCTCGACTCTATGAGTCAGGAATTTACCTAAAACTCACCGACCAAGGCCTCATTGAACCCATTGGGGTTTGGGAAGATGTAGACACGACCATCAAAGGAATCTCAACTAAGGTTGATTTCGAAATTATTGACCCAAAGGAAGGATCTAGCTGCTTCCCAACCCTAGTCGGTCGACCTTGGGGTCGAAAGATGAAAGCATCTATCTCTCTAGATAAGGAACAAATTAAGCTCAAAGGAAATGGCCAAAAGGTCATCGTACCTATTCATCCATCCCAAGGGAAACCTTGGATTGAATCGATAGATGAGGAAGTCGATGTCAGACAACTTTACCAGATCCAGAACAATACTGACTACACAGAACCAAACATCCATGGGGAACTTTACTTAGGCAACCAAGACTCCATTGGATATAATTCAGATGCTGAACTATATGACTGGGATATGGAAAATTATGAAACACAAGCAAGAGGGTGCTGGACTATACAAACAGTACAGAAAAAACCCACCCGATAGTGCTTCATTGTCTTAATTATCCCTAAAATTTTTGAAAAGAAACTAAGGGAATGCCCTACCTTACAACCCACAACCTTAAAAACTCCTCAACTACACCGGTATAAGGAGAGGGAATCCCTAGTCATGCATATTGAACAAGTATCTAAAAATATTGGAGAACATGGCAGACTACAAAGCTTAGTGGAAAAATTTACAGGTCAAGCAGCTCGATGGTGGGACACCCATCAGTCAAAACTACAGACCTGGACAACTGCTTCAACCTTCTTTGTAGAACAGTTTGGAGGGAAAAATTTAACCTAGGAAGCTCAAATTCCTATCTTTACCCAAGTTCAAAACCCCGAAGACCACATTAGGACTTGTGAAAAAGAGTGGAGAAGACTTGGCTACAAAGATGAGTGAGCCTGGCCCCATTTGTTTCTTTCAACCTTAGACGACCTACCCTCTACACCTTCAGAAGCAGGTATTTCTTCTGGAAAAAGTTCACAACACACTCCCACCAACCCTTCGACCCCTGTCCATACCCCTACTCCGTCCCCAACCCCACCATCATCACAACCCCCTTTACCACCACCACCACCCCCAGAATTATAGCCCAACCCATCACAGCCACCATTATCTTCACGACCAGAAGTAGCCACCCCACCTCCTCAAACAGAAAAACCCCCCACCTCCCCACCACATACTCAAAAAGAAACACAACCGTCTTCTCTACCACCTAACCAACCAGAAAAACCTTCATCCTCCATTCCATCAACTACAGACTCAACCTCAACTGCTGCAGATACCCAAGAGCAACAGCCAGACAATCAAAAGAAAAAGAAAGAGCAGCATAGAACATCCAATCTCCAGATTATCCTAAGGGATGCAAGTTCCTTGGATGACACAGAGGTCGGCCAACTCCTGGAAACTATGGCCAAAGAGTCAAAGAAACGGACAGATTGGAAAAATAAAGAGCTTGTAGCCAAAAATGCAGAAGAAGTCGAGTTTCTCGGCAGATGCAGAGCTATAGTACAGACCGTGATACCAAGCCCTATCGAATTCGACACAGATCGACCACTGGAAAGAGCATATCAGCTCTTCGAGACAATGGTATCGACTGTCCAAACCCGGATGCAAGAGACCAAGGAAGAGAAAAAGGAGGATATTGTTTGACTACTTCTGGCCCAGCACACTGCATTCTCGGAGGCATATAAGGTCCTCCAAGATCATATGGAAGAATCAGTTGTCACTAAGGAAGTATTGCTAGACTGGCCTAACTACTATGGGCAGGTCTATCAGTAGACAAGGCAGGCACGGCAGGGCATTCAGGCTTTGGAGGGCCAGAAATCGACTGAGGCAGAACATTGAAGAACAAATTGTGATGGAGACCAACAAACTACAGAAGCTAGAATGAGAGGCACATCAGTGGGTTCAACAAGCCCTTCCCAATCTAGAGAAAGTCGACATCATCTTCCCACAGATGAAACGACTCATCCATGCTTTAGAAGAACAAAACCAACTGTTGGGTCCAAACATGGAGAACATCGTAGAAATTCCTATGTCCAAAAAGATGTCGATCCTGTCAAGTCTCACCACTTTAACAATCAATATACAGAAGGCATTGCAGAGTTGGACCGACTTCCAGCATCATCTTGCCATCACAGCTCCAGTTATCATCGAAGTCTGCGTCTAGAGAAGACCTACCATCTAGTTGCATAGTCCACATCATGAGCAAGTATGATTGATTCGACAGAGTTTCAGATTTTGTACCTCCCTATTTATTCAGGACGAAGAAATGTTTTTTTCATGGGGGAGATGTAGAAGGAGCAAGTCGACGAAGTTGACTTGAACGAAGACTGACTTAGTCGATCAGCCGACTAAGTCGATGGGATGACTTAGTCGATCAGCCGACTAAGTCGGTCGACCAACTAAACTAGTTCACCGAACCGACAAGTAGTTATTTTTTAACTGTTTGTAACTTGTATATATTAGGCTGTTGAGCCAAGAAAGAACTCAGTTCATTTCTCTGCCTTGTATGAACTCATTGTAATAATATAATCTGTTTTCCTATCTGTTCTTGTCTCTTGTATCTGATTTTTAGTTATGTTTTAGTCTGTATTATTGGTAACCTTATGTGATCTGTGAGATTACAACAGGGATTTTATTTGGATGGTGAGAGCTTGATCTTCAGTTGCTCCCATCTTATCTTCTCTTCTTATGAGTCGAGCTTATTCTTCTTCTTGAATTATTCTGAAGGTAATCACTTCCTTCTGGCACACATTCTTTGAATGAATGAATCCCATGATATTGGGAGGTCATTTGAGGTGGATATCACCACTTATGCATTCTCCACTTCTTTTTCTACCGCTCCATGTTGTTCTCTGATTTGAGATACCCCTGTAAAGTATGACTATATGGTCTATGCATTCTGGATCTTCACATTCTTCAACTATTTTCTCAAAGTCATATTCCAATTTATGTTCTTCCCTTCAAATAGATTGGTCAAGGAATCAAACATATCTGGTGTCTTTGGGGGAGACACTTGTGGTACAAGTTGATCCATGACTGAATCAGCAATGATCTTCTTGGCCTTGACCAAGTTCTTCTTGTGAAAGGCTTCTAGCCTCATCTCCCTCTGGAACTGGAACCTCTCTACTCATGTAGGTGTCCAATTCATTTTCTTTAGAGAGATCAAATAATTCCATGCTTGGAAGTTGTCAACTTCACCAAGCTTATCATCAAGTTGATTTGATAGATCACTTTGAAATGAGAACCTCAAATGAAAATAGCAATAGATTAGATCTTACTGATTTGAGGTGTCCGTCCTGGTTCTAGAGCTGGTTTATCTAGGGTTTGTCAAAGAAACCCTAATTTTCAAAACATGGAATCTTTCATATCTGATTGGATAGAAAGATAGATATATTTAAATTGAGATATACAATGTACTCCTTTTCTAAAAACAGTGGAGGGAAGCTCCTGAAACAAGAAGCCCTAGTTTTCCAATTTCTTTTGTAGAAATTCCTATTACTGTTTCTATGGTATCTCTGAAATTACTACTCCTCCATGTCTAAAATTTCACCCAGAGGTAATATCACATGCCCCTGGTCCAAAACCATAGGTGTAATCATAATTGTTTTCACCAATTAGGATTTATGATCATTTTCCCAAGGTGACCTGTTACAGGACTTTTCAGAAAAGTGAAGTTGTACGAAATTCCACATGTCATTGGTTCATCTTCTGAGTCTAAATATTAGAACATAGAAATTAAAGTCCATTCCCCTTCTGTAACATCTTCAAGAATTTCATTTGGGATTTTGTAGCCCAAGATATATAAATTCTCTCCAGGTGTCCTGTTTAGGGATGACTTCTAGAAGAGGCTGGAACCCTAACTTCGAGGGATCATATCTCCCAGAATATAGAGAATATGAGGTGTAATTTGGGAGACAGTGTAAATAAATATTTTATCTTCGACCTCTACAATTTTTAGCTCCTGATCCTTTTCCAATCTTGGGATATAACGAATGTACCAAAACTTAGCATTTTTAGTATTTAGAGTTTTTCTAACTCTGGGTCAAACTAGGGTTTAACTTTCCTGGAGTTTGACCCAACC
Organism: Pseudotsuga menziesii; assembly: GCA_001517045.1. Taxonomy (NCBI): domain Eukaryota; kingdom Viridiplantae; phylum Streptophyta; class Pinopsida; order Pinales; family Pinaceae; genus Pseudotsuga; species Pseudotsuga menziesii. Next base: position 254,171 of record LPNX010368318.1, read on the forward strand.
AAACAAGTTGATATAGGTCTCTAAACTTCTATTTTGATGAGGAGAAAAATCCTATTCTAGGATCACTCAAAAATTCCTCTTCTGTAGAAAGCCCTAATTTTCCACACCAAAACTGAAAATGCTTGGAATTGAATTCCGCTTTGACAGAAAGATGTGCCTTTCAATGGAGAGTCATCCTGGCATACTTTTGCTGATGGATTGTGGAAAGAGACAGAAAAAGTAAGAAGCCCTAGATTTTGTAGCTGCACAATGTCTTATTCTCAGGTTAGCTCTGATACCATGTTAGATTTTTATCATTCAAGCTAGAATTACACTGGGATCTTTAACTGAGAGAATAACAAGCACAACAATCAAGTACAAGAGACAATGAACACAGTATTTATCCTCGGGGAAAACATAAATGGAGAAAACCTCACAACTTTCTCAGAGATAGAATCAGCACCAACAGTAAACCCTGAAAACATAAACATTATGTCCATAGCTTCTGTCTCTCTCTCTCTCACATTGAGAGATCTTCTCCTCTCTCACTCATGCACCCCAATGAGTGATTGTGTGTATGATAAATAGAGAGACTCACTCTCTATTTATATTCTTTCATTATCTTGAAACCCACTGCAATATGTCGCCCTCACTTAACAATTACTTACTAGAGCCGACATCTCTAGGAGTGTCTAATAATCCTAGTGCCCCACAACTTGTCAGGACTTTGCCTCCTCCATCCAACAAGGAGGTTTACCATTAACACAATGGTGGGGACTATTGCCCTGACTTACAATGAATCACCTAGGTTTGAGTTCACTAGGATAGTCTAATAACCCTATGACCCCACAACTGTGAGGACTTTAACCCTAGACAAATAGGAGGGTTACCCACAATGACTTGACATGACTTTCTCATTATAGAAAATTCCCAGAATAAACATTGGGGTATGACATGACTCAATTACATTACAGACACATACCAGGATAAAAATTGGGGTACAATACATAAGATATATAGATGAATACATTCCAAAGTTACAAATACATCAATAGTATGGTTGTTCATGGTAAATAGGTTCTACAAGTATCCTTTAGGGATTAGATACCCCTAGAGTGATTTACTTTAGCATCTGAATATATGACCCTAGGTAATAGCTATGATCATAGGTTCGAAACAATTCTTATGCTTATGATATGATATTGAATTTATGAAAACACATATGGACCATCCATAGATAATTAATATAAGCACATAAATGGAGAGAGAATTCAAATTTCCCATGTTTCCACCAAGTGTACTGGGATTGATAAGGCATCAATTGAGTATTAGCTATGGTAAACAAGTTCAGTTAATTAAGGAATAAAATCCTTAATTTATGCAAGTGGTTGTTGAAGATGACATCGATGGAGAAGCACTAGTTATCTTCAGTTACATTTAGTTCTGTTCAGTTACATTTAGTTATATTTAGGTACATTCATTTCTATTTAGTTACATTCAGATCTATTCAGTTACATTTAGTTTTGTTCAGTTACATTCAATCTTGTTCAGTTACATTAAGTTCTATTAAGTTACATTCAGTTATACTCATTTAAATTCATTTTTTTTCAGTTACATTAAGTTATGTTCAGTTACACTTAGTTGTATGCAGTTACACTCAGTTCCATTTAGTTACTGACGCAAGCAACCATTTTATTTTTGTTGTATAACCTAATTTGACTTGTTATTAAAGTGCTATGCACTTGGAAATTTAGATAGGATGTTCCATTTGATATCCACTCTCTGGTTCTCTCAGTGAAAGAAATCTTCTATTGCGTTGTAATCATTCTCTGTCAAATATCAATCATACTCTAAGATTGTTTTCTAGGTTTTTTATCCTTCGAATTAGTGGAGGGATTTTTCCAGGGTATATCATGTGTTTTATGGTTTTATTTATGTATTTGGATTATTGATGAGATTTATATGAACTCTTATTGAGGATTAACATTTTAAAGTTAAATTATATTTATATTTTTCTCAATCAGCAAAAACTAAGGCTACTCATAAAAAGAACTTGGTAAAGGCTAAGAGAATCATTGCAGATTCTATTAAGGATCATCTCATCCCACAATGTGTCATCCTTGAAGACACCAAGGGAAGTGTTTGATGCTTTGTTGAAGTTGTTCGAAGAAAAGAACATCAATCAGAAGATGAAATTTAGGAACCAGTTGAATAATGTGAATATAGAGAACTTAGAGACCATACAGTCCTACTTCACAAGGGTTGCTCAAATCAAGGAACAACTCGAAGTAGTAGAAGAGAATGTGGAAGAAGGAGAGATTGTGATGACCACCTTGAGAGGAATCCCAAAATCATGGGATTCATTATTTTAAGGAATATGCATAAGAAGGAATATGATCTCCCTCAGGAGACTATGGGAAGAATGCACACAAGAAGAAACTCAGCTCATAACAAGAGAGGAGAATATGGGAGAAAATAAAGATCAAGATCTCATAGTTCACACTAGAAGAAATCATAGAAGGAAGGAGGACCATCATCACAACAGAAGACAAAAGGAATTCAGAAGAAATCCTTCCAATATGAGATGCTACACTTGTGATGAGAATGGACACTACTCCAGAGACCATCCCATAAATAAAGGCTCCTTAAACAAGAAGTCAAAGAAGAAAAGGAAGATTACTGAAATGATGAAGAATATGAATTCTACCAGTGAAGATGAATATCATACTCTTATCCATCTCAGTATTTGGATAAGAAGGAATGTAGTTGTGAATGAATAAGTATAACAAACTATCAATGAATCCAGTTGTAATAAAAGTAAATAATTTAGTTTCTTAGTTATCAATTTGTTATTTATTAATGAATGGTGATATGTCACATCATTTAATAATGACCCTTGATTGGTATAAAGTTGCATTGTACTCCTTGTAAAAATAATCAATTCAATAAATAAAATATATCCAAAGAACAAGGATGCATCCATAAAGTTAGAAGATGATCCAGTTCAAAGGATACCGATAAAGCTTTAGAAAAAATATGAGAACATTCATGAACTAAAGATTGAAATTCAGTCACTAAGAAACCAATTTAAAAGAGACAATAACTCACATACAAGCCCATCCCACAATGTCGTTCATAAAGTCAAAATCGATTTACTAAAGTTCAATGCCAAAAATAATCAAGATAGGATTCGATGGATCAAAAAAATTGAAAAGTATTTTGAAATGTACAATAAATATGATGACCAAGACAAATTGAATGTTGCAGCAATGTGCATGGATAAAAATGTTTGTGACTGGTTCTTATGGTGGGACTCTAATCTGGAACTTGGGGGATGAGACCCAGAAGGATTGGATGTTGAGAGAGGAGGAGAGAAAACCTAGAAATTGGTATCACTATATATAGAGTAACGTAGAGAAACATAGAGTAAATAGGACACATGGAGGGGTGAGGATAAAAGAGGGTTATTTGAGCCTAACCTCTCAAACTATACTAAGAAAAACACTCAGAACTAGTAACCCAATAACTCAATAGAATAAGAGAAGTGTAGTATGCCAGAAATCCTTCAATGCTTTATTGAGAAGGCATAAAGACTTTTTATAACATTATTGTAACACTTTGGTTTTGACCCCATGGTATTAAAATTGTACATGATGTATATATTGTATTTAAATCATGGTGACAAGCTCAAGGAAAAGGACATGCCATTGATTTGTTGTTTTGTGTATTGGTGATCAAGGTTGATGCCGATGGGTATAGTAATATATCAAGCATAGTATATATTTTTTAAGTCAGCATGTAAATATATAATTTAACAAAAATATCATAGCTAGCTATGCACTGCAACGAAAGAGACAGGGGCATGATTTCACAAGGAATAGGAAGGGATTTAGTCACATCTTGAGCCAATAGGGTGAGACGATATGTCAATGGGGAAACCCATAAAACCTCAACTACCTTTGTGTCCCTTGCACTCAATCATTCAATTCTTTGAGAAGAGCGGTTGAGGAAATTAATGTCTTGGGAAGAGCAAGGAATGGCAGTTGGTTTCATGACTAAGCCAACTTGCAGTATGATCAAACCTACATCCTACAATATGGGGAAGCCACATTCTTTCTTCTGAAGAAAGCAATCATGGGGATGTGTCCCCATCCCGTCATTTCTGGAGTCACCCAGTATGTATTAGTCATTCCTGATTTCCTGAGGGAATTTGATCCATTATGCATTTATCACTCTCCTGAGTCATGGAACAGGTTGTTCTGCAATGTTTCTATGTGTTACAGAGTGGTATGTAAACTTGGTCATCTATGTTATAGTGTGGAGACCTGTGTTGCTGAGTTACCTTGTGGTTTGCTGTTATGGGTGCCCTATTTTGGGTCTGAATAATATGCATGACTTAGGAGTGGAAGATAATTCAAATGGGCTTGATAAACGTAGTGTAGCGACGAAACTCAAAAAAAGATAAGAGTGGATGGTGAATATTCTATGCACATTCTGAAGAGCACTAGAAGGGAAGGCGTATCTTGAGGGACTATGTAGCAGAGAAGGAGATGCTTCCTTGTGCTAGGTGTGTAGGTATTGTGGATTCCAGGATAGATAGATCTTGTGGAGGTGTCCCTAGCTCTTGAATGAGTCATTAGATTAGTCATTCTTCCTTTCCATTTCCTTAGCAGCCCGATAAACCCAAAGGTAGATTGGCTTGGATGACAACTTGATAAACCCAATTGTATATTGGCTTGGCTAGGAAAACTGATAAACCCAATCGTATATTGGCTTGGCTAAGCATCATGACAAACCCAATGGTGAGTTGGATTGGATGTGTCTTGTTGTGCATTTGGGAATGTGTGACTCTTGGATAGACATCATGATAAACCCAACTGTTAGCTCGATTGACTAAGAATTCTAATAAACCCAATAGTGAGATGGCTTGGCTGAGTAGCCTAATAGACCCATTTGTTAGTTGGATTGACTGGACCTTAATGTGAATGTTGGCTTGAATGCGTGCAGTCTGATAAAACCAATTGTTAGATGGCTTGGATTTGTAGTCTAATAAACCCAACAATGTATTGGATTATTTTCCTGCATCCTGATAAACCTACTTGTGTATTGGCTTGGATAGACAGTATGATAAACCCAACTGTAGGTTGGCTTGAATGTGTTTGATGTGCTTTGTGTCGAGCACCCTAAATGCAGATAAATTGTTATCAACACACAGAGCTTACGAAATTCATTGTCAACCCAGGGAAGTATTTTGTTTCAAAGGGTAAGTGCACAGTATATGCTAAACACCAAATCATTGTAGTGAATACTGTTCTTAACAACTATGTTCATCCCCTTAACTATGTGTGATCCCACAAATCATTAACTCTACGAATTCAACCCTTCCTTCAATGCATCAACCAGAAATGAAATCAACAATTACTGACAGAAAGGAAATTCTACTCACTGCTCAATTCAATGGAATTGCCTATTGATCTAATCACACTCAGAATCCATAATCATAAATTAACTATAATCTAGAAATTCAATTGCGACCGATCACACTCAGCTGTTCTAAGAATTGAATTGCAGAAATAAGAATCAACAATTATAACAATCAAAGGATTACACAGGATTCGTGGGATGTCATTCTGAACTATGAGATGAACAGAGTTGCGCACAGCTAATAAATAAATCGCATAAAGATTACTACTCAGTCGACTGTCACGCTGTTCCAGCTATCAATATTGAGAAATGCAATCCTGTAAATCACACACACTACTGCTGCGCACACAGAAAAGTAATTAATGAAACTTCACACAACCATAAATTGAAAGATCCTACCTTAACTCAGCAATCTCTGCGGAAGGCAGGCCCAGCCTTCACACAGAGATGTTGGATGAACAATGTACAGCTCCCTTAAACCAGCAGTACTCTTTGTATTAAAAAGAAAAGAATTATTACAGATTGCTCCCGCTGTTAATACACAAATGAATTCAGTATTTTCCAACCCCCTGGGCCGAGACATCTTTCTGCATTTATACCTACAAGTGATAACGTCCCATCCTATTGCAAAGGGCAGCGATGAAGATCTCTAATCTTCAGGCGCCCTGAATAACATTGTTTGTTACAAGACGTGGCATGATACAATTATAGAAAATACAAGAAGATTGTTGACTGGCCCAGAAGTAGCGATCTTCTCAGATCGCCATAATATTCACGCAGCTATCCTGAAGACCCCTCGATCATAGCTCGTTCTGTTGAGGCTGCTCTGACCGGCCCTTGATTGGAATGTCACGTGTCTCCATAGATGAGGGACAGATGAAGGATCCTTTTTGTGTCACGACCACCCCTTGTCCCTAGACTTGTTCAGCTTCATCCCCTGCATTCTGCTCATCTCACATTGTCTTCATAGATCACACATATTAGCACAATTTCAAGAGATAAATAGCCTTAATTCTCACAAGAATAAGCATTAACTAAGGTAAAATAATAATCAGTCTTACCTTGACAAATTAAGGGATAAAGTGAAGAAAGTCAGTCTGATTGGTATGCTAAGCAGTGTAAAGCAAGGGAAGAAAGGTGATTAAAGATGGTTAAAAAGGGACCAAATCTGGACTCAACATCTCCCCCCAACTACCCTGTTGCATGTCCTCATGCAACAACCTACATCACTCAGAATATGAATCCTGCATCAAGCTCTGTTCGTGGAGAGAAGAAAAATTGTAGGGAAATTCAGGTTCCTTATATGCCTTCAGAAAACCTCTGTGAATAGCCCAGAACTGCCAATATTTCTGCTCCTCTGCCCTACTCATGGAAAAATCCCTGCTGTATGGTTCTGCTGGCCACCAAATAAGAGGAAATTTGAACTTTAAACCCAGCCAGTTGACTCCACATTCCTTCATACACCCTACATAACCCTTGACTCTTGAGAGTGCATGTTTAAAATTTTTAAAACAGTAGGGATCCCTGCTTCTCAGTGCAGAGGAGGCAGCCTGCCATCTATGCCGGCTGCCATCTAATGCAACCTGCTGCTGCCTAGAAATAGATTTGGTACATGTGGAGATTACCTCCTCCTGCAGTTTCATAATGTGTTGCTCCTGGGAAGGAATGGAAAGAAAAATTTTATACCGAGCCAAGAGAATGCCAGGATTCTGGGGTTCACTACGGATCCATAAATTAGTATAGCCTTCATTGTGGGAAAAGGTCTGAAAAGACCTTTCCCACTTAACATGATTGTTCACAAAAGAGGCAAATGCTCGTAGCTGAACATCCCCTGCAAATGGAACAGGATTTGAGTGCCGATCCATAGGGCATGCCATCTCGTGAAGGTACAGTTCACATAGCAAGTTCTGCTCTTCAAAGTTGCTCCCAAGAAAGGTCTCCAAAATTTTTTCTGAGGTTGCAATTTTAAATAACCTCCCCTCCTGTACAGCTTTTAATTTGAACCAGACAAACTGCTCGAAAAGAAACACTGGATAGGAAGACGAAGGCTTCCTAGTGCCTATGAGTTCTCAGGATAGGTCATACATTTGATCCTTATCCTTCTGCATGGATGAGAATTTCTTCAATTTCTTTATCTCCTGCTGCAGTTCTCCCACCTGAACTCTATGGCCCATACGTTCTTCATCCCCCTGCTCTTCCAGCGCTCTAATAATTCTCTTATGCTCATCCAGCGCAATTGTCTTTTTCTAGTTCTCTTCCACTTGACTTCTCCATTTAATTACTTCCATCCTCAAAGCTGAAACTTCTGCTGTAAGATCTGAAATATCCTTTTTATAATGTTCTTCCCGTTCTGCATCCAAATCGATAAAATTTCTGGAAGGGAGGAGTATGGTCTCTTGTGAGACAGTGTCTTCCTGTACTTCTTCTATGAGAGTTGTTGGTTCTTGTGTGACAGCAATATCTCCTGGATTTTCTTCCATAACTGCAATTGGTGCTTGTTGAGACACTGGTTCTTGTGTAACAGTGTCTTCTCCCTGATCAGCCTGCATTTCTACATCTGATTCATGTGTTGCTGGTTCTTGTGTGGCAGCAATACTTTTCAAGCTCTCCTCAGCATCAGCTTCCATTGCTTTTGGGGACACTGGTTCTTGTGTGGCAGTGCCTTCCTCCTGCATTCCTGGATTCAATTCTTGTGTTGCTGGTTCTTGTGTGGCAGCAACACTTTTCAAGCTCTCCTCAGCCTCTATCTCCATTGCTTTTTGGGACACTGGTTCTTGTGTGGCAGTGTCTTCCTCCTGCATTCCTGGATTTAATTCTTGTGTTGCTGGTTCTTGTGTGGCAGCAACACTTTTCAAGCTCTCCTCAGCCTCTATCTCCATTGCTTTTTGGGACACTGGTTCTTGTGTGGCAGTGTCTTCCTCCTGCATTCCTGAATTCAATGGTTGTGTTGCTTGTTCTTGTGTAGCAGCAACATCTTCGTTCCCCTGCTCTTGAGATTGGATATCTTCCCCATCATACAGTTCTTCCTTCAGGACCTCAGTGTCACCTGAGGCTATTGTCTGTTCATCCTCACTATACTGTATATCGGGTATGATGTCTGTCCCTTCCGTTTGAAATTCAGGAATTCCCAAGGATGTTGGTTCTTGTGTGACAACATCCTGGATTACCTCTTCATCCTCCTGTGGGTGTAGTTCTTCCCTAAGCTTTGTATCATGGGGACATTCTGGGTTCACAGTGTCAAACTCTTCTTTAGGTTCCAGAGTGTCATCCATTCCAGATTCTTTTCCCCTTCCCATCTGCATTTCTGAAACTGCAGTCCCCTGTTCAGGTTCATCAATGTTCTGCCCCCGTGGCTCAGTTTCCATCATATCTATATCTTGGGAGCATTCTGGGTTCACATTGCAATCCTCCTGCCCATCATCGCTCCTGTTTTCATTTTCTGCCCTGGGATTAGTAGCAGCCTCAGCAAGGATGATCAAAGATGTTGGTTCTTGTGTTGCAGCATCTTCTTCTTCTGCAGGTTATTCCCTCGTGGATGTGGGCTGTTGTACTGTGCGAATTACGACCCCATGGCCTTTCTTTTTGAAAATTTCTCCACAATTGGGACACATTACTTGCTCCTCCTCCCTGTCAGGGTCAATAGACTCTGTTCCCTCGAGGTGGTCTGCCGCCTCCACCAATGTATACATTTTCCTCTCTCCTTGCTTCCTACAAGTTTCCTTCCAAGTCTCCACTTCCCTTCGAAGTAATTGGACTTCCTCTTTTAATACTGTGTTTTCTTCCAGAAGTCCTTCAAGGCTGGGTTCTGCCTCAACTGACCTTTCTAGGGCATCCATTGGCCTTGGTACAAGGATTGGAATCTCAACCTATGACTCCAAGGTTCTCCATCTCTTTCTGGCTTCCTTTGAGATTGTATTTGGTTTGATTCTTTTGCCTCCTGTTGGTGCCGTTATGCTCGGCTCCTTAATTGGTCTCTTTCTTCCTTTCCGTGACGTTTCCGCTTGAGGGGCTGACTTATCCGGATTCCCTGCTGGGGTCAAAGGAATATTTTCTTGTGCCTCAGATCCCTCTTCCTCAATTAAGGTTCCTCCTCCCCACTCAGGTGAGGATTCAACAGTGACCGGCTCCATCTATTCCATCTGTTCTTCAATTGCCTTAGCTCTGTCATCTTCAGGTTCAATTGTCGTAGCATCCAATGCTGCTCCAATTTATCCTTCTGATTGCAGAGCTACCCTGCTGTCTACTTGTCTCTCAACATTTCCCCTCAATGGTTCTGCTTGTGTCCCCTGTTGTGCTTGTTCTGGTACAATATCAT
>LPNX010368329.1:4671-54629 GCA_001517045.1 Pseudotsuga menziesii
TAATTTAATATTCCTCTAATTTGAAATATGTATATTAGGAAATGTAGTATGATTCAATAATATCGTTAAGATGAATTAATTTTAGTGATATTACATTTTGTATGATATCATTGATTTCAAGAATGTTTGTCGGCTCCCTTACAACCTTTGATACACTAAGCGTGATGCACCTTGAGATTTCATTTGTGAACTTCCAAGAGTGTGCAGGCTTGAAAGAGAAGGCGTTTTCTCCATTCATAGAGATATTTTCCTCCATCGATATGCATTCTCAGGAATTTATCATCTTTGTGCAACTCCTCTTAAGCCATTCCCATTGTCTACGCATGCACCCATCCAACCCAGTCACCCTTCTTCATTCCCAAATACATAGAATCTAATTTTCCAAGGAAAGTTACTACAAAAGGTAGGCAAGTGTTGTAATCTCACTGATCAAATAAGGTTACCAATAATACACATAGAAACATATAATCATAACAGACACAAGAGATAGAATGGAAAGATACAATAACAATTGTATTAGTAAGTCACACAAGGGTCCATACATACATAAAACTGAACCAAGCTCTCATCTGGATCAACAGCCTAATATATATGATTACAAATGGTTGCAAGTAACTACCTATCGGTTTGGTCAACCGACATGACCTAATCTTCGATAAGTTGGCTACTCATCTAGTCGGCTCACTGACTAGCTCCTCCAACATCTCCCCCAAGAACAAAATCTTTCTTCGTCCCGAAGAAACAGGGGAGGTATTCAAAATTGTACTCTCTGAGATAGTTACTTGTACTTTGGTTTGGCTTCATGGACTGTGTAAACGAATGGACGGCCGTTTCTACACACATACTTCTACAATAGCTTCTTCCTTGATGGCCAGTTGAAACTCTGCCCAACTGCATAGAGCGTTTTGGATATTGATGGTCAAGGTTATGAGGCTTGACAGAGTCGACGTCTTCTCTTGAATAGAACAAGCTGTAATATTTTCCAAGTCAGGTCCCAGTGAATGAGCTTTCTCATATGCTATATCTAATAATATTCTCATATATGGGCAGATCTTGTCGAGTATGTTGATGCTTGGAAGTGCTTGGGTCGTCCATGGATGTGATTGTTTTTCTAGCCTTTCTAACTTTGTTGTTTCTAATATGATCTGGTCCTGTATTTTTGTTGTCATGGTGTCATCCAGACCTTGTTGCTCTTCTAAATTCTTGGTTTGCTCACTGGTTTGTTGAACCTGCTGGAATACTTGTCCGTAGTGGCTATACCAGCTTCGTAGGACTTCTTCGGTGGTGATAAAATCTTCTAAGTGTTCTCGCAGTACCTTGTGTGCTTCTAAAAAATTTGTGTACTGTTGTCTCAGTAGCACAAAAGTTTCTTCCTTTTGTTCATCTTTCTTAATCTACAGCTGCATCTCTAGGGTTGACAAGACACTTTCAAACAATTGGTAGGATTTTTCCAATGGTTTGTCGATGTCATTTTATGTCATTCCTGGTATCACTGTTTGTGTCAAATTCTTGCATTTGTTCAAAAATTTGACCTGTTCTTTCTTAGTATTGTCAAGTTGATTTTGTCTGGTATGGCTTGTTGTTGCTTCTATGGTCAGAGTTCCTAAGAGTTGTCCCAACTATCCATCTCCCAATTTCTCAGTGTCGACTACAGTGGTCGACCCAAGTTGATCGAGGTGGATCATTGTCGGTCTCGGTTGTTTTCTATGATGTTATTTTTTCTTTTTGTCTTTTCTTTTCCTTTTGTGCTTTTGTTGGTCCATGCTTGTCCTTGCAAGTACTACTGCTGCTTGTTGTTGTTATGCTTGCTGGGCTACCCACTCTGTTTGTTGTTCTACCTGTTCCTCTGTAGTTAGTTGATTCCCTGGTTGTTGTGCTTCAGTCAACTGAGCTTCATTTGGAGGGTTTTCTGGTTGTCCCTCCTAGGTAGGGCTTGCAGCTCGGTGTGTATTTGGAGGGGTTTAAATGGGTGTTTTAGGGTTTGGAAAAGGTTTTGAATTCAGAGGTCGTGATGTAGATGGTGAGTGGTCTAGTGTAAGTGGTGTGGTTGGGATATTTTTAGTCGACGGGGGATATTTGAATTCCAGTGGTGAGTCGGCTGGGTCGTCAGAGTCGACAGAGAATAGGTTGTCGATCTCCTAGTTAAGTACTAATACATCATCTTGATCATCATTATCCAGATCTTCTTCATTTGGTTCAATTATAGGTGGTGGATGACCTATAGTCAATGGTGTAAATGATGAACTGCGACTTGCGGCAATTTGAGAGGTTTCGTCGGGGTTCCTTAAGAATGTTGATCTGATAATTCCAATAGTTCTTGGTTTCTGAAGTATTTGGCCGGTTTTTTGTCAGAGAGTCTGGCGTGTTGAGCTAGACTCGGTTCACGTGTGGGTGGCGAAAATTTTCTTAGTAGAGTTGAGTATTTCAAGGATTTTTTCAATAAATTCTTGGAGGTCACCATCATGGTCAAATGGTTTCTTTAATGTCCATGACATAGCAGTTTTATAGATGTCTACAGGACTGATGGTCAGTGGCTATGGGATATCTTCTTGTGTGATCAGGGTTGGGGATGGGGGTTGGGGGGTGAAAACTAAATCAACAATATTTTCATTGACTAAAGGGTTTGTATTTTTTACCTTTTTGGTTTTGGCTTGTCTTTTCTCCTCCTCGACAAATCATTTGAATTGCTTGTCGGTCGGGATTTTATTTTTGGTGGCCTCTATCAAAATTTCATTCGCTTAAGCATGGAGTCTGTCCTCATCGTCTGAATTTTCTTGCAGGATTAGTTGGCATTTTTGTTTTCCTTTTGCTGGAATCTCTAGGTTTTTCCTAGATTTTGCAATTGTTGTGGCCAACTGTTAGATATTTTCCTTTGTCAGCAGGTATTCTAGATTCTCTATCTCTTCCTCGCCCTGCTGTTGTGTTGGGATAATTTCTTGTTGGAGTTGTGGTTTTGGAAGAGTCATTAGTTGGAGCTTGTTGGTATCCTCTAACGGTGTGTCCTCCGACATGAAGGCACTGATATATAGAAAGAGTTTATAATCCTACTCTTTTTCTTGGACAATCAAGGGTTCCTTAATAGGCTGATTTCTTTCTTTGTCCCTTGCTGGTATCGACAGCTTGGTATTAGATTGTCAAGCTAGCTCTTGGAAAATCTCATCAACTATTGGATAATAGTCGAAAGGCTTTGCTTTTGCTTTTTCCCCCTGCATGGACCATACTACAATGCGGTCGAGCTCTAATTGAATGTGTGTTGCTTTTGGTAGACTTCTTCGGATGTTCTGAGGCACCCTCCATCTGGTTGTGTCGACTTTTAGATTCTGAAACCAATTTTCCAACAATACTTTTCCATTTGCAAGTTCTTTTAGAGTTCTATTCTGTGAAAATGGTTTGAAACGCCACATGTGATATTTTCATGGTTCGAGGAACCTCTTATCTCCGACTGGACATAAGTGGCACATGGCTATCCAAATTATCAGTGATGGGAACCTGATAATTCCAGTCGATTCCCGGAATTTTTCACAGATGTTTTTGATCATGTTGGCCACATATTGAGCCCATCGATAAATTTTCCCTCAAGTTGCTATTGTGTCGACTACTTCCAACATTTCTAGCTTCATATCACTCACTCGGCCTGTAGGGGTGATTCCTATCGCTATGATTTTGGAACCTATTTGTGGTGTACAGGCTTGTATTTGACTAATCATAAGCCCTTTTGAGTTCTTTCCTAATAGTGTCCCTATTAGTCATTCTACTAATTCATCTTTTATGCCGATAGGAACAGGGTCGCCCTAGTTTGAATGTTCAGTAATCTTGTATATGACCTCACCAAAAAATCCTACTATTTTTTCGAAGTAGAATTTGCCATTGTGGTACCGGCTAATGATAAATTTTACAACAGTTTCTTTTGTCCCGCTGAAACACGCCATGAAAGGTGTATTCATGTAACTCATAATGGTACTGCAGCTTATTTTCTCTGCTTCTTATGTCATTTTCTTATCTGCATAGGTCCATTCTTTAATTTCTGCCCAGATCTTTACCCATGAAGTTTCTTGTACCTTTCTTCTTTCAATGTTTCTTAATCTTCTTACGAGTGGGGTTTCTGCGGATTCTAGATCTTTTGTTTTTGCAGCTGCGGCTCTAGTTTTCTTTGGAGCCATTTTGTCGATCTCTTGGTTGGATTTCTTCACAGGGTTTCTGCTTTCAAATTTCTGAGCAATTGGTTGCTCTATTTCTTCGAAACGCGGTAAGAAATCTTTCTCTGACGTAATATTTATAGGTGGAGAGGATGGAGGTTTTGTCAATGAATGTATTAATGGCAAAAATAACGGTCCAGGATGGTCTATTGAAGGCGTGTTTAATGCATTCTAGTTTTTGCGCCCCTTTTGACCATAGTCATGAAAGTGTGATTTGACCTTTGGAGTCGTCGGTGGATGTCGATCATGAGGGTGGTCGATGATGGCATGTCAGTGATAGGGATGTCTATTGTCGGACTGCGGTCTATTACATCTTTCAAAATTTCTTGTCATTTTGGCTTATAAGTGTTGGCTCTTTTTGTCGTTTTTGAGATTTTGAGATTTTTTTAGTTTTTTCTAAACAATTATGGTCGTTATTTTTGTTTTGTATATATATATATATATCTTTTTTTTTAGATAGGTGCTTTGTTAGTGTTGGTACCATTTTAGTCGGAAACCATTAACAAGTTTCTGAAATATTGTACCCTGTAATGTTCTAAGTCGGACTAAACCATTGTTGTTCATTTCTTCAATAATATAAGGTCCCATCCACTCTCTGTGTAACTTTTTAGGTTTTCCTTTCATCTGATTGTTATATAGTATAGCAAGATCTCCGACCGACAATTTTTTGTTCTTAATATTTCGGCCGTGCCAAGTCTTTTATCGTTGTTTTTTAATTTCTTGGTGTTGTATAGCAAGCAGTCAGTGTTCTTCTAGTTTTCCTAGTTGCATCAGTCGATCCCTCTTTCCTTCCTCGACATCGATGTGTAAGATATCTGCTATCACAGGTGTTTGTTGTCTGAAATGTAGGGGAACGACTGCTTCTTGGCCGTAGACTAGTCAAAATGGTGTTTGGTTAGTCAAACATTTGTATGTTGTCATGTAGGCCCATAGCATTGTAGGGATTTTTTTCATCCCACTCATATTTTCCAATATTGCATATTTTCATTAGACCCCTTGTAAGTGTTTTGTTAAATTCCTTAATTGTTCCATTCGATTGAGGGTGATAGGTTGTACTTCGTCGGTGGTCAATTTTGAATTGTTTTGTTAAGGATTTAATAGTTTTATTGACGAAGTGTGATCCTTGGTCACTGATTAAGGTTAGTGGGAATTCGAATCATGTAATTATATTCTCATATATGAATTTAGCAGCTATCTCACTGGAACAGGTTTCAACAGGTTCTGCCTCTTCCCATTTGGTTACATATTCCACTGCAGTTATAATGTACCTTGCACCTGACCTTTTTGCTAGCACTAGGAATGTTCCTATGAAGTTGATGGCACAAATTTAAAATGTCAGACTTGGGTTTACTGATATCAAAGTCATTTCAGTATTGGGTATAGGTTGACCTAGTCGTTGGAATCGGCTGCATTGGCTAACAAACTTTTTGCAGTCCTTGTACAGTGTCAGCCACCATAGTCCTCACCGTTGGATTTTCTTGGCAATTGTATCTACTTGGAAATTTCCTTGCACTGGTCCATAGTGTGCTTTGTGCATAATATTTTCTCTTTTGTGTTCCAACACACATCGCCCAAGGATGTTGTCCAATCCCATTTTATATAAAATTTCGTTTATGAGGTTGTATGGTGCAGCTTTCATGGCTAAGATTTGTTTCTTTTTCATGCTCATGCCATCTCGTGCTTGACCATTTTCCATAAATTGAGCTATTCCTTCCAACTTAGCAGGGACCACTTCTATTCAAAATAGATGTGTTTCAGGGAGATCATCTTCGACACCTGTCTGTTCCTCCCCCTTGTCGATTCTCGACAAGTCGTCCAGTTTGACGTTTATTCGACCTGTTTGAAATACTAATTCGAATTCAGACTCTTGAAATAATAATAACCATCAACAAATCCTCCCATGGTGCAAAGGTTTGTTTATGAGGTATTTCAATGCTTGGTGGTCGGTATAGAAGATAAAAGGGTTAGCTAGTAGGTCATGTCGATACTTTTGTAGTGCAAAAACCATACCTAATGCTTCCCTCTCTGTTGTCGAATAGTTTTGTTCTTCTTTGTTTAGTTTTCTGCTGCTATAAATAATCAGATAATCCATTCCGTCTTCCCCTGGTTGTGTTAGAATCGCATCTATGGCTAGGCCTGATGCGTTGATATGCACATGGAATTGGATCAACCAATTCAAGAATCTGAGGATAGGTGCCTCAACTAGATTCCTTTTTAATGTATCGACTGATATATTACATTCCTCTGTCTAGTCAAACTCCTAATCTTCTCTCAATAGTTCTTCCAATGGATAGGTCATATCTGAATAGTGTCTAATAAATTTTCTGTAATATCCAGTATGTCCCAGCAGTACTGTGATCTATTTTGGATTCACCAGTGGTTTCAAGTCGAGGATAATCTTTAGTTTTTCAATGCCGACTTTGATGCTTTATTTGCATACAATGTACCCTAATAGTATTCCTATAGGGGTTAGGAAGATGCATTTATTTATGTTGAGAGACAAGTGGATTTTTAGGCATCATTCTAGCATGAGATTTAACCATTTGCAATGATCTTTAAACATGGAGTAGATTGTCCAATCATCGAAGTATACTACCATTGTTTTGTAGATATATTCTTGAAATGTTTTAACAACAATTCTTGAAAATAATGCAGGTGCATTTTTTAGACCAAAAGGCATAACTTTGCAGGCAAATGAGTCAAATTCACATATGAATGTAGTCCTTGTCTAATCTTCATTGGCTATTGGTACTTAGTTATACCCTAAGAATCCGTCTGTAAACGAGTAGCATTCATGTCCTACAACTTCATTTAAGATTCTGTCTACGTATGGAATTGGGAATGGGTCTGTTAGCGTGACTTTGTTTAGTTCTCTGAAATTGTCACAAATCCTCAATTTTTTCAGGTCGTGTTTCTTCGGTTGGACGACCATCAGGATTTCCCTTTCCGACTGATCGATAGGGTAGAGAATTCCTGCTGCGAGCATATTATCAATCTCTATCTTGACTATCTCTTGTATTTATGAGCTAATTTGTATGGCCTTTTCTTTACGTGTAGGGCATCAGGTTTGATTTCGATCTTCATCTCACCCATTTCATGGACTAGCCCTTTGAGATATTTATAATCTAGAGCAAAGACATCTTGGAATTATTTCAATAGGTTTAATATTTCATTCGTTTTCTCTTCACTCAAGTAATCTCCAATTCTTTCCATTTTTGGTCATTCATCATTTGATATGTCAAACCCTTTAGTTTTAACTTTGGCATCTATCCATTCTAGTGCCTTGGCTTCGTTGATCAGTCGACTTCCTTCTTTGAATTATGAGAATGTAGTAGGGAAGTATGAGGTGGTCATTCAAACGGTGTCTTCTTTGTCGATTGTGTTGATTTTAAACATTGTTCGAATTGTTTTTGTTGTTTTTGAGTTATAATATTTCCATCGAAATATTTTTCCTTCTGTATTTTCATTTTCCATTTGCAGTCTTGTCGACTATGGTATTATGTTGGATCAACTGTTAGTACATGATATTTTCCGTTGATCATAGTTTGGTATGATACTGTTGTTCCTAGTCAGTTATATGAATGCTTTTATCTTCTTTGTAGTTTCAACTAGCTTTTCATTTTGCGGTATAAAACTAAATTCCTTGATGAAGTTTTCTCTAAGTCTGTTCCATTGGAATGTTTCACCTCATGCTTCTTCCATTTTATACAATTTATTTGGTAAGACGGTTAGCGTCGAAGGAAATAGGTGTGTCCATGTACGTTCATCTTTATAACCAAGTCTTCTCCAATCTCTTTTGCATGTTTTTATGTGCTCGTCTAGGTCTTTCCCTTGGATGAAGATAGGTATTTTCACCTGTTTGGTTAGCTTCCTTCCTCTGAATATTTATATGAAGTAAGTAAAAGCTATTGTCCAAGTCTGTAGTCTCAACTGATGGGTGTCCCACCATCGGACAGCTTGTCCTATAAAGGTTTATACCAGGATTTGTAGTCAGCCATGTTCACCTTAGTTCTTAGAGACTTGTTCTATATGAATAACTGGAGACTCTCTTTCTTTATAACTTGTGTTTTCTCTGATATTTATATTTTTTCGGGTTAAGGTAGGGTATTTCCTAGTTTTCCTTTCGAATATTTTTGGTATGATGGAGACTAAGCAGCACTAACGGGTCGGTTTCTTCAGTATGGCCTGAATGGTCCCACAACCCCTTGCTTGAGTTTGGGGTCTGAATTATGCGTCTAAATTATATCCCACTGAGTCTTGGTTTCCTAGGTGATGCTCACCAGAGATATTGGGTTCATTGTAGTCTTCATTATTTTGAATTTGATATAATTGTCGAATGTCAACTTGTTCATCGACGGGTTCAGTCCAAGGTTCACCCTGGGAAGGATGAATAGGGACAATAACTTTCTGTCCATTCCATTTTAATTTTATTCTTTCTTTGTCTAAATATATTGATGCTTTCATTTTTCTTCCCCATGGTCGACCTACCAAGGTTGGGAAGCACCTGGATCCTTATTTAGGCTCGATTATTTCAAAGTTGACTTTAATCGATATTCCTTTTATTGTCGTATCGAAATTTCTCCAAACCCCAATGGGTTTGATCAGTCCTTGGTCGGATAACTTGAGGTATATGCCTGACTCACATAGTCGAGGTCAACCCAACTGTTCCCATGTATCTCGAGTCATAATATTTACTTGTGAACTGAATTCATGTACAACTTGTCGAACGTGGTATCCTTCGACTTCTAGATCGACAAGTGGGTCGGCATTGCTCTTATTCTTTTGGTTCAAACTGCATATATTTTTGGTTTGTTTTTTTGTATTTTTACTGTGCTTCATATTATACAATAAGTTAATGAATTGAGATACCAATTTAACATTCTGCATTAAATGTATTAATTCTTTAACTGTGTTTTGTCGACTGTCATCGACTGCTTCCTGCGTAGCAGATTCTTTAAACATATTTTATGCATCGTTATATAATTGTTTTTGTTTTGTTGGGTTAGGATAATCATTCTTTTCTTTGATTTTGCTTATACGTGGATTATCATTTCCAATTTTTGTCCCTTGTCGGGTTACTATGTGCAGGTTCTTTGTATTCATTAACGTTTTTATTTTTATTAATATTGTCCGGTATAATGGGACAATCCTCTAATGAGTGATCGCCCATGCCACAGCTAGTACAAAACTTTAAGTCATTTCTATCCTTGTATGGGAAGTCTGCATAGCGATGTCCTTCTTTGTAGCATGTAAAGCACTGGATGGGTCGTCGTGTTTGATTGTCACGATTTCCACAAAATCGTCCTTGACCTCCAAAACCTCCATGATGATTGTCAATGTAGAACTCATATACACGGCCTTCATATCTTTGATTAGTCGGCTCGTTATACTTATTACTTCTTGGAATATTATCATTATTCTATGCAACTGCATTCGTTTGGTAGACTTCTTGATAGTTTTTTTGATTTTTCAGGTTCAAGTGATAGTCTGTCATTGTGTGACTTTTTACTTCACAGACTATGCACCATGAAGATTTGCCATTTTTCTTGTTGTATGGACAGTCTTTTGTTGTATGCTCTCCATGTTCTTGGAAAATATCATAGAAGCATTTTGTTTGAACAAAATAGATGCCATGTCAAATTATTTCTTGTCGACAATTATCCTTGGTGTGTCTGACCCTGGAGAAATTTGTGCACCAGACATCCTGATTCTTGAGGTTCAATTATTTCAAATATTTTTGCATGATTTCCAACTATTTTTTGAGCCTAGTATTGACAGGATCTACTGGAAAATCCTCATCCATTTCTACCTACAGAGCTTTGGTAAGCACGTCTTCATATGTTTTAAACATCTCCAAGCTTATATGTTGCCGAATTTTCTGTGACAGGCCTGCCAAAAACCACTGAATTAATTATTGCTCATCAATTACATAGTCTAGTTGGCTAAGGAGGTCCTTCCATCGCTTATCATATTCCTGAACAAACTCTACTGGTTTCTAAGATGTTGTTTTCATCTTTTTTTCTACTACATGTTTTTAATTTGGCATTTTAAAGAATTATAAGAATTGTTCCTTAATGTCTACTTTGGACGCTTGGGGAGTTCTCTTGATATAAGTCATATACGAAGTCGGTGCTCTTTTTCATAAAGCACCTACGAACTGTTCCATCTTCTATTCTTTTCCTGTAACTTTATTGGCCTCCCATATTGATTCATAGATGAACCAATGTCGTCTAGGGTCTTCATCACCCTCATAGAGGGGGCTATGTGCTGATCCGTGACCCATGTCGATGTCAATGTCTCCTTCGGGAGGTGGCTGCAGTGGGGGTGGAGGTGGTAGTGGGATACTCTACATATCTCTTTGTTCACAGCTATTATTGAGGGAAATTTCATTCCCATCGGTCATTTTGTTTGTCGTTTCTTCTTCGAGAAGCAGTCGGTTTGGGTCAACTTCTTCTGTCGATGTCCAAGTACACTGATGTGTCTACAGATCTAACTGTTCTAAATTTTGTGAAGTTGTGTTTGGTAGGGAGGGTGCTCCTTCATGTGTCAAGTAGAGCAAGTGGATACTTCAGTATGAAGGATATGATTGAAGTGTTACCCAATTTCCTTCCTTCGGTCGACGAATTACTAAATGGTTATCATCATTTACTTCATCGTCTAGTCGGCTCCATATACAAAACTCACCACCTCTTTGTCGCAGGTCCTCTTCGACAATGTCCTGAATTCGGGTACTCGGATTTGTCGGAGACAGATGTCTTACCTCCTAGGGAATTTCTAGTTGGAGAGCTTCTCGCTGCTCTATCCACAAGTCGTCTTCCATGGGTGATGCTTCTTCATCTACGTCTTCTTCATGTCATTCATGACCCGACTCTGGCGGATTTCTTTCTTGTTCTGTCACCCCGATGGTCATTCTTCTCTGCAGGGCTCTAGATTGCTCTCTTCTTTCTTCCCTTCTTTTCTATCTCTTCTCTCTTTCTAACTTTTGCAAGTCTGACGTACCTTTATGTGTCACTTTCCATTTGATTTCCTTCTTAGGTTGACTTCTCATTGTTGGTGGTGGTATTCAGTCGACTAGAATCCTTTTTACTCTACCCCGGTACATGAAAACCTACCCCCCATAGCCTACCCAATGCTTTTAGAAAGCTCAGATAGTTCTGTTTATTTCCTTAGGAAGTACTCCCACTCCCTTTCGGCAATAAACTTTACCCACTTCTTCTGTCTCTCCGTTGAGTTAGTATTTGGTGGCATTTCATGTAGTGGTGGACGAGGTTTTATGATATGGCCCACTCCCTTCTCATTAGGAATTTGAAAAAAAGTCTCGGTAAGGAGCAAAGAAACTGCTCAGTGAGGTCTCTATAAAACCTTTTCTCAATGCTTTCGATCAAGACTCTTTCCTCCACGGATTGTTCTTTGCAAAATTCATCTGTGATCTTTTGAAACCACTTCGACAAGTTTGTTCGTCCTCCTCGAATCAGTTTCTCCAGTAACTCTTGGTCTTTAGTTGCTTTCGGATTTTTCATCTGTAAGTTTTTCCAACAATTGAGGTACCGACTCTATAAAATTCTCATGTGTTTCGGTGAATAATTTATTCTTTGCCTGAGAAATGGTCAATATGTTTCTTCTTGCGTAGTTCTATAAATAATTTGCTATCTTATGCTCCCACCAATTCTTGATCTGTTGCGCTGATATCATCTACTTATGGTCATTATATCCGTATATGTACTACCGGCAACGGAACCAATGTTGTAATCTCACAGATCACGTAAGGTTACCAATAATACACATAGAAACATATAATCATAACAGACACAAAAGATAGAATGGCAAGATAGAATAATAGTTGTATTCGTAAGTCACATGAGGGTCCATACATACATAAAACTAAACCAAGTTCTCATCTGGCTCAACAACCTAATATATATGATTACAAATAGTTACAAGTAACTACGTGTCGGTTTGGTCAATTGACATGACCTATGCGGCCGACCTAATCTCCGATTAGTTAGCTACTCGACTAATCGGCTCACCAACTACCTCCTCCAACACCAAGCTACAAGATTATTGCATAGCCAAATATTTGACCATTGTTCTCGTCTCCTGCTTGCAGCGTAGAGAGGGGGGTTTCACGGGGCCTTATTCCTCTAAGCAACACTCGTTCAAGGATGTCTTGTAGACTAATTCCCCCAATGTTTCTATTTTTAAGCTAAGGGTGCTTTCAGGTACTACCATCATAGTGGAGCATTTTGATGATTTTCCTATAGTAAAAGTGGAATCCCCCACATCATTATCTATAGATCCATATACAACAAATCAAACCTCATTTACATATGCAACATGCTCTGTCCCTTGGTATTACACAAATGGACAAAGAAAACTTGGGCAGTGCATCATCAAATTTTCCTATGCTCCAAGGTATTTTGTATTGTTCACTTCCCAAAGGAAGAATCATTATGAGCAAGTCATTGAGGAAAGGTTGTGGTTCTAGGGAAGCTCTAGGATTCCTATGCAAAGATGGTTTCTAGATTTCAACTCTTTGTCCATGTCTTTGATGGCTTGTGAGGGAAAACTTGAAATGAAACTCACACATTGCTATGCTAAGGTAGGTATATCCATTTTCTTCCTTAATCCCCCATATATATATATATATGTATGTTTTAGTTCATAAAAAGATAAATCTACATGAAACCATAGGATAATATATATATATAATGACCTTTGTGTAATGTACTATATGCTTAAATATTTGTGATTATTGAATTATTTTTCAATTAAAATTTTATAATGATTAAATTGTTATTTAATAATTGATAAATTGTTAAATGGTGATTCGTCTCGGCGTAGGAAACATTTAATTTTGTAAATAGTCAATTTGACAAGCAATTTTAACCTTAGTCGTCACTAAATATTTTTTAACCAATAAATTATATATAATTCCGCAAGCAACCTTGAGAGACTATATATTATATTCCAAAATGAACGCTCTACTTACACACGACTATACCAATTACCAAATTCTAATTGTCTAACTGATCTGGAATTTACACATTTGAACTACCGCCATATTTTCACTCCATGGGCACATATTCTTGCAAGTTGTAGGATGCAACATTCTCCTTCCTCCAACTTCCAACTAATTACACCATCATTGGAAAGGTTAGATCTACAAGCTATATGTTGGAATAATGTAGAAAATTTAGGTAGGTATCTAGGTAAGGGGTTGATGTGTCCTTTCTGTAATTAGGCCAGAGAGGTTTCAGATCCACCTTTCATGGATCTATGGTTTGGGTTGTTGTGACTATCTGCACCTTTATATTGTAATCAGTTCTCAGATTAATTGAATTGGTTTGACCATTTCTTGTGTACGCGAGCCTATGAAATATGCTCTATCTGCCTTCTTTATTCTTAGTTGGTATCAGAGCCACCGTTGTGAGAGGAAACCACCAACTTTCAAGCTGTTTCGATAAGTGATTACATTTTTTTTGGTGCAGACGCCGTGAGTATTGAAGGTTGTGAGTGTAGGCTTCCTAGTGAGCATGAGTATTGATGCCTTAAGTATTGAAGGATATGTGTGAAGGTTGCCATAATTTTCCTATGCGTGAAGGTTCCCTAGTGAGCAAATCATAAGAAGATCACTGTGGAGAGAAGATCATCGTGAAGAACTGAATGCTGGGTGCAAGCGTTGAAGGAGTCAAATTTGTTTTTGTGAATTTTGTTTGCGTGAAGGAGCCATAGTCATGGTGCAAATTCATTGGCTCTAAACTGCCTGCAAATCCATGCATCCTCATAGAGGAAGATCAATTGGAGCCACTACCATGATAAAATCACCATTTCTAAAATCGTGAAAATCACCATTTTTTCCAAAATCGTGAGCAACGGAGCCTAGTGCGTGGTGAATTTATAGCGAGATTGAGATTGCCAAAATTATGGATATTGTTGCTAATATTTGTTGGGATGAGAAAATCCAATTTAAATCACCCTAGAGTAGATTGTTGGTGCAGTGGAGGCTTGATATCAACCTGGTGCATGAGCCTGGTGCTATCTATTCTTTGTTTTTCTTTGGTACGTGAGCCTGGTACACCACTTATTAGCAAAAGAGGAAGAGTGGTGCCTCCACCAAAAATTGCAAAGAAGAAGCGATGGCACCACTCGCAAGCCAAAGCAGAGAAGTGGTGGCACCATGATAGTTGTGAATAAGAGGAGTGGTGCTCAAGCTCGAACTTACATGGATTTCGGTCACTGCGCCCTAGAAACGCTTGTGACAAAAAGAATAGGTGTAGGTCTCAATTTTCTTCTCAAGTTGATATAGATCAGTTCTTCATGTCAGCTGAAACAAGCTAAAATGGAAAATCCACCTCTTGTTGATACATATATCAATGAAGCATCCAAATTAAATGGTGAAAATTCCGTAAATTGGAAATTTAAGATGATGACTGTGCTTGAATCTGCTAATACGTGGTTAATTGTGACCGGTGATGAGCCAAGGCTTGCAATGGCCACATTGCTTCTGGACTAGAATAAGCGGGAGCTAAAAGAAAAACTGACATTGAGGATGTCTATTAAAGACAACATCATTCCGCATATAAGAAACTGTACGACATCCAAGGCAACATGGGACATGCTCAAAGGTCTGTATCAAACAACTGATGCAAATCGAGTTTTCTTTCTCAAAACCAAATTGTTGTCAATCAATATGCAGGCTAATGAAGGGGTAAGCAAATTTATTTCTCGCATTAAAGAACTCAGTGATAAATTGGGTGACATAGATGAAGTTGTTGAAAGTTCTGATTTAGTAACAGTCACTCTAAAAGGCTTAGTTCCAGACTACAAAGTGTTTATCTCAACACTTGCAGCGAGAGAGAAACCCCCAAACATTGAAGAACTTATCGGGATTCTAATCCAAGAAGAAGAAATAATGAAGAACTATGATCTGTATGCTAGAGGTTCATACCTAGCAATGATGGAAAGAGGTCGATATACACACAAAGTCAAACCATGGAGCAGACCATGGAATGGAGATAGAGGCAAACAATGGAATGGAGACAGAGGAAGATTTCATCAAAAACATAAAGGTATGGCTCAGACTAATTCTGATAGAAATAATGTAGATGGTCATCATTGGGGCAAACCAAAACATATCAATAGAAATCATTATTAGAATAAATTCTACAGAAATAGAAACTACAATGGAAGTCACAATGGAAATTTTGCAAATACAGACACCTATGAAATTAATGATTTTAAAATTACAAGATTATTTATTTCTGAATATGCTCTGTCTGTTGAGACAGACAATGACAATGCATGGTTTATAGATTTAGGTGCATATGCACATATGTCCTATAAGAGAGAATGGTTTGATGAATACAATGAGAAACATGATGGCGCTCATATATATTTAGGAGATAATAGGTCACATGAATTGCAGGGTTATGGAGTAATAAATGTGAAATTGTCTAATGGGAAATTGAGACAGATTCATGATGTCATGTACGTGCCTGGCATTAATAAAAATTTAATATCTGTTGTAACCATAACCAAGAATGACCTGAAAGTAGAGTTTGGCAAGTACAAGTGTCATATCAAAGACATTCGAAACCACTACAAGATTTTTGCTACAAGTTCAAGATGTGGAGGACTATACAAGCTAGATGTGAGAAAAGACGGTCATCAGGCACTTGCATCCATTGTAATCACCACAGAGGAACTTTGGCACCATAGGTATGGCAATATTAACCACCATGATCTTGTATTACTTCAAAAGAACTCTATGGTTGAAGGTCTTCCTGTAATAAAGAATGAAGATTTAGAATGTACTGCATGGGCATTTGGAAAACAACGTCGAAATGAATTCCCAGTACATCAACAAAAGAGGGAAACTGGTCTTCTTGAATTAATTCGTATAGACCTATGTAGACCTATGCAAACTAGATCTTTAGGAGGTGCATCATATTTCCTGGCATTTATTGATGATAGATCTAGATACACATGGGTGTACTTCATAAGGAGGAAAGGAAATGTATTTGAATACTTCAAGGAGTTCAGAACCATGATTGAAAAGAAGACAGAAAAGGGTATTAAAATTCTTAGATTCGACAATGGTGGTCAGTACGTGTCTGGATCTTTCAATAAATATTGTAAGGAGAATGGAATCCAACAACAGTTTACAATATCACACACTCCTCAGCAAAATGGGATAGCATAGCGAAAGAACAGAACATTAGTTGAAATTGCATGTAGCATACTACAAGGTAAGCAAATTTCGAATGGTTTTTGGGAAGAAGCTATGAATACTACTGTATATTTGAAAAATATCAGTCCGACAAAGAAATTAGAATTTCAAACACCATTTGAGGTTTTCAATTGATATAAACCACAAGTTAAGCATCTACAAATATTTGGTTGTAAATCATTTTCCCACATACCAAAAGATGATAGGAGGAAACTAGATGTTAAATCACTTGAATGTGTCTTTTTTGTGTATTGCAATGATCACAAAGCCTATAAGTTGTTTCACCCTAGCACTCATAAATTAATTGCTAGTAGAGATGCGATGTTCCATGAACATACAGATACAAGTAACAAAATAGAACAATGGAATAGTATGACTAACAATGATGAATATGTCAAGTTAAACTCAATAGTTTAGGAGCAGGATGTGGAAGAGACACAAGAGAAGTAGGAGGAACAAAATAGCAGAAGCAACAGTGAAAGAAGCAGAAGCAGCACTGAAAGAAGCAGAAGCAACAGTGAAAGTAGAAAATGCAAAATGAGTACTTCTACAAGTTCAGAGGAAGACACAGCAAAAAGCGAAAGGACTATGGATGGAATCCCTACAAGTAATTTAAGGCTAAGAAGGTCAACAAGACAAACTCGTCCCCCTCCAAGGTACAATGACTATTCTCTAAT
The DNA here is from genome assembly GCA_001517045.1 of Pseudotsuga menziesii. Taxonomy (NCBI): domain Eukaryota; kingdom Viridiplantae; phylum Streptophyta; class Pinopsida; order Pinales; family Pinaceae; genus Pseudotsuga; species Pseudotsuga menziesii. The sequence goes on from LPNX010368329.1 coordinate 21,774, forward strand.
GTCTAAAATAATGATTATTAGTGAACCAATGAATTACAAACAAGCCAAAGATAAAGCAGATAGGGTTTAAGAAATGAATGAAGAATATAACTCAATTATAAAAAATCAGACTTGGGAATTGATTGAGTTACAAGAGGATAAGACACCCATAGGCTGTAAATGGTTGTTTAAATATAAGCTTAAATCAGACGATAGCATAGAAATATTTAAAGCAAGAATAGTAGCAAAAGGCTATACACAAAAGGAGGGAATTGAATTTGAAGATACTTTTGCACCAGTAGCAAAACTAAACACAATTAGAATTCTGGTTGCATTAGCTACATCACATAAATGGAAAATCCATCCACTAGATGTAAAATATGCTTTCTTAAATGGTGACTTGAAAGAAGAAGTCTACTTGGTCCAACCTGAAGGATTTGTACAAAAAGGACATGAACATCTTGTATGTAAACTAGAGAAAGCTATCTATGGATTAAAACAGGCTCCTAGGTCATGGTACATAAAGATTGATACCTTCTTTAATGAGAAAGGTTTAGTTAAAATAAAAATTGATCCTAACCTTTACATGAAGAAATATAAGGAAGGAAACATTTGTTTGATATCTTTATATGTAGATGATCTCATCATTACAGGGAATGCATGTAAGTTGATTACAGAAATAAAAAATCAACTGTCACAAGAGTTTGAAATGAAATGCCTTGGAGAATTACACTATTGTTTGGGACTTCAAGTTTGGAAAGAATCTGGAAAAACTATGATCACTCAAAGTAAGTATGTGAGGGAAATACTGAATAGATTTAATATGATTGATTCCAAAGTATTACCAATTCCTTTAGAGCAGAATGTGAAATTATGCAGTCAAGATGGATCAAAGGATGCAGATGGTACTTTGTATTGACAGTTGGTGGGAAGCCTGAATTATCTCACTACCACAAGGCCAGATATATCATATGCAATCAACATTTTGAGCCAGTTTATGGCTAAACCAAATGACAGCCATTGGAAAGCTGCAAAGAAAGTCCTTAGACATCTGAAAGGGACAGTGAACTTTGTTCTTTTATACACTGATAAGTTTGATGTTCAATTAGAAGGTTTTTTTTATTCTAATTGGGCAGGAAATCCAAATGACAGAAGATCTACTACAGGACATGCATTCAACGTTGGATCCAGAGTGGTATCATGGAGCAACAAGAAACAACCAACTATTTCTCTATCATCCATAGAAGCTGAATACAAATCCATGTCTAGTGCAACGTGTGAAGTTTTCTAGTTGAGGAGGATTCTTGAAGATATTGAAGAAAAGCAAACAAAACCCACAAAATTATATTGTGATAATTAAAGTGCAATCAAACTGGCACACAATCCAGTTTATCATGCAAGGAGAAAACACATTAAAGTGCAACATCATGTTATCATAGAAAATATTGAGTCTAAGGAAATTAAACTTATTTATTGTAACACAAGTGATAATGTCGTTGACATATTTACCAAATCTATTGGCAAGATTCACTTTGAGATCCTTCGGTAGAAACTAGGTGTTGTAGAAAATCTATTTCTACATTAAGGGGGTATGCTGGAATAATGTAGAAATGCTAGGCATGTATCTAGGTATTGGGTTGATGTGTACTTTCTATAATTAGCATGGAGAGGTTTCAGATCCACCGTTCATGGATCTATGGTTTGGGTTGTTGTTACTATATGCACCTTTATATTGTAATTAGTTCTCATAGATTAATTGAATTGGTTTAACCATTCCTTGTGTAAGCGAGCCTATGAGCTTTGCTCTCCTTACCTTCTATATTCTTAGTCTATAGGTATGCTAAAACCTGCAAATTTCCCCATTCATTGCTTTAAAAAGAATATGCAATTGGAATGTTTACTAAACTTTCCTGGTAAGAGCTCAAAGAATGAAAAATTGTATGCATAAAATGTCTTAAAATTGAATTAAATCTATATATAGAAATTAAATAAAAATTAAAAATCTTTTAGATTTCGTATGAAAGTAAATTTTGAACACTTTCTAAGTTACTCCATAAAATTGAATAAAGTGATTAAAGGTTAACCTATTTAAGATTCTCTACCACCGTACATTGTAATTGCTTTTAACAATAAACCATTTGTAACAGCCATTTGATTTCATAACATTAAACGTCGGTATTCAAAGCAATTATATGATATTCAATGCATGCATATTGTGTTCATGTACAAATAAATTGAACTCAATGATCTACCATTTCAACACAGAGGATATAGATCATATGCTAGTAAAAGACATGATCATATGCGAGGATATAGATCATAGGTTTTATTAGCACTTACAAGTTGTTTTTAGGATAACACTTAAAAGTTTTTGATGTTGTTAGGTTTTTATTACAGTAGAGGATATAGGGGCTAAACATTTTATTGTCAAAGAATTAAATATTTTAAAGTGTAAACATTTTGTTTATAATGTAAATGTGGAAGAAATGTGTAATCTAATGTTTATGGTTTTAGTTTATCTAATTTATATTGTTTTATATATATGTAATTCTAAATAATTTAAATTTAATTCAAGCCATGTTATTTTTAATAATATTTTATTATTTTTTATAAATGACACATGTCAAATCTAGGATGAGCAGGAAGGGAATTACACATCTCTCTTGTAGAATACATCTCTTTGATGCAATAATAGTTTACAAATTTATTTCCACGAAATAAAAATAATTTTTTTAATATTGACTTCTGATGTATATTTAAAATATATTAAAATAAAAATACTATTTTTCTCTCAATGGGTGAGTTCCTGTTATGTGTATAAGAGAATGAGAATGAAACATTTTTGTGTTCATAATATATATAAACCTTGTGGATGCGTTTTCCATCACAAGAATTGATTATTCAATGGATTATATTGCAAATGAAATGGTAATAGCCTATTGAGTGATGGTTAAAGGAATGAATAATTAAAGTGTTTTATTCATGAATTAGGACAGCTCAAAGGTAATGAAACTGATTTTTTTCTAAAAGCCAAACTGTCTGCAGAAGTTCCATCCGATAAGTTAATCCTCTCAATCTGTAATGCATGCTTCATTTTCAATGTTGGGATGTTCACCATGACTAGGGAGACATTTTTCATATTTATTATAAAGGTTTATATATTAACAGTGGTTTGCTTTTATCTTTTTCCTGAAATTAAAAGGGTAAAACTTGGCAAAACTTTTATTTAATTATTAATTTATTTATTTTTTTTTGTCACGAATCAATTCAAAAATATTTAAGACCAAGATCACACATTAGTCATTCGACTATGGAAAAAACTACAATAACCAAGATTACACATCAATGACCAAGATCACACATTAGTCATTACAATCAAAGACCAAGATCACACATTAGTCATTCGACTACGGAAAAAACTACAATAACCAAGATTACACATCAATGACCAAGATTACACGTAAGGGAATAAGTTACAGTGACCAAACATTACACATTACAGCCATTTGAGTTAGGGAATAAGTTACATTGAAGGAAGGAAATTTCTAAGTTAACCACGAAACAGAAAGATATGAAAAGCTAAATTTATGAAGTTTGCATTTTTTAAATGGTTCTGAGAAACCATTAATGAAGGATTGAGTAAACATAATGAAAAGGTAGAAATTATTATTAAAATCTTATGCGAAGGGGGTTTCCATAAAAAAAAATCTAACAGTGCCTGTCAGCATGATCGTTTTCGTAACTTGTTTTGCTAAAATAAAAGTCAAAAGAGAAATCGCATGTGAACTCATAGAAATTATCGATCAAATGCAAAATTTCGGATCTCTGACAAAATATCCACTGAAAATTTGTAATAGCAGTACAATTTTAAAGTTAAATTCTTTCTTCGAAACAATAAATTGAATATATAAAATTTCATAAGCTAAATACCCACATTGCTCTTAAAAGAGCTTATTAAATACAGTATCACAAATTCATTATGTTTGTATGAATTGGATTACTGCACTAACAGTTTAGATTAGTAAGACGGTGGCTATGGTTGGGAAGGATCATAGAGATTCCCATTGCTACAGTTGCACTTCCATACTTCATGATATGGATCGACGTCCAGTCTCACAGAATTACATGGCAGACATGCCGGAGCGCACTTCAGATGGGTGCACGACGGTGGAGCACTTCCAATAAGCTGCCTCGATAACCCTTTCACTTCCTACTTACAAAAAGTTCCAATTAACACAATTTAACAGTTGTGCATGCAAGGCTGGTTTTCTGTATACCGCTAAATAAAAAAAAGTGAATTACAATAAAATTAGAAGAAGACAATTGGAGGCGTTACAGAGATCCATCTCAATATGCAGATACTATAAGCATGAAGATGAACAATTTTGTACCTGCAAATTACGTTGACCCTTTTCAGCGAGGGTCTCTTTTTCTGAAACTACAGAGAAATATTTTCTCTCTGCAATAATAAACACACCATCTTAGAGTTATAATTTATAGACTAGCTAATCAAATTCAATAAAAAGACATGATAAATCAGTGGCAATGTAAATATACAAATTTTAATACCAATATGAAAATAATTAACAAAGTGATTTTTATTTTCAACTTCCATCTTCAATCTTCTTAATATCAACAAATTCTTTCATCCTAAACAAACAATTTCATCCCAAACAATTTAATGATTTTGTTTTTAACACGGTTGATTGAACATACCATCTTTAGGTCGTTTCCAAGTTGCTGCATCAACCGTATGCATTTTAGCAATAGTGATCATCAACATGATCACACAGACATTCCGAATCTGATTCATTTTGATCCCTGCACTGTAAGCCATCTAATGTTATTCAACAAAATGATCAGTAAGAATTCACTGCTTTCAGGTTCACGCTGATACCCTTTAACAACATTGGAATATTTATAGAATTGCTCTGTAAAGTAAATTAGAAACAGTATTGTGTTACCCAAAGTTTCTTGGTAAATTACTAATTCCACTGCCTGCTTTTTTTCTTGGTAAAATGGTATTTCCACTCTCAATAGCTGAATGGGAAAAACCCAATTAATGAATTAAAAGCAAAAAGAACATATAAAAGATATTTCCATTTCAGTTTGAAAGCCATAAATGAAAATGTTGTGTAAAAAACATATTTTTATTTCAGTTTAAAACAAAATAAGATGAAAATATTGCATTTCCATTTCCGACGAAGGAAACGTTATCCCATTAAAAAGAATATTTCCATTCCAGTTTAAAGAGGGAGGGGAATAACGCATTTCGGTTTCCATCCAAGAAAAACAAAATAAACCAAAATGGAGGGAAGTCGGGAGGATAGCTTTATGATCTTAATTAAGAGAGGCCGTGACTTTACTCATCTAATGGTTTGGATCATCTGAGTTCGTTGTTTTAAAAATGAGTTTGCTGAATTATATAAATGATTTTTGTAAGAAAGTGTTGTAGGTAGCGTAGTCTCTCTTTTTCAAAAAATAATTAAAATGAACATTTTATTGAAGATAAATAGAAAAATGATTGAAATAAACATTTTTGCCTAAAAGATAAAAAGTTTTTTTAAAAGCATATGTTGCATTTTTTGAATAAAAGTTTTAGAATTTAATATATTTATAGAGATTAGTAATAATCTAAATGAAATAGGATAACATCATATAAATGAAGCTGCTTCTCCATAGGCCTTCGAGTCCTGCATGAGACATTTCAATGATAAAGTCATCATAATAATTCAATTCAAAACCAAAACCAGTCTGAAAATAAATGTTTAAATTTTCTTGTATTTTCATTTCATACAATAGCAGGTAGTAACTTGTAGGTGAGCTTATAACCTCATTTAAACCTTATTAGCTTTCTAGTTGGCATCAACAGCACTAATTCATTTCAAAAACCAAAATCAGTTTGAAAATAAATATTTAAATTTTCTTGCATTTTCATTTGATATAGCAGCAGGTAGTACCTTGTAGGTTAGGCTTATAACCTCATTTAAACCTTATTAGCTTTCTGGTTGGCATCAGCAGCACATCCTTCCAACTCTCCCCAAATGTGTCGATACAATAACAATAGAAAGACCCTTGGAGTTACGGGATACAATAACAATAGAAATATAAAAAGGTAATATGGAACAAACTTATTAAAAAAATGGAAACTTTCCATCCAAATGGTAGAGCCTAACAATGTAAAAAAACAAAAAACACATAAACTAGAAACTTTCCTCTTTACTTTATCTGAAGTTTCTATTCATGAATTTTTTTTCTCGATTTATTTAAGCCTTATTTTTATGGTATAGCACCAATAAGATTTTGAAAATTTTCTATCATAAATTAAAATAACTAAAACTAATGTTGCACTTTACACATTTCTAAAAATGAAATGTACTTGCATGAAATTAATAGAAAAAAAGGTGAAAAAAATGGAAACTTTACATCCAAATGGTAGAGCAATATGGAACAATGCAAAAAGCAAAAAAAAAAAATTACTGGAAAATTTTCACTTTAGTCTATGTTTATATTCATAAATTTTATTTTTTTCTCAATTTATTTAAACTTTATATTTATCGTACACCACCAATCACATTTTCAAAAAATTCTAAAAGATAAAAAGTAACAAAAACTAATGTTACACTTTACACATTTCTAAAAATTAACTGTATTTACATGAAGTTAACAAAAAAAAAGGTCAAAACAATAATCTTGCCTATGGAGACAACCTTCGGAAGAAATCATTGAAGGATCACATAGAGATATCCAAGGGTGACAAATACATCCTTGTTTTTTAAAACTTTTCCATAGTTCTTTGCTTTTTTTGTGTTAGATGGTAGTTTTATCATTAATGATGGGCACTTTTGGTTCACATCAAACATATAACAACTCCAAAATTCATAAATACATAAATAAAAAATTGATGAAGGCCTAACTGTAATTACATAGAGTTAGGAGAATTCAAATCTAAATTTTACATTAACCCTTTCTTCTTAGAATTTAACCTGAGCTATTATCTATTTGAACATGACAACTTAGTTACAAGTGTATCTTCATTGTTAGGTTGTTTAAGTATTTATTAACCCTATTATGATTCTAGGGTAGTGAGTTTTGCACATCTTACTTAGCTTATACGCTAAAGTAGTTTACTTCTTATGTTTTACAGGTGTGTTAAGAAGAGGTGAGATCTATACCTTGTGTCCTAACCCACTAAACTAAAGTGCTAAAATACCATAGTTATAAAACAAACAAGGGAAAAACCAACATTATAAGGGTGATCTATCTGTCTCTTGTCCTAGCTTAAAATTATGGGTAAGTTTTGAATTTCAAATGGACTTAAAACTATAGAGTGACGGTAAAAATTTAAAACTAAGTGGCATTACAGGAAGGGCCTGTAAAGAACTGAGACTTACTTGAAAACCCTAAGGGCTTTGCCTCGCTGCATTGCTACTCTACGCTGTGACTTTTGGTGGAAAGAGTCGAGGCTCTCACCCTTCCACACCACCCAAACTATGTGCATACACAAGCATTATTCTCTCAGGTCGGTTGTGTGGCCCAAAATAGTTGTTCTGTCGGCGTTAGCTTTGTGACCCAAATGCGTTATTCTCTTGGCCTTCGTGGCCACCATTGGCTATATGAAGATCGAAATGGGCAAGTTTTACTTCTGTTTATGTTTATTTAGTTTTCTTGTTGTTATATATATATATATATATATATATATATATATATATATATATATATATTTGTAAAAAAATTGACCTATGCGTTAATATGGTTGCAAGAGGATCCAAACTTGGTTGTTGCGCTGGACTTGGACCAGTTGTAATATCATGAATTTTAGACCTAACACTTATAGGCATTTGCCTATTGATTATGATGATTATCTTGATGTTTTATTTTTATATTGGGTTGAAGACCCCACTGCATATGAACATGATGATTTGTTTTATATATTGGGCATAAGCCAATTATTGATAATATATGTATATGCTTGTTTGTGTTGGGCATGGACCCTAGAGCACATGATTGATGAGATGTTTTATGTTGAGCAAGGAGCTCTGTAGCACTTGATTGATTGATGATTTGTGTTGAGCGAGAAGCTCTGGAACACATGAAAAGATAATTGGATGTGTTGGGCATAAGCCCTGGAGCCTTCCATGTTGATGTTGAGCATAAGCTCTGGAGCATCAGATCCTTGGCCATTGTATCCCTAGGTGTATCGTATAAGTACATCCTAGCACTAGTGTTGAGCGAGGAGCTCTTGAATTGCACTAAATTGTAACTCCCTATTAAAGCATCGAGTATGGGCTCTGGTAAGCGCTAGGGGTTACTGAAAAGAATTTAATAACTTTCGAGTGAAAGCAACTTGAGAAAAATATTGATCTCATCATACTTATTTATAAGTGATTAAATAAAATTTCAAATTTTTGTATTCTCATCAAAGTAGTGAAGAGCTACCATGTTATACGAGGAAAATCCAACATGCAAGGATGTTTAGATTTTCCTAGCCTAGTATACCTAAACCATCTACCTACTTGACCTTAATGAAGAAGTGTCATTAAGTCTATGGATCATGGTATATGATGCCCAAAGACAAATGTTAACAAAGTGTTATATTACTATGTACTTTATACATGGTATGTATAAAGAATTAAATATATTAATAATATAAATAAATAAATAAAAGAAGAGAAGCTCCATCAATTATTATTTATTATTAAAGATTAATAAATAGTATAATGTCTAAGAAAGTCCAACTAGGAACTAGTAGAAAGTTCCTAAGCTAAAATACTAATAATTACCCAAATTAATTAAACAGGGTTAAATCAAGAAACCAAGGTTTCTTAATGTAATGTCCCCAAAAATTGAAAATAAAACTTTTTTTATAGGCTAGAGAAAACTACCCGAAGGAGATCATTATTACTCATGTGGAATTACATGCGCTACTCATACTTTCAATTTCTTGCGAAACTTCCCTTAGTGTCTTGTTAATCTCTTATCCATTCAGTGATTATTAGTTCGTTTACTTCTTATGTCTTAATTCTATTATTTAAACTATTTCTACATCTTAGTTATTACTGTCGGTGAATTAATAAATTGTATAGATCATTGTTTTACTCCTGCACATGTGTACTTTGTTTATTTAATAAAAACTAACTTAACTTTGTTGATGGAAACAAAGTGGTGAAGTGGCGGGACTTGTTCTCCCATGACGATTTGAGAGGTAAGGTATTACTTGGTTACGCAGGCTTACTTAGTTCAATCGAACTAAGCAACCTCTTTTAATTACTTACGCAGTTCATTACTTTGCGACAGGATTGGGTGTAAAGTGTGTTGACCATCTTGATCCTATATGACCTGCTGCTAGTTGTTATGCTACTTATCGACTTGGTTTTAAAACTTGGTAGGTGTCACTATCATCAATTGTAGCTACTATGGATAAATTTCCTGTACACTAATTATTCTTTGTTATGTTTTAAATTCGTTAGTATGTATGTCATTAATACGTTTTACGTTCTACGTATTTCTTACTATAACAATTAACAACTCTTATGTCCTTTTATTGACAGGTTAATATATTGGTTTAAGAGTAGACCTTTGTATTTTTATAGTCCAAGATGTTATCATGAAATACTTTGTATGCCATGGCTCTTTAAGCATAAATACCTTTTTACTAAGGTATTAAAGCCCTAAGCTCTAAACCTATGGTCTAAACATTATCTAAATACTTAGGCATGGTTTCTTTGACTTTGGACTAGTGCAACCTATGGATTAGTATTATTGTAAAGGAAATGCCGAAAATGGCATGAGCCTTTCCCATAGTGCTGTGATAGCTTGTATATTATTGTTTATGGTATTCGGTTCTTATGTAAAATGGTTTGTGGAAATCCATGGCTTGGAAACCACGGTGGCCAACGCTTACAGTAGGTGTAAACATTAATGGACTATGTATTAAAAATGTTATTGGTCAAGGCCATGCTATAGCTAGGGTCTTACGACCTCACTGCTAGTATATGCATTGTTATTTATATGGGTTTTGATGGGTTTGTAAAATATAGCCCGCATGCTTAGTGTAAGCCATGTCCTGTGTAGCGATATAAACAATGGATTTATAAAAATGATTGATTCCTGTTCAATTCGTTATGATATGGCTTTTATTTGGATTTATGTTTAGTATAATATACTATGGTTACTATTAGTGTTTTTTCCTTGGGCTTTGGGCATCCATGGGATTCGATGTTGAGACCTTTGTTGGCATAAAAGGGTTTTTATTGTAACGAGTTGTAAATGAAATGTATTTAAATAAATAAAACAAACCGGGTTTGCACGCCCACAGGATTTGATTCCTGTTACTATTTGTATATGGATTTATGGTATGATTTTGATGTTGTTTTACTATAATATGATTTACTAAATAAGATATATTATTTTAATTTGGATAAGGTAATGTTTGTTGAGTTATGTGATTTTGTTTATGGTTATGTATAGATGGATAAGTTAGAACCATGGATTCTGTTATATGAATTATGATCAAATAATTGTAAAGGACCACATGGATGGTCATGATGCCTCCTCTGATTATTTATAATGTTGCTTCATTTATGTAGAGTATTTTTAATGTAATTTGTAATATGGATACAGACCTTGAAAGGTCTTAGATGATTTATTTAATTTTGGAATTTAAATGTATATATAGTTCTCATATATGTTTATACCTGATGACCTTATCTGTGTGTGTGTGTGTATATATATATATATATATATATATATATATGAAGCCGTTTTGCTTGTAAATAATACCCTAAGGTATCTATCTAGTATATTTATTTTTTAAAACTTACTCCTATGATTAAATCTACTATAATTTGAAGCATGTCTCTACTGACAAATGTAATATGTTAGTAGAGATATAAATAATAGGTGAACATTAAATAGCAGGTCTATACTTACCTAGTTTACAATATTATATTCTAAATATTAAATGAATATAGAAAACAAACTTTAGAGATGGAAACCTAGCTTTATACAACCTACGGTATATTTACCATCCAACGAAGTATTGAAGAGAGTAAAAAACCTAGCAGAATCTAGGTAGAACATCAATTACCTAGGGTTAGTAAACTATTTGGAAACATTCATATAACATATTCATTATAAAATCTGGAAGATAGCATAGATAGTCTAGGGTTATATTTTAAGAAATGTAACCCTAGGAGATATGGACAGAACCAATCAATTCCAAGGTTAATAATATATATAAAAGCTTTTACATAAGGCAGCCAACATTTACCCTAGAAATGAACTTTGACATACTAAGAACTCATACCTGTAATTTATCTTCTTGAAGCTCCTTTAATGGCTGAACCCGCACACTTTTCAAATAACCAACATTATCAATTGAGGACAGATTTGACCTCTGATTTTGATGACCAAATCACTTGGGAACTACCACACTCCTCCCAACCATGACCCGGAACCGTTCCTGGTTCTAATCCGGATCCCCCCAAGCTGGAATCCAACATGCAAGTAGCTTAGATCTCTTAAGTTTGGGTTTCCTAACTTGTAATCAGTTCTGAATCAAAACTCTTTTTCTTGTAGGAAAATTTCTCCAAGAAAACACTTGAGTGAAAAAATAGGCAGAATAATAATTCTCCTAGAAAAATAAAAAACCCCAAGCCTTTGCTTGGATTGAGTCTTTATAGATAGACTTTTCAGTCAAAGGGGGAGTTAAATCAAGAAATCCTTGATTTCTTGATTTAACCCTTTTTAATTTACTGGGGTAATTTTCAATTCTTAACCTAGGAAGTTTTAACTAGTTCTTAGTTAGTCTTTCATAGATATTTCACTATTTATTAATCCTTTAATAATAAATAATAATTGGTGGAGATTATCTTCTTTCTTTATTCAATTATATAATTAATCATAATTGATTCTTTATACATACTATGTATAAAATACATAATATTAAAATACTTGTTAACATTTGTCTTTGGGCATCATGTATTATGATCCTTAGACTTAACAACACTTCTTCATGAAGGCCAAGTAGATATATGGTTCAGGTCTACTACGCTAGGTAACTCTAAACATCCTTGCATGTTGTATTTCCCTCATATAACGTGGTAGCTCTTCAATACTTTTCCTCGAGTCGTTTTCACTCAAAAGCTATTAAATTCTTTTCAATAACCCCTAGCGCTTACCAAAGCCCATACTCAACGCTTATAATAGGGAGTTACAAACATAGTGCAATTCCAAAGCTCTCGCTCAACACTAAATGCTAGGATGTACTTGTACAATACACCTAGTGATACAATGGCCAAGGATCTGATGCTCTAGAGCTTATGCTCAACATCAACATGGAATGCTCTAGAGCTTATGCCCAACATTTCCAATTATATTTTTCATGTGTTCCAGAGCTTTATGCTCAACACAAATGTAAATACTCATGTGCTCTAGACCCTCTCATTCAACAGAAAACATCTCATCCATCATGTGCTTTAGGGTCGACACCCAACACAAAACATTTCATCAATCATGTTCTTCAGGGTCCTCGCCCAACACAACCAGCATACATATCCATATATATCATCAACAATTGGCTTACGCCCAATATACAAAACAAATCATCATGTACATATGTAGTGGGGTCTTTGACCCAATATAAAATAAAACATCAATATAATCATCATGATTAATAGGCTTATGCCTATAAATGGTGGGTCCAAAATTCAGGATATTACACTTGATTTAACTGTCCCTTTGACTAAAAAGTGTGTCTATAAAGACTCAATCCAAGGAAAGGCTTGGGGTTCTGATATATCATTAGAGGAGTCATTTTCTACCTATTTTGTCTCAAGTAAATTCTTGAAGAAAAATTTCTTGGAAGGAAAAGGAGAACTGATTCAGATTTGATACACCAAATAAGAAACCTTACCTTAGGAACTCTAACATATTTGCATGTTGGAGTCCAGCTCGGGGGGATCCGGATTAAAACCAGGAACAGTTTTGGGTCATCTTTGGGAGGAACGTGGTAGTTACCAAGTGATTTGGTCATCAAAATCAGAGGTCAGATCTGTCTTAAATTGTTAATGCTGGTTATTTAAAAGTGTGCAGGTTCAACCATTAAAGGAGCTTCAGAAAATTACAGGTATAAGTTCTTAATATGTCAAGTTCATTTCTAGGGTAAATGTTGGTTGCTTTATGTAAATGTTTCTTATATATTTCTAACCCTAGAAATGATGGTTCTCTCCATATCTCCTAGGGCTACATTTCTTAAATTTTAACCCTAGACTATCTATTCTATTTTCTAGATTAATTGATGGATATGTTAGGTAAATGATTTAAATGCATCTCCTAACCCCATGTGCTTGATTCTCTTGTTAGAATTTGCTAGGGTTCATTTTTCTTAACTATTACCCTTAGGTTGTAAATGTTATCATATGTTGTATTTTACTAGGATTGTATCTTTAATTTTTTTTCTGTATTATTTTAGTATTCGGATTTTTTTACTATAAATTAGGGTTTTATTTCCAGTAACTAAGTAATCGTTCTCTAGGATTTATTACTCTGCTGACATATTTCATTTGTTAGCAGAGGCTTGTCTAAGTTTACTTCAAACTAGTTCAGAAGTAGAAATTCATATATTTATATATAATTACTGGCTTCAACCTAAAAGTACAATAAAAAGAACTATGATAGTATCCATCTAATTATTAGCAACAATAAGTAAACCATAAATATTAAATATAAGTAGTTAGTAACAAAACTAGAATATAAATTAAATCAAAGAGTAAATAAACGATTAAGACCTTTCAAGGTCTGTCTCATTAACTATAAACTAAATAGAAAATCAATTCCATTAAATAACAACATCATAATTAAATGAACAAAGGAGGCATCGTGACCATCCATGTGGTCCTATCTAGTCCATCATAAACAGCCAAATATCATTTATGCATAACCATTAAACAAAATTACAAAACCCATCAAACATTACACATAACAAATTAAACAATATCGACATCATATTATAAACCCATGTATTACAAATAGGGACAGAAATCGAATCCTGTGGGCATACAAGCCTAGCTGTAAATTTGAGCATATAGATCTGTAGACAAATACACAACTCACAAAGAAGATCTCACAATTTACTCAGCAATTGAAGAATGAAACAGTGCAAAAGGCTTGCAGCTATGAATGCTTTCATTAATCAAAAAAGTAATCCGAATGATAATTACAATGAAGTAAAATGGCTTTAATAGCCACAAGCAATTCTAATCCACATGAGGAAGTTTGAATTGATTAGACTCTACTTGACTGTAGGTATGCAATACTTGTCTAAATCACTATCAGGGGACCCAGTAGTTAACTGTCCTTGTCTAAACCATAACCGAAGTTCATCAGAGCTCTAAAACACAACTCAAGTGTTACATTCAGTGTTGACCAATGGTTATCTGACTGTGGTAGGTGAGAAATGCGCCCCACATGTGTGCATTCAAGTAAACCTAGCGCTAATTGAATGTGGAGGACTTGAACTGAAAGTAACTGACTCCTAACTTAGCTTGACTAGTCATTAACTGAAGTGAACTGACCTTGGTTGGTTTCAGCACTCCCAGTGGCTTCCTAAATTGTAGGGATTGATCTAGGAGGCTCCTAAACTTATGCAATCAAGTGCAATAAGTGGCAGTGAGCCTCAATTAGTGTTCCCCACACTTTAGTAACTGAAACATGTTCCCCAATTAGGTCAAGTTTACCCAATGGTGCTAATGACTATAAATAGACTCGATGGACTCTCGATTTAGACATGACTCCCGATTTAGACATATGACCAAATTTGGACAAGGGAGGATTAATAATCCTAACACCCCCCCTGAATGCTAACTTGGACAAACTATGGGCCTTGGTAACTAAGACCACAGGTCACCCATTACATCAAGTAAAGTAAGGTAACTGCTCAAAAACAAGGTGTTGGGGAAAAACCACATGGGAAAAAAACCCCCCTTCTAATTAAGCAGGTAGAATCAGGATCAATCTGGTTCTTCTGTGCACAGGTATCCTGGGGCCTGGCATGTGAACCTCTCCATAATTATGTCTGGAGGAATCTTCCTCTTTGGAAGAAGAATGATATTCTCAACTAAATCAGAAATATTGACAGCTGCCGGATGAAGACTGGACCCATGTAGAGCAACTGAAGTCAACTGAAAAGTGAGAAAATGTTCTTGAGAATTCAGAGAATGTGAGGAACACTCAAGAAACTGATATTTTGCAGCCATGAACAGAAAACCATGAGTGGTAAGAACATCCCCAAGTGTTAGGAGCAGGTGTCTAGGCGGATGCTGAAAATCTTCCTCTTTACTAGTTCTGTGAGGAGATGAGCATGTGATCAATGGTAGAGAAGCACTGGGACTGTTGAGAGCGAATGCTTGAGCTCCATAGTCTGATATATCTTCTGAAATAGATAATGAATCACATAATAAAATATCATCAACCTCATATGAGGAAACTAACACCAAATCCCCATCAACAGTTTTGAAGAGAAAGTGCGGTACTTGATTTTTCACACCGGAACTGGTGAGAGCAGCTACAAGCATGACTGAATTCTTTTGGATTTTAAAATATGAACCAAATAATATCATATCAGAAATGAAATCAGATCTAAATAGGTTCAAAACAGATCCAAAACTGTGAAATGGAATCAAATCCCCAGCAGCAGTTTTGTAAAAGACTTGCGGTACTTGTTTCTTCACACCATTGATGAGAACAACTACAAGCGGTACTGAAAGATTATGAATTTGATATATTAAACCAAGAAATATCAGATAAGATCTAAATAAGATCATATCAGATCCAATAAGGTTAATATCAGATTCAAATAAATGGTTAACCAAGACGGTGGATGCATAGCTTTCTTCTTCTTCAAAATTCTAAATTTTGGTGCATGTAATCCTACAGGAATTTGATGGAAAAACTAGATCATGGGGAGTGAATGGATCACTCTGTAAATATGATATTTCTTCCAAAATATCCAAGGTATCACATATTTGCACACCAGCAGCAACATTAGAGGGAGAAAAACCAAATTTCTCTTCACTTTCGGAAGCAATTACTGGTAAATTTTGCACAAAATTTAAAGGAAAATCACTGGTGAATGTTTGCATGGAAGTGCAGCAGAATTTTTCTTCAATATCAGAGATTCGGATGTCTTCTTCTATTTCAGCAATATGAGAAGATGAGATATCAGAGATCTCATGAACTTCCAGAGCATCAAGAGAAGGAGTCACTGCATGGAGACTGTCTTCAATTTGAATTGACTGTGTAGAATCTTCTGCTTCATCTTCATCTTGAACAAATTTATCAGAGAGAGTAGAGGCTGAGACTTTTGAATCAAGGATGCTTATGGTGCTAGATGTGCTCCATGTGCTTCCAAAGGTTCTGTCCAATCTTGTCTAGAGTTCCTGTGGATCTTTAATAGATCTACTAAGGTAGAGCAAGCTAGGAGAAAGAGCCAGTTTCATTATTTCAAAAGCTTTATCCTTTGCATTTAGCCAGTCATTTTCACTCTCAAAAGAATTTCTACCGAATCCATCAAACACCCAAAAGAGTTTTTGTCTATGCATAAATCCAATCATCTTCACCTTCCATTCAAAATAGTCTGAGGATCGGGTGAGAAGAGGAACTGCTGAATTCATTTCGAAGTTGTACCTGCAAAAAAAAAAAATGATCCAGTAGGATACATGAGGAGGAGAAGTGCCTTGTCCGGCGAGGCTTTGATACCATGTAAATTTGAGCATATAGATCTGTAGAAAAATAAACAACTCACAAAGAAGATCTCATAATTTACTCAGCAATTGAAGAATGAAACAGTGCAAAAGGCTTGCAGTTGTGAATGCTTTCATTAATCAAAAAAGTAATCTGAATGATAATTACAATGAAGTAAAATGGCTTTAATAGCCACAAGCAATTCGAATCCACATGAAGAAGTTAGAATTGATTAGATCTACTTGACTGTAGGTAAGAAAGACTTGTCTAAATCACTATCAAAGGACCTAGTTGTTAACTGTCCTTGTCTAAACCATAACCGGAGTTCATCGGAGCTCTAAAACACAACTCAAGTGTTACATTCAGTGTTGATCAATGGTTAACTGACTATGGTAGGTGAGAAATGTGCCCCACATGTGTGCAGTCAAGTAAACCTAGCGCTAACTGAATGTGGAGGACTTGAACTGAAAGTAACTGACTCCTAACTTAGCTTGACTAGTCATTAACTGAAGTGAACTGACCTTGGTTGGTTTCGGCACTCCCAGTGGCTTCCTAAATTGTAGGGATTGATCTAGGAGGCTCCTAAACTTATGCAATCAAGTGCAATAAGTGGCAGTGAACCTCAATTAGTGTTCCCCACACTTTAGTAACTGAAACATGTGCCCCAATTAGGTCAAGTTTACCCAATGGTGCTAATGACTATAAATAGACTGGATGGACTCCCGATTTAGACATATGACCAAATTTGGACAAGGGAGGATTAATAATCCTAACACCAGCCCCTCTTTATAAGTTGAAATACAACTCATTACATTAACATCCAAACATATTGGAACCCTATTGGGTTTGTTTGCATCCACACTATGACCACACTATACTTTAAAGTATGTGGGTTACATCGTTTAAAATCAACGCTATTAAAAATAAACAATAATCAAACCATCACGCTACAACGAGGTTGTGAGACCATGTATCTCAACACCATGGTGATAATAAGAACTGTTATTATGCTACAACATGGCCTCGAGCAACATTTTAATACATAGAGTCCATTTGCAGTCTAATCATAGTGACAAAGGACATCATGGGCTTATAACCCTTGGCTTCTAAAAAATACACAATATAAACAAAACCCATGAAATCATAACAGTAAATAACTAGTAGATGCTACGCACAACATTTATCCAAGCCACGACAATGCCAAACTAAAATTACCCATTATGATTTTAATAACAAACTACCCTGTTAACGAATCATCCATAAACTATTCAATAGAATGTAAATAGTAATTAAATTACATCACGACTATCGCCACCACGATCGGACAAGATCAAGCCATATTATGGCATGGCCATACCCCACGTTGTTCACAATTACAGCACATTTAAATACTCAAACACACAGACCTCAAACGAAGGAAAATTCTTGTGTTAAAACCACCTTAGTAAACCATTAATGCAGTATAAAATCCACACACATGATAAGCATAAAACCCACAGCCATTTTATCAAAGCGTAGGGTATTTACAATACACGGTCTTTCATTTCACAGTATCTGCTACACAGCCACCATTAAAGGACGAGAATGAAGTTACATAGGCATGCCAATGGGCTATAGCACCATTGCAAGTAATGACGTATCCCATGGCTAAAAGGCCCAAACCCCAAAATCACGATTTACATAAACGCATACACAGAGCCAAATGGATTAGAGTTTTGCTCCATGGCTTAAGAGCCTTAATACTTTTAAAATGCAAGTCAGATCCTTTACAATCCTGAAGGCAGTTTCAAATCAACAAAGTGAAAACCCAAAACCAAACAGTGAAGACATCACTCAGTCAGGTTGAGAGATAAAAAGCATTGGCTTGTTGGAAGACTTACCTTACACCATTGGCATCATATAGGAACCAACGATGAGCTTTGAACCACGACACTCTCCACAGACCCCAACACTTGCAACCATCCACAAACCAAGTGGGAAGTAAGATAACATGTAAATGAATCATTTTTAAACCCTCTAAGTGTTGTGAATAAAACGCGTTCTTACCTTCGTGACCATGGAGGTCGCCTTCTTTTTTCTCTGCGAAGAGAAAGACCAAACCCCAACTCAAACATTGCAAATGAAAAACCCATCATGAACGAAGCTCTAAGATTGGGGCTACCACAATTACCAAGAACATTAAATGCACTAGCTAGTGACCATTATCAAAATACCAGACCCACTCTCCATAGTTAAGTTTCGCTGCATTCATGACCTCCATTTCCCATGAAAAATCTTAAACCCTACTAACATATGGTTCAACCATATCTTATCTTCACCAGCCCATTTCATAACACAAGGTAACACATTACAACGCTCATGTATAACAAGGCTTAATAAACTACAATGTTAAGGTTTAGTGCATAGATAAGGTTTGGTGTGCGCTAGTCTCAAGACAAGCCACAAAACTTATACTTTAAATACAACATGTAAAACTTAGGCATTAAACCATAACATAATACAATCCAATTAAACCCTAAGCTTATGCTTAGTGAACATGGAATATGTAATATGCCATGTTAAACAATTAACCCTTATAAAAAATCAAGGGTCTTCCCTTAAGCCAAGACTATAACCTGTGAATAGAAAACATAAGAGGTATTAATATGACTTAGTAAAATACACATAGAACGTAATTAATACCAATATTTAAAATGAAGATTTACAAGACCATAAGAAAGCATAAGTACTGAACAGGAAATTTAGCACTGATAGCTAAATTGACGTGAAGGGTATTTTACATGGTTATAATTCTGAGTCAACAAGGAACCAAAGACAACCAGCAGTATGTTCTTTAAGAGCAAGACTTCTAGTACTCGTTAAATAAGACCACGTCGCAAGTATGAAAAGCATGTGAAATAGAATAGGTGCCTTAGTTCAGAGAACTAAATAAGCATGTTAACAAGTAAACATCCTTACCTCTCAAACCATCATGGGAGAACGAGTCCCGCCACTCCGCCCACTTTGTTTCCACAAACAAAGTTAAGTTAGGACTCTATAATTAACAAGTGCGACAATGCAGAAAGGACGAAGCATATAAATCCAATGACACTGCATAAGAGACAAAAGTGTAAACATAATACTAAGTAGTAAACAGTAGTACAACATCATAAGTAAAATACATTAAAAATAAAGACTGAAAGTAAAACAAAGAACATAAGAACAACTTACGAATAAACATTGGTACATGAAGTGTATGATAGAATTACACAAGTGAATAATGTTCTGTCTTGGTAGTTTTTACTAGCCTATAAATTATTTTTTTCGATTTTTGGGGACATTACACCGATATTTGTTGAGGTGAAGCCAAGGGTCCGGGTAAGACCTGTTTACCCTGCACCCATTGCTCCTTGTGGCTCTGTGGATTTTTTAGCAAATGCTCATTGGTTTGGAGTCATTGAAACTTATGAGTCCCTTCAGATGAATGGTAAAAACCTCTTGTGTTTGTTTCCTTAGGGCGTTTAAATACAAATTTAGGTGTTGAAGGAAAAATCCCTTTTACTCAGACCATGGAGTCTCTAGGGAAAAATGTACAAAGTAATTTTGTTTGTGTAAACATGTTGTGGATTTTATGTTTTAAGCTCTTACAGAGATTTTGCTTCTTTTAAACATCTGGAAGTTTAATGTATAAAAATTTCACCAGGGGTTATAATCCTGTGACTTCCTTCAATAGGAAGCATTCTTCCTAAATTATTTTGGCTCTACTCTGTGTATGAACTAGAATCATTTTAACTTTGAAGCTTATTCTATTTTTAGTGGATTTATGTGGAAAATAGGGGCTCGATTACTGTATAACATAAATGGGATTTTTGTTGTAAATATTTTGTCTGCACTTATTCGATTTCGTATTTGTGAACATTAATAATTCAACAATAGTGTAAGACGTGTTTTATGATAATATGGTTAGCGTTTTACTATACTAAGCTTTAAAATGATGTAACAACTTCTCTGAGGGATTTTAGCGTTTTGATAAAATATAATGGAAAATGAAAGAGTATTGAGAGATTCAATCTCATGACCTATAAGGTATTCTTTAACTGGAAACATAAGAAGAATACCTAAATTATTTATTGTTTAAATACCTTGTTTTAATTTATTATGGGTATATATATATATACACTAATACTGTTTTAAAAAACAATAAGCATTTTCGAATGGGATATTGTCTTTGTTACTGTTATTCGAAATTATGGCTACGACCTATCTCTATTAGTATGTAAGCTACTAAAATAGATTTTATTTAATATATTATATTTTTCCTAAAAGAAATATCTTTTACGATTTTTTATTCTTAACTAGTATTTTGTGAAGAGATATCAGCTATATCGATTTCCGAATGAAAACATGAACACTTTATTAAATATTTATATAAAGAAGTTATAGGTTTTTCGATTGTTTTTTAGTTTAAAATACTTGTAATCCTTTTGGATGTAATTGTACTATACGAGGGAGTATTCACATATAATGTATATATTTAGTCTATGGGTATTATCCCTTATAATAGGTACACAAATATGACATCTATTCTAGATTGATATTATAAAAATTTTACTAAGAAATACCTTGTATATAGTGTAGCATTCATGATAAATTTACAAGAAATAGAGATAATATCCTACTTATTTCAGAATAGAGATAATAATTATGGAACTTTAACATTCATAAAAATCCTACAGATATAAACATAAAATGAAATTAAGGTTAGATACCTAATACACATAGAACATGTTAAATGTCGAAGGGGACAGACACTCAAAGAAGATCGTTCCTCCCAACCGCCTCCTCAAAGCAGCCAAGATCAATTTCCTTAGGACCCCCGAGCATGTTCACTGAACCACCAGGACGGAGATACTCTATAGAAGACTCCACAGAATTATCTGTAACTCAACAATCACTCTTGCAGACTTAACTCTCAACAAATTCACTTTATCTTTCCCCTCATCGAATTCCTTTTCTGTACCTAACTTTTTAGTTTCCAACAAAATCACAAGGCTCTAATCACTTAGAATAGAGTGTAGTGATCATCCTGCTCATTTGATGGTATATATAAGATTTCTTAGGTCTTTGGGTCAGTTTTTCAATTAAATGAGCCACCTGCTTAGTTCCTCTTTCCAGGGAGCATGATCACAATTTTAGGGATGTTTCCTCCTCCAGTAGCTAGAAAGTGAATGCTATTGTTGGCACTCACCATTTGGTTTTCTATAGAAAATCATTCCTCCTAGTGGGTCAGTGAACACTCTTCAACAGTCTTCTTTGGATAGTTGTCTCTCCTTTTTATTATTTAAATAAATAAAATATTCAATTACAGTCTTCTTTGACTAATATTGGTCAACATTTTAAAACTTTACAATAACTTTTAAAGTATTGTTTTACTCAAAAATAAAATGTTTTTTCACTTCTAGGTGGGTTACTGAACATATTTGAATTTTTTTTGGGGAGGTTTGTTTGTTGTAATCATCCTTAATATATTCTTCTAATGAGATATGTTGTTTTGGAGATTTAATTTTTATTTTAATGAATAGAAAAGGTACCATTTTTTTTGTCTGAAAAAAAAAGAAAACAAATATTTTGAAATGAGAAAGTGTTCTTCATCTTCAACGTTTTTAGTGTCACAAAGATGAATAATTCTTCTTATTCTTTATTTCATTTTGGAGCTTATGAACATTTATTTTTATTCTATCAAGTTTATTTCTATTCTTTATTGTCTTTTACAAATGTAATAAAGCTAGCCACAAAGCTCCAATTTGTGGAGAATCAAGAAAATACATTAAATATTGGAAGAAGAAAACAGGTTACGAATCCCACCCTATTCTTTATAAAAGCAATGCTCATGAAAATCAAAGAAAATAACAATTT
Source organism: Pseudotsuga menziesii (assembly GCA_001517045.1). Classification (NCBI taxonomy): domain Eukaryota; kingdom Viridiplantae; phylum Streptophyta; class Pinopsida; order Pinales; family Pinaceae; genus Pseudotsuga; species Pseudotsuga menziesii. The sequence continues at coordinate 44,391 of LPNX010368329.1, forward strand.
GAATGATTTGGAAAAGGAGGTCTGCAAGCAAAGGAAATAGATTAGAAATTACCAAGTCCCTTGTACTAAATAAAAATATGGAGAGCTTGGAAGACCAACCTATATTCACTCCAACAAAAGATTAAATCACAGAAAGACAGACCTGTCACAGTAAAATATTTGTGTGAAAACGTAAACTCTGACAAAAGGTAAAGCATTTATAACTAGCTGAGTAATATTTGTAGTGGTAGTTGATTAGTAGGGGACATCAGTATTTGGTTGCAGTAGATGATTAACTGGATTTAGACAAGTGTAATGTCCCCCAAAATCGAAAATAAATATTTTTTTAGGCTAATAAAAGGTACCTATACGAAACATTATTGACTTGCGGAAATATATCGTACACTACATGTACCACTATTTAATTGTAAGTTGTTCTTTCCTTCTGTCATTTTACATTCAGTCATTATTAATAATGTATTTTCCTTATGATGTCGTACTACTATTTACTGCTTATTATTTATTGTTATACAATTGTCGCATATGTGTCGTTACTTGATTTAAATGCTTCATCGTTTTTGCATAGTCTTACTTGTTATTTAAAAAGTCCTAACTTAACTTTGTTTGTGGAAACAATGTAGGTGGAGTGGCGGGACTCGTTCTCCCATGATGGTCTGAGAGGTAAAAGTGTTTACTTGTTTGCAGGATTACTTAGTTCTTCAAAACAAGGCACCACTTTTACTTCACATGCAGATCATACTTTCCGATGGATTCTTATTTAAAAAGTACTGAATATCTTGATCCTAAAATACCTACTGCTTGCTGCTACGGTTCCTTACCGACTCAGATTTATAACATGGTAAGTGCTATCTTTGTCAATTTAGCTATCACCGCTAAATTTCCTATGAACTACTTATACTTCATTATGGTTTATATTTCTTCATTTACATCTTGGTATATTTTATGTTCTATGTTTATTTTATTAAAGCTATTAATATATCCTATGTTTCTCTTAATTGCAGGTTATGTTCTCGGTGTAAAAACCAGACCTTTGATATTTATAAATTTTAATTACTAAGATGGTATATTTTATATGCCATGTTTACTAAGAATTAAGCTTAGAGGAGCACATTGTATTAAGGCTTCAAGCCTATGGTTTATATGTTATCTATATACTTTATTCCTTATGGCTTAAACCTTGGACTAGCGTAGACCATACATGGACTATTCACTAAACATAATCTTGCAATGCATAAAACCTGTGATATGATATGAGGTGGAAAATATATCATATGGTCGAACCATATATGTTGGGGTTTAAGGATTTGCATGGTAGTGGAGACTATCGTTTCGCAACGATATCAACTATGACAAAGTGGGTTTTTGGTTATGATATTGGAAACTAGCTGGTGCCATTAATGCACCTTAGTTTTCATGGCAACTAAAACTTAGGCTTGTCTCATGATGGACTTGTTATTTTGTTTTTTCATTTGGTGTTTGGTTTTGGCTCTACGCAGGGAAAATGGAGGCTACCTCCAGACATCCAGGTATGCTTCGTGCTGGGTTTTTATGTCTACAATTCGTTTTGTTTTATGGATCTCATCATTGCCACACTTCTCCCTTCTATTTTTCTTTGGTGTTTGCAGGTGTCGAAGTATGGTGAACAGAAGTGTGGCTCAAGCTCTGTCATTGGCTTGACTATGGAGCCAAGGTGCAAGATAAACCTTTCCAACAAGCCTACACTTGTTGTCTCTCGGCCTGTCTATGTTTAGTTTCATCATTTGGTTTGGGGCTTCTCTATGGGGTTTTGAATTCCCCTTCAGGATTGTGATGAACTGACTTGGGTTTTGTAAATACCTTTAGGATTTTAATCCATGGAGTGAATATTATTCCCTTACAGGCTTTGTGCATAAGTTATGTTGATTTGTAAATCATATTTTGTGTTTGGGTTTTAAGACATGAGATGCACCATTGCTTGCAATGGTACCATAGCCCATTGGCATGCCTGTGTGGACTTGGCTGTAATGATGGTAATACTGTGTAAATTCTTTACTTAGGATTTTGGCATTCCTGTGCATAATATGTATACTCTGCGTTTATGAAATGGCCACGGTTATTATGTTTACTGTGTATGTGTTTATTTATTTGTCACACTATTTGTTTGCTCTGTGGGTTAACATATGGCATTTTTCCTTCGTTAATGGAATCTATATAAATGTTTTATTTAGATATTTGTTGTAATGTTTGATAGCATGGGGTAAATTCCATGTTGTATGTGGTTTGATCTTTTCCCTTAGTGGTTGTGATAGCTTAAACTGGTTGTATTGTTGTTAACACTCTGTTGATTAAGATGCAAGGTGAATTGGGACAGAGCATTGGGTACATGCCCACGTTGGCTTTCGTCACTATAGAGGAAAGCGTTGATAGTTCTTGTTGGTTGTTTATCTATATTGTGTATTTTAGTCTTTACAAGCTGTGGCTTGCGGTAATGCTATGCATTGCATTATGAGGGTCTTACGACCTTGTATGTAATGATTTATTAATTGGTTTTAATAGCTTGTGGGATTGTATAATTTGGCTGAGGCCCTGGTTATTGCGTAGAGGCAGAGCACGAGTCTTAAGACTTAGATTGTAGCATAAAGGATTATTATTGTAATATTATTGAGTTTATTAATGAATCCCACATACGTTGTATGTATAGCATGGCCTTGGTAAGCAATACCCACAGGGTTTGAATCCTATTCGTCGGTAATGTATGAGTTGTATTTATAATTTATAGATGAGAGTTGGGATTGTATGCCCACAGGATTCGATTACTTTTCCCATTGTAATTACTGTGGTTTGTAATACAATTTCGATATGTTTAATACATGAATCGATTCATGTGTTTGATATAATGTTTAATTGGTTATATGGAATTTTTGTTGAGTTATGTATTTGGTTAATGTTAAGCATATATGATATGGTTTTTTGATTTAGGCTGGCAACTTGGGTTTGAATACCCATAGGGATCGGAGTCGTGACCTCTGTTTATAATTACAGAGTTCTTTATCATTTGTTTTTAAATGTTTTACTTGGTGTAGTTATAAGCAATAGTTACAAGGGTCATTTAAAAGATTTATGCATGTGATTATGATGGTTTAGTTAGGACTGTGGATTATATATATATGAACAAACATTTGATCTTGGACCAAATGGATAGTCACAATGCTTACTTTGTTCATTTATTTATGATGATGTATTTTTAAATGGAATGTTTTACTATTTAACAAGTATTTAATGTACAAAACTTGAAAGGTCGTTTAATGGTTTATTTATATTAGATCTTAATATAGAATTATTATAGATAGTATTTTCATTTTTTTATGTTTGTTGTCTATATATGTTTATATGTATACGTAGTAGTTTAGTTTGTAGATAGTACCTTAGGTTATATAGATTGTATGTTATACCTAAATGTATTTAGAACCTACTACTAAGATTAATCTATTTAAATCTATAACATGTCTCTACTGACAAATGGAATGTGTCAGTAGAGTATATAAAGACTAAGTGAACAATAATAGCGGGTCTGAAATAACCTAGTTTGTACATAAACTAGTTGTATACATAATACTACTACAGAAATTAAAGTAGGGTGTAGAACCCTTGATGAACATTAGCAAATAAATTGAACTTGCAAAAATAAACCAATAAATAAAACCTGGATAACCTATTATAGGAAATCACTTACAGCCTAGGGTTAATACTTTTAAGATGCAAACCCTAGCAGCTTTAAGCAAAGAAACATATACATTGGGTTAGGAAATGAAAAGTAATCATTTACCTAACATAGCTAGCATTTATTATAGGAAAGTAGAATAAACAGTTTAGGGCTTCATACCTGTAAATTGAAGCTCTGCTAATGGCTGAACCCGCACACTAAAATAACCAGCATTAACAATTCAAGACAGATCTGGCCTCTATTTTTTATGACCAAATCACTTGGAAACTACCACGTTCCACCCAACCATGACCCATAACCATTCCTGGTTTAAATCCAGATCCCTTTGAGATGGAATCCAACATGCAAGTAGCTTATAGATCCTAAGGTAGGGTTTCCTATCTGGTATATCAGATCTGGATCAGTTCTCCTTTTTCCTTCCAAGAAAATGTTCTCCAAGAATTACTTGAGAGAAAAATAGGTAGAAAATGACTCCTCTAATGATAGATCAGAACCCCAATCCGTTCCTTGGCTTGAGCCTTTATAGACATACTTTTTAGTCAAAGGGATAGTTAAATCAAGAAACCTTGGTTTCTTGATTCAACCCTTTTCAATTACTTCGGGTAATTATTAATATTTTAATTAAGGAACTTTCTACTAGTTCCTAATTAGACTTTTTAGGTTTTGGACTATTTATTATCTTTTCATAATAAATAATAATTGGATGGAGGTCTTTCTTTCTCTTTCATCATTAATATTATAATTATATTCAACTCTTTATACATACTATCTATAAAGTACATAATAATATATAACTTGTTACATTTGTCTTTGGGCATCATATACCATGATCCCTAGACTTAACGACACTTCTTCATTAAGGTCAAGTAGGTAAATGGTTTAGGTCTACTAGGCCAGGAAACTCTAAACTTCCTTGCATGTTGGATTTTCGTCGTATAACGTGGTAGCTCTTTAGTACTTGATGAGAATACAGAAATTTGAAATTTCATTTAATCACTTATAAATAAGTATGATGAGATCAATATTTTTTCTTGAGTCGTTTTCACTCGAAAGTTATTAAATTCTTTTCAGCAACCCCTAGCGCTTACCATATCCTATACGCAATGCTTTAACAAGGAGTAACAATTCAGTGCAATTCCAAATCTCCTCGCTCAACACTGATGCTAGGATGTACTTGTACGATACACCTAGGGATACAATGTTCAAGGATTCGATGCTCCAGAGCTTATGCTCAACATTAACATGAAGGATCCATGGCTTATGCCCAACACTTCCAATTATCTTTTCATGTGTTCCATAGCTTCTCGTTCAACACAAAGGTAAGTACTTATGTACTCCATAGCTTCTCGCTCATCATAAATCATCAATCACTCAAGTGCTCCAGAGCTTTTGATCAACACAAATAATCAATAACTTAAGTGCTCCTGAGCTCCCCTCTCAACACAAATCATCAATCACTCAAGTGCTCCAGAGCTCCCCACTCAGCACAAAACATCTCATCAATCATGTGCTTCAGGGTCCATGCCCAACACAAACAAGCATATGTATATATATCAACAATAATTGGCTTACACCCAATATATAAAACAAATCATCATGTTCATATGCAATGGGGTCTTTGACCCAATATAAAAATAAAACATCAAGATAATTATAATAATCAATAGGCACATGCCTATAAGTGTTAGGTCCAAAATTCGGGATATTACAACAAGATAAATACAAATATTGAGAAAATTGAAACATTAGAGTTTTCAAAAACAAATAAAATCTAACTAAATTCATAGAAAATAGAATTCATTAATGACGAACAAAGTTTGTCATATCCTTATAAGTCGTGAAAATTTTCTTTGATATTGAAGAATTTTAAGATTTGTATCCATATAAGTTGCATATCAAAGAAAATGTTGTAGTAGTAAAACAATTGATACTAAAGAATAAGGAGAAAGGATAAATGTTGAGGAAGCATCCTTAGAGGCACATTTGGGTAGTTCATAGACACACCTTGTCGTGCAGACTAAGGAAGTAGATCTACATGAAATACTGGAGATTTGATTTGTAACACTAACACTTCCCACTCAAGAGATGCAATTTTATTGTAAGTAATGTAGAAATAACTCGGTCACACTTATTTTTAAATGAGCTACATGTATTGCATACATTCATTGAATAGGAGATCAGATGGAACATGAGGTTGTTATAGCTGAATGGTACAAAATATAAAATGAGAGGGAATATCTACAGAAAGAATGTTCTAGGATGAAGATAGAAAAATAAACTACTGTTCAACATACATCTGAGTTAGAGAAGAAATAAAAAGAAACCATCACAAGAAGTGATCAGCTGAAGACAGAAGTGGGGAACGTACAATAGAAAGCCTTAAATTTGAAAAAGGTAGTGTAATAAGTGTGCAATGTGCTTCCATGGTGCTTCCAAAGGTTCAAATGTATGAAAACACTTCTCCAAAAAGGAAAGTGATAAAGCTAGGTGAATCCATTCAAGGACAGTAGGCTAAAGTTGAAGGAATATCATCAAAACAACCACCAGAAACACCTCTAGAGGTGAGATAATACAATAAAATAGAATAAAGAGAATAAATATTGCAATCAATAACATCAAGACCTTGGAGTTAAAGCATACAGAGCTACATGAAGAAAGTCCCAATTGTGGGTAAAGTTGGTTCCTGGTGAGTAGTTAAAGGAAATGGATCAAAATCTATGAGTAACATAAGAATCAGAGCAGAAATTATGTGATATCTTAAACATCCTGTCCTATATTGAAAAGATCAACAAAATGGGAGAATTCAAGAATTAACATCATGAAGTAAGCAATATTAAGGAGGAACGACTACAGATAGATAACAATCTTGAGCCATTACAAAAGGAAGGAACTCAAATTTATTGAATTATTTTCAATGTTACAAAGAGAAATCGAGGAAGAAGTAGATGAATGTTCATAAAATATGAAGTTATTTCCCATTGAATAGGTGTAACTAGGCATTTTTCCAAAGAAGGTGAAATGATGGAGAAGGTTGCAGTTGCAAAGGAAACCTTGCTGAAATTTGGAGCAACACTGCAACTAGCCGAAAAGGTCACTCCTTGATACAGGAAATCATGAAACATAAAGACAGGGGAACCAAATTGTGTGTCCATACACCCCATTTCCATTGATTTCAAAGGGGGAGATAAGTCAGAATGTTATGGGGAGTACACACCCTATTTAAAAGAATGGAGCTTATTTTCAAGGGGAGTTCATTTTTGTTGACATCAATACCAAAGGGGGAGATTGTTGAAATTTGGTTGTCATTGATGTTAAAATTGTATTGTTCCACAAAGCCACATGGTGTAAACAAAGTAATGACAAATTATGTATTGATTCAGAATTTCATGTGTTGAAATGGTGTGCTTGTTGATGAAGTTACTTGTGTGTTCATATTTAAACAAAATAAATGTGTGTGCGCAAATATGTGTTTGAAGTAATTTATGAAGTAACTTAGCATTTGCATAAACAAGTCTAATTAAAATGTATTCAGAGAGCATGAAGACCATTTCCAATTAAATAAATACAAATAGAAGAAATGTGGAAATTCAAGAAGTGCGCAAATCCAACCAAGGTCATGGGACGCATGTGCATAAATACCACCAAGTGAGTGGCCAAATTAATAGAAAAGGGAGAATTCCTTCCATTTCCTATATCTTGATTCATTTTTTTCAATATAACCAGGGAATATTCTCCTAAGTCTTTATATTTTTCAACACTTTTTTCCTCAATACCCTCAATAAATTTAACAACTTCTCCTTTTGGGAGGGTATTTTAATAAGCTCAGTGACTGGTACAACTACTTTGGAATTTACCATCTAACCCTCAAAGTCTCTATTCAAATCATCATTTTGAGGAATTTTGACGTGGGGGTTAGACATGGTTTATACATGATTTGATAAGGCTTAGTGGTACTTGTCTTATCATTCCCCCTTTTTTGGTAAGTCGCTCCTTTATGTTTCATCATCCCTCAAATCTTATAAGGGGAGGGATTTTCACCATAAATCTTGGTAACATTATCAATTCTCATGATATTTCCTTTAACTTTATCCATGTGACTTTTAAAAATGGGATGAGTCTTTCCAACTACATTGACATAGTCTGAGAATCCAACATAATTAATTTCAATGTAATCCAAGGATTCTTCATCATTAATATGTTTCTACCTGACACAACTAGACTCTTCTTTCCCTACAAAAAGGTATATTTTGTTCCTCAACCAAATGTGTGGGCTCCCATTGAGTAGGTGACCTTTGGTATTGATGGGGACCTCTATTCATTTTTCACCTCTCATTTCCCTCAGGATGAGAATTATTTTCAGGGGATATCTCCATTTAGATCATCCTATTCTACATTTATCACAGTTGCATAGAATGGTTGGATTCCATAATATTAAGAGCTTCTTTCAAATCTTTGATAGAGTCATGATATGACTCTTTTCTCTCTGTTTCAATTTCTTTGGCTTTTGGCTCTAGTCTAGATGTACTTCCTCTACCAAATCCAGGAAAGTAAGACCTCCTTGAAGCTTGTATGTCCTTGTCTATCTTATAAACTATATTTTGGGATTCTTTGAGATTTGGCGAATCCTTATCTCCCAATTTATAACTAATTTCTCCACTGAAAGAGTCAATAAAGTGATTTAAAATAGCTGCAGGAGGAGGTTTGATGGTTGCTAGTAAACTGGAGAATATGTCATTAAATATTTAGTTGAATTCCTTGGTAGTAACATTCTCATTTATTTTGATGGTGTTGGAAGATCATAATAAATTTCAAGTGTCCCTTTTATCTCCTTATCTTTCTATAAAGGCCTCCTTCAAATATTTTATGGTTGTAATATCACTTATAGGAAAAATTAAGAACCATTCCAAGGCATCCTCTTTTAAGGATAAAACATATAATTTCATGGACACATCTTCTTGTCTCCCATACCGCTTATGTATGCAAGCTTCAAAATATTCAAAATGAGACTTGGAAAAAATAGCATTGTTTCCTTGGAATGCGTGAAACTTATCTATTGATTTTTTTGGTAAGGCATGAGGATATATAGCAATAACAGAAAAATATAAACGACTGTAAATGTCATCCATTATACAAGAATTAATAGATCTATCTAGAAAAATAGATGGAGATCTGATGTAGTTTTCAATCCTAATTAATCAAGTGTTATACAAGAATAATCCATGTTCAATCTTGTCCTCAGATTCTATTGTGGTTCAGGAACAGAAGGGAACAAGCCTGGTTTGTTTCTTCTTATAGAATACTTGTTAGCATTTGCACTAAGTGGAGTCTCTAGATGAAAAGTTAAATATCTACTCTAAAAGATTCATCAAACAAAGTAAAAACAAGAAAAAACAAATTTCCTTAACCACAAGTGATAAAAATATTTTATCCTTGACAATGATGTCAAAATGTTGTTTCCTAGATCCAAACATGAACATGATAAAAATCTCAACCCAATAAGAGTGGCCTAGGGGGGAAGTAAAGGAGTCAGGTTCCAAGTGTCACCACAACACTTGACTCCTTTTGTTTAGGTCAACTCCTAATAAAATTCAAGGGAGTTTGATCCTATAAAAAAAAATAAGGAGGGTCTCCTTGGAAAACATGACTTAGGCATTAATGAATTAAACTAGGAAAGCAAATATAACAAAGTAACTTATTGAATAATTCATAGTTTCAACATGCATAAAAAGAAGACCAATTTCTTCTCTATTGGGTTAAAATAATAATTCCTATGCAACAATAAGTATATTCATGATAGGATAAAATATTACTTTCACCAACAGAAAATTAAGTGTTATCTAATTACTAGAAAGAAAATCAAGCTCAAATTGTTAAGTTGCCAAGGTGAGAATTAAATTTTCTTAATAAAGGGAGGTGAATCGAATTGTGAACTTTCTTGGTGCAGGAATCACCTATGTTATGATTGAAATTGTTCAGGGAAGGGGGTCCATATCATGTACCAAGACCAAGTCAACCATGATATCATGTTCGAAGATCAAGTCAACCATATATATGTATAAATTTGAACCTTTCTTTCTATTATATATGTATAGCAATAATGTTGTACAAAAATTTCCATGCCACATGGCCATAATACAAAATAGTGGATCAAAAAGTACATCTGTGTGTACATATGAACAAAAAGTTACATCTATGTATGCCCCTTATACATTTTTTCTAGTTATCCCCCGTTTTGCTGCCACTGCCAGAGTCTTTGGAGAAGTGTAGATTTCTTTTGCAACTGCTCACTGGTGATCCCCATCGCTGAACAAGAGGGATAGGTCTCATCAGTGGAGACTGCATAAAAAACCAACATTTGTAAGTTAATTTACCAACCTCCAAAAATTCTATATACATTTGTTCAAATTCCAAAACCAAAATTAACATTTCTACTTACTGTACATGAGTAAGTAATCATGGGTCTTGGTGCCTCACTAACAGCGACCCTGATTGGGTTCCCTTCTTGCACCACTTGCTCACTATCAGGATACATAAAT
>LPNX010368329.1:57964-73939 GCA_001517045.1 Pseudotsuga menziesii
TCCTTCATTGGGAAGGTAGTGGAAGAAGAGAGTGATATGGAAGGGTTGTTGAATGGTTACTATAAAATCATGGCTTTAGATCTCTACATTTTGAATATCTTTAGATCATATATCCTCCACAATGGTTTCTTTATAAAACCTAAAAAATCCACCCTACTCATATCATCCCATGAACCATCACCTTTAATGAAGCAAGATTGAAGCATGAAGCAAGGAACCAACATGATGTTTGGATGCAAGGAACCAACATGATGCATGGATGGGTATCATTAGTATGGATAGGTATCAACCATGTCGTCCACATCCATTATGATCATTTAACAATCCTTCCAACAATAATGTTAAATATCGCATATGCGATATGCAACATTTACAAAATGCATATGTGATATATCGCACTTGCGATATATCGCATATGTGTTTTGTAAATGTTTCATATCGCATATGCGATATTTAACGTTACAAAACGCATATGTGATATATCGCATACACGATATGTTTTCATGAACCTTAGCCTTGTGTTTGGGCTCGGGTTATTTCGAATGTACCTTCAATAACGCATATGCGTTCTTGATTTGCACTTCGGAAGTGCGATTCCGATTTCCTAAGTGGCACCAAAAAGTGGAACCAAGTTCGTGTGAGCGCCATATTGATAATGGTTTTTTGGATACCATTTCTCCTCTACCCAGCCTCAACCATGGTTTTTCTCATCATATGGATAAGTGGAGACTCAATTTGCTTTTCTTCCATTTCGGGTCAAGGATTTCCAAGCCCACAAGGTTTATTGACAGGAATGAAGATATACTCCCTCTCTTAATTTTTTAATTAGATTCATAATTTTAGAGGAAAGTAGACCTAGTTGTTTCTTATTTACGTAGGGAAGAGGAAAAAGAGAGAATCCATGGGGAGCCAACCCTTGGCTCTCTATGCGTTTTAGTGCAAGTAAGCTTCTCTCTGTCTGTACATTTTAAAGGAATTGCATTTCATCCTTAAATGGATTTATCATAAATTAACCATTATGATTGGAAGGTGAAGCCAAGGTTCCACCCAAAGGGTACCTAAAGCTTTGGATAATCTTGGCATCACCCTTATTTCCCAATCTCACATTGTAAGGTAATCTTTACATAGGGTGAGATTTTAATACATGTTACAGTTTAATAAGACATTAGAGCAAATTTCAACTCAAATTGGGCCTCCTAAAAAAAATAATAAAATAATAAAATAATATTTATTAATTTTCGAGGAAGAAAAGAAAAAAAACTACTTTTTTTGTTTGTATTTTCGACATATCTCCCTGTGATTTTACTCAAATTTAGATCGAGAGAGCTTGTTGGATGTGCAATTAAATTTTACATCCAACGAGTACCCACTTAGCATACTTTTGATTGACCTCACTACCCTAAAAACAAGATATACCTAAAAAATGTGATGATGACATCATCATCACATTTTTTCAGGTATTTCTTGTGTTTGGGGTAGTGGGGTCCATTAAAAGTATGCCGAGTGGGTACGCGTTGGATGCAAAATTTAATTCCGCATCCGGGGAGCTCTCCCAATCAAAATTTGAGTAAAAACATGGGGAGATATGTCAAAAATACAAACAAAAAACTAGTTTTTTTATGATACCTATCCCCAAATTTATATTAAAGATTTGTTTAAGACCTATACGGTATTTCAAATTTAAATAACTTTCATTGTCTAACACATGATGACATGGAATTTGAATCATTGTTAGCAGGCCCATTTTGAGTTGAAATTTCTTCTAATCAAGGTGATTATATAACTTAACAATGTATGTGGATGCAGATGATAATTGCACTAGCTAGGCGAAAACAGTGACAAGGTTTCCTCCTCTCAAGCATCATACTTCTATGTCAAGAGGTGAGGGATTATACCATGAACTCTGTTAATAGGAAGAGTTTATTAATTAGGTTATTGCGGGTTATACTAACACCCATAGGACCATGTGCATGTCTACACTAGCCTATAATGGTTCCTTCACTAAACTTGGATCATGAATTAGTTCTAGGTATGCCTTAATTGAATGTATATGGTAGGAAAGGATCCAAAACTACTCGAATTTTAGAGTATTTGGGAAAAACAAGGGATTTACAGCCTATGCCAATTTTTAAGATAGTTTCTATTTTTAATTAGTAGAAGTTGGGTTTGTACTTCGATTGGGGATTCATGACGAAATGGTAGTTCAATGTAAAACTGTTTTCAATTTCACAAGAGAAAATTATCCACTTGATGTCCCCCTTCTTCATAACTTTCTCCCGTCTAAATTAAAGATGTACCTCTTTTTAGATGGAGTCATTTTTCTTCACAAGGTAAATTCCCTAACTTCCCTCAAGAATCTTTGGTTATTGCTTCCATATTAAAAAGTAATTTTTTTTCAAATTTTCAACCAGGAGTGCACCCTCCTTGATCATAGGATTTGGTCCATGATTACAAATCATAGCTTATTTATATAAATATAACTATATTTTTATTTAAATGTTTCATAAAATATTAAATCCTTATATTTTGATTATTATAAATATATTTAAATATTATATATAACTTTAAGTTTGCTTAGTTAGTAGTGTTGCATGTTGAACTATTATAACTTCAAAGGATATTCTAAATGTATTTTACTGATGTAACCCAAGGGAAATGTTATTATTCCTTCATTGGGGTGTCACTATTGTAATTGGTCATCATAGAGTCATGAGGTAAATCCTCCTTTGTAAGTCGAGTCAATAGTACCCTAATGAATAATATAAAATACTATTTTTGGTATTTCTAGGTGAAGTCAACCTAGATAGTTTAGTGGGCCGACTTGTTTAGGGTAAAAATCAGTTAGCTTAATGTGTATAAATAGAATATTTATGCTTCTTGTTTGAACACAAACTCACTCACTTGTGTAGCGCATAAGAGAGAGAGAGAGGATGAACAAAAAAGAGGATAATACTTTCTTTGGGGTTATATCTGATACATATTATACATAGGAAGTTTTGTTGGGTTTTATTCCCCTTGAGGGTTTCCCATGAAAAATATTGTTCTATGTTGTGATTTTGTTTCTTTCAGTGATTATGCATATGCTATTGTTGTGATTTGAATTGAACACTAATGATATCTATTCTAGTATATTAATTATTAACATGGTATCAGAGCTAGCCTAAGTAGGACAACTTTCACGCGGTGAAACTCTCTCTCCTCCCTCTCTAGAAGAAATTAGGGTTTCTGCAAAATTTGTATTTTTGAATATCTACTTGCATAGAATCTACCCCAGTGCGCATCTATTTATTTTAGGATCAAATTTTTTGGCTGGTTGAATCTCCAATAAATCCAAACCCTAGCTTGGTACTGAACCAGAAATTCTACAGAGTTGAAACCTCGCAAGTAGTATTTTAAGGGTGAAGATTTAAGATCTCTAGAAATGAGTTGGACCAACCAACTCGACTCATTCAAGTGCATCTCTTGGTAAGGTAAAATTTTCATTTTGAGAAATTTAAATTTTTAGTGACCTACTGGACAAGATGGCCCCAGGCACTAAGCTTGAGGAAAAATTGGAAGGTATAGAAAACTTCCTAGCATGGAAGTATAGTATTTGTCAAATTATCAGAGAGAATGGCCTTGATAAGTACATCAAGGATGAAATTACGGAACCAATAGAAGTTGAAGCTAAGTAGAAGTATGAAAAATACCTAATCAAGGAAATGAGGGTCATTATTGAAACTATTAAAGATCACTTGATCCCTCAAGTGTCATTGAAGAAGACACCAAAGCACATGTATGATGCACTTTCTGGAATGTATGAGGGAAGGAACATCAATAGAAAGATGCATTTGAGAGATCAACTTAAGGGCACCAAGATGAGCAAAGGAGAATCAATTTAATATTACTTCACAAGGGTCTCCCAGTTCATAGAGAAACTAAGTGTTATTGGAGACACCCTTGATGAGGATGAACTAGTAATGACTGCTATCAATAGTCTCATTAGACCTTGGGAATCATTCATATAGACTCTGTGTTTCAAAAAATAAGGTATGAAGTTTGACATAATATGGGAAGATTGCATTCAAGAATAAGCTAGAGTATCCAACATAGAATCTCTACTCAGAGAAGATGATCAGGATGTCCATCAATACTAAAGGAAGAAAAAAATCAAACTTCAAGAAGGGTAATCATAAACCTTCCAAGAAGAAGTTTCAAAAGAAGAATAAGGATTACTCAAAGTATCAATGCTAAAATTGTCATAAAGATAGGACACCTAAATAGAGAGTGTCCATCACCAAAGAACAACAGCAACAACAACAAGAGTCGTCATGCTCATCTAGCTAATGATGAGGATGAGGAAGACATACCTTGAAAGAGACTTACAAAAGAAGAAGATGTAGATGAATACATATTATTCTCTGCACTCTCTGTGTTTGTAGCAACTAGAAAATATACATGGCTTATTGATAGTGGTGTTTCAAATCATGTGACAGGGAAGAAGAAAACTATGTCAATACTTGAAGAAAATAACTCTCCTCAGAAGGTATCATTGGGAGATTGCTATGAATATCCCATCAAAGTTATTCGTGAATCAAGCTACAAGCTTGACTCTGGGACGTCCATGAAAATGAAGTAAGTATTGTATGTACCAGGTTTAAAAAGGAACTTACTTTCCATCTCAAATCTAGATAAGAAAGGATATAGAGTTTCTTTTATAGATGGACAAGTACTTATGTGGTCCAAAGGAAAGACACTTGAATATGTTGGCATCATTGGAGAAGAAGGAGAAGGACTATACAAACTCAAAAGACATCCAGAGATAACCCTTGTCCATAAGACTACCAGGTTCAGTGAATTGTAGAATAGGAGGCTTTCTCACATCAACTACAAAGAACTTCCCTATGAGAGAAAGGTGGTGACAGGGTTACAAGATCTGAATATTTATCATGAGGGAACTTGCAAATGATGTGCAAGAGGAAATAACATCAAGAATCCATTTTCGTAAAGTGAAACAAAGACTGAAGGTACATTATAACTAATTCATTATAATGGATGTGGTCCTATGACCTCCATATCATTAAGTGGATATGAATATTATGTCACATTTATTGATGACTATTCAAGAAACACATCGATATAATTCTTGAAGAACAAGAGTGAAGTGTTTGGTAAATTCAAGGAATTCAAATCCTTGATAGGAACCTTTTAGAAAGAAGAATCAAGACACTAAGATCATATAATGGTGGAGAATACACTTCAAAGGAATTTCAAGCATTCTATAAGGAGGAAGGAATTGAGAGGGAACTAACCACTCCCTATAATACCCAATAGAATGATGTTGCGGAAAGAAATAATAGAACTATTATTGAAGTAGTGAAAACCATGATTCATGACCAAGACCTACCCATGCACCTATGGGATGAAGCAGTAAGAACAATCATATATGTGCAGAATATATTATATCACGGTGCTCTTGGATTCAAGACTCCTAAAGAGATGTATACAAGAAGGAAACTTGAAGTGAGCCATCTCAAGATATTTTGTTGTCCAGTATATGTAAATATTATGAAAGAGAAGAGAATCAAGTTGGATCCTTCTGGATTAAAGAAGGGAATATTTGCTGGATATTGTGAAGTCTCCAAATCCTTCAATATATACATTTTAGGATTCCATCATATCAATATTAGTAGGGATGTAACATTCAATGAAGAGACAAATCTTAAGAAATATAGAAGGTATCATCTTAAAGAAGTACATGAAGAGGATGTACCTCCTAGAATGGTAGAAGATGAACCCTGTCTTGAAATAGTAGCATATGAAGATCACGATATGCTAGAACCTCAGGAACCCGCTACTATAGATATCTCTCAAAAGAGAAAACCTTCTTGAGTAAGAGAAATCGGGTAAGAAGCAGAGACATATCGAGCTTTAGAAGGCTCCACAATAATAAGCAAATGATCAGATACATATTCAAGTTATGTAGGTTTGATGTGTGAACTTGCAGATGAAGAACCCAAAATCTATGAGGAAGCTGCACAGAAGAAATAATGGGTTGAAGAAATGATGGAATAATACTAGCTAATAATGAAGAATGATGTTTGGGATATAGTACCCAAACCAAAAAACAAAAGTGTGGTATCTTTGAAATAGATCTACAAGATCAAACATGTTGCTGATGGAAGTATTGAAAAGTACAAGGAAATATTTTTGGCTAGAGGATTATCTCAAAAAGAGGGGATTGATCATGAAGAGAAATTTTCTCTAGTAGCAAGGTACACTTCCATCAGAACCATCATGGCACTTTCTTCCATGATGAAGTGGTACTTACACCAGACGGATGTAAAGACATCCTTCCTTAATGACGTGGTTGAGGAATACGTTTACATCGAACAACCACAAGTATTTAAAGTCAAATACAAAGTGACTCATGTATGTAAGTTGAAAAATACTCTGCATGTACTGAAGCAAGATCCTAGAGCTTGGTATGGTAGAATAGATAGATTCTTGACAAGTTGGGCTTTACTAAGAGTAAATTCGATCCTAACCTTTACATGAAGGTCATGGATTATGAACCAGTCATACTATTATTGTATGTGGATGATCTATTTTTGACTGGAAATGAGAAACATATAACATATTGCAAGAAGAAGCTAGATGAAGAATTTTATATGAAAGATCTTGGATTGCTGCATTATATTCTAGGGATAGAATTGCGGCAGAGCCCAAAGGAATATTTCTGAATCAGGGAAAGTATTATGTAGAAATATTGAAAAGATTTCATATTTTGGATTGTAAATCCCTGGCCATGCCTGTCATATCCCCAATTAAATAAATTCGAAATAACGTTATTTTCAAATAATGTTTCACCAACCTACTAGTTCCCTAGGTTGAGATGGAGACATAAATTTTGTAATAAGGGGATATGGGACCCAAAAGGACTTTAGTTTACCATATTCACATTTAATTGTGTCATCTAAATGATAAATTATAATAAAATAAGGTGTCATGAGTTCAATAATACACTTGGAAGTTTGTGGAGCCTTTGGGTGACTAGATTCCCCACACACTTGGCATGATATTAATCCAAATTCAAATAAATGGGTAATGTAACATTATTGGATGGTTATATTGTGTCAAATATCATATAATGAGACAAGGAATTCGAATTGGTAAAGTAGTGTCACTCCCATGGGAGAGGAAGAGACTAGAAGACAAGGTGTGCCACTTGGAAGGAGATTTTATGCACTCGATGACAACAAATGATGGAAGATTCTATGACAAGTATGAAAAACTCAAACCTGATTGTTGACATATGAAAAAAATGACATGGAATGGATAAAAATAGCCACCAATAGGTATAATTTTGGATTTAGAAGCATCCATTCGAATTTGGGAAAGAATTGGAGCATGAAGAGGAAGACAAGTGTCATGAGAGTTACTAAACCACTAAGATGAGTTGGAGGAAGCTCATGAAGGGAAATTCGACCTTTGGAGGCATCATGAAGTTAATAAAATGAATTCATGAGGAATGAGAATGGATTTTGATAATTTTTTAATTGGACTTTGGCATTTTAGAGAGCGTTTTCTTTTCGATTGCACGGTGAGTGTTCACTCTCCCTGCTTGTGAAACAATTTCAAGGGAGTTGGATTCCTTTCCAAGTTGGTTGATGGAGTGGCCATTCAGAACTATCATGGGAGATTAATTAATAATTTTTATTTTCATTTTGAATTTGAATACATTCAAACTCTCATCTATCTCCCCATTCTCTTGTTCCTTCTTCTCCATTCCCCCACAATCTCATTTGATGGCGCACTTGTTGGAGTGATTCTTGTGCCTTTCTGAGGATAGTTGATGCCCAAGACTTTATACATGATCCATGGCTCTGTAATAGTATCTAAATATTATCTTTAATTCAAAATCTGATAAATATATGTATCAAAGGCTCGCATTCCCCATGCTCTTGAGTAACTAGTTTTCAAGGATTTTGCTTCAATACTGAAGTAGCTTTATATCATATAAATGTGAGAGGAAATTTATATGATTTTTATGATGATTTGGAAAAAATATATAATTTATTTATATGTACTATTATTTCCACATGCTTTGTAAGTCAAAATATTATAAATACATGTATGAAAAGCTTGCATACTCATGCCCGTGTATCACTAGTCTTTGTGGATTTTGGCTTCAATCTTGAAGTAGTTTTATACCATATTTGTATGAGAGATATTCTATGAGTTTTATGATTTTTTCATAGCCATATATTATTAATTAATTTTTAATTTCATTTCCATAACCTCTATGGGTCGAAATCCAAGAAAATCATGAGTGAAAAGCTTGCATTCCCATGCTATTGAATCACTAGTTTCCATGACTTTGGCTTCAATCTTGGAGGAGTATTGTATCAGATTTGTGGTAGGGTTTTTATTTGATTTTTATTTTTTTTGGTAAGATGTTTTTATTCCATATATTAACAATATGTTTCATATTACTCTCAGAACCATATATTCTACCTTTCCTATGTCAAAGTCTAGCTAGTAATGCAAATTTCCCTTAGGCAATTTCTATGAAAGTTACGCTACAAATGTTGCAGACCATAATCCATTTTCAGAACTTAATAAACATGATGAACAATAGTCATATATGTTTTATACTCATTCCCATACTCTGTTCTTAATTTTTGGAGGGTCGTACTTGATTTGGAGAGCTAGTTTGGCCATCACCCATGGGGAGATTTGAACACAATTTCCTAGTAATTTTGGTGCTTTTTTCCTTAGCCCCAAACAAGTTTGTAAAGGTATAAGGTATGATACAAAGTATCCATAAAAAACCTTGGAATGTTTTAAGACTTACCATACCATATCCTTTGAATTTCAGGACAATTTGATGAAATTTGAAACCCTTTAGAGTAATGACTAGTTAAGCTCGAATTTTTACGGAATTGCACTTTTCTCAAAAATTCCAAAAAAGGGACATTACAACACCCATGGAAACCGACTTGAAGTTGTTGTCTAATGAGACATCAGATTTAGTGGATATGACTCAGTATAGACATATTATTGGTTCATTAATGTATCTGAAGAACACAAGTCCAGATATATGCTTTGTTGTGAACATCTTGATTTAGTATCTAGTTAAATCTAGATAGGTTCACCTGAGAGTTGAAAATCATGTGATGAGGTAACTAAAAGGTATGATAGTCTTGGGAATTTACTATTATAGATATCATGACTATAGATGATATGGATATATAGATTCAGATTGGGAAAGAAGTGTTGTAGACAGAAAGAGCACCTCGAGTGGATGTTATTGTCTAGTATCTGCCATGATCTCATGGTTTAGTAAGAAACAGTCCAATGTTGCTCTCAACACAGCTGAAGCAGAGTATATAGAAGCTTGATCCACTATTTGTGAATCGATATGGCTTCAAAAACTGATTTCAAGAGTATTTGACATGGATTTGGACATCGTAGTGATTTTTTGTGACAACCAGATTTGTATAAAGGTGACGGAGAATCCATTGTTCCATGACAAATCGAAACACATAGAAATTTGATACTTTTATGTAAGGGATATGGTACAAAAGGGATCTATAAATATCTATTATGTGAGTACCGATGAGAAAGTTATTGATTTCTGACCAAGCCTCTATCTCGAGTAAAGTTTGAATATTTTCATGATAAGATTGGTGTAGTTCAAAAAGAATTTCCTCACAAGGAGGAACAATGATGGTACTACAAATGATAAAGATATGGACTCTCTTCAAAAAGGAGTAACAATTCGAAGGTATGGACTCTCCTCAGAAAGGAAAAACATGTCGAAGATATGAACCCTGTTTGGACAAAGGGGAAGCAGGTTAATAATATGGATCCTCCCAAGAAAGGGGTGGTGATCGTGAGACTAACATCGATGATGGGATGACAATGATGCTCCAGCATGAAAGAGGCTAGGTGAGGCTGAAGAAGATGACAAGGTATGAGTTTCACTTTTGGACGATAGTGTCCTCTCTTGAGGATGGAAGCTATAACAGTATGTTCATGAGAGTGGTCCTTACTAGCTAAGGATGTCCTTGTATATTTTACGCTCGCATGGAGAGTACCCACATTCATTTGTGGATACTATAGAATAACACTCGCTTAAGAGTGGTCCTAACCTCAGTGGTAAGGATTCTCTACAAAGATTCCACATGTATAATAGGGATGACATTTACATGCAGTCAAGATCTGCTCTGCATACATTACTCTTATATGGAGAGTATACCTACATTTATAAACAGATTCTATAGAATAAAACTATCTTGCGAGTGGTCCTAACCTTAGTGGTATGGATTCTCTATGATGAGTCCTCACGAATGCCATAGTATAAACACTAGTACAAAATGAGAAATTAATGACTAAAATCAGGCCATAAACGACTATTTTTGAGTCAGTGACTAATAGTAGCTAATTTCCACTATCTTATAGGTTGACTAACTTAGTCGTATTTCATTTAGTCATTAATAGCTTGGCTTATTATTCATTGATTTGGTCATTGATATTCAATGAATTAGTCATTGATAGTCAATGATTTAGTCACGAATTTAGTGATGGATTTAGTCATTGATTTAGTCATTGATTAAGTCATTGATTTAGTCATTGATTTAGTCACTGATTGCAACCATTAATGACCAAATATATGACTAAATAAACGACTAGATGATAACATATTAATGACTAAGCTAAATACAACTAATATATGGGAAATTAGCTACTAATAGTCGTATATATGTAAATTTAGTCATTTTTGTAGTCACAAATTTAGGATAGGGCACAGAGGAATCGAACCACCAACCTCCTGCCTATAATTAGGCAAGTGCACTACCATTGACCTAGCACCCTTTAAGAAGTTGTTATTGCTTGACAATGATGATATTGAAACAAATTTTGTATCATTCAAGCATACAAAATAATGATTATCAAGTTATTAACTCTGGAATTGGGTCAACATAGTTATAGACTTAAAAATGACAATTTTTACGTACAAAAGCATGTGTTGCACATTAAACCTTGGGCTTGAAATCTTTGAAGCGAGGGAAGAAGGAGCTAAACGTGTTATCGTACAAAGATTTTCTGCAACATTAGTATGTACTTCAGGGGAATTCAACTTTGCAATATAGCCAACAAACTGAATTAGTGAACATACTTGACTATTTTAACCCAAAAAATATATTAACAGCAAACTAAATCACAAACATAACAGAGAATATGAGATTTGAATGATCGGAAAGAAAGAATGAATAATTCAATTCTTGTCTACTGGAAGCCAAAAATATGTCATTGATAATCCATCTATATACACACTGAAGACTCCAGTGATATAGTGCCTAGCACATATACACTTTTTTTATTCTGGAGGAAGGACCTAAGAATCCAATACAAACTACACTCATCCAACATACTTACAGGTGAACTCAACTTGTCTACAATCATTTCAAGCAAGTCAGTATCGACTAGCCATTGCATAGCATTATCGGTATACATATGATCATCTGCTCCAACTAGATGAATTAAAATCTGTATATAAACTGAAGATCATAATTAGACACATATTTTGAACCAAAATTGGAATGCCTACTGACATAATAAAACAAAGAAGTAAACATTAACATTTGCAGCAGAATATGACAACATTGATATTTGTAGCAAACTAAATAAACAAGGATATTACAACAAACTATTGAATAAATGAATGCAAAATATCACAATAAAAAGATGTCTGCTAGATAGCAATCTACAAACTACATAATTCTTACTATTATAACTTACCAGTAACTAGTATTTATGATAAACTAATTCCTGAGAACTATGTACAATTTTCCCTATCTGGCATATCCATTCATGTTACCAGAGTAACAGAATACCTCTATGATGGATTTGATACCAATTAAGACAACCAATTTACAGAATATCTCTTGGTGCGCTTGAATATATGAGAAAAGTATTGTTATATGAAATCAAGCAAAGTAAAATTCAAATAAGGTAAGCAAACCTTGACATTCATAAAGCAATCTATCAGTGACAATATAAAAATACATGAAAGCGAAATATTTCAGACTAAGTGTTGCAAAGCATAAACTACCATATCAACCAATTCTAGAAAATGAAACATATTTTTATAGAAGTATGAAGGCTACCAAATAAGCAATCAATTTTGTAACATTTAATCAAAACAAAAATAATTAAGTGCATTAATCCCCCAAATAAAAACACACAAGATAAAAAAGACACTAAATATTCAGACAATTATGTAACAGTTTAAATTTATGTATATAAATGCATAAATGATTCTAAGACTCTTCCTAATTACAAAATGTCCCCTTAAGGGTTTTCTTAAACCTTCTGGAACTTGAAAATGTTTAATGGATCCTTGATTGGTTTTGGTACTGTTAATAAATTTTACATTAGTAATAAGCCAATGATAAATCATGAGCGATCAATGTCCTCATGGAGCAATATTGTAACTCAATTGTTTCATGTCCGCACCATATGATTTGATTGTTTTGTAATTTCACATACACATTTCTGCACTGTTCAAATCCACGCAATATGTTTATTAAGTAATTTTTGTAACAAGTTCTCAATGTTCATTTATTTTAAGAAAATGGGTGAGCAAAATGAAAATATATAATGCATGACAGATTGCTGATCAAAATATAAGAACTTAGGGTTAGTCCAATCCCTTTCCATCATTTACCCTACACCCTTGTCCCGACTTCTAACAATTCAAATGAGGTAAGTTCCAACACTTCTAGCTCAAGACCCGCTTCTGAAACAAAAATAAATTTTCCACTCACAAATTGAAGTATAAAACTTACCCTTGAAATTTTAGCGAAAAAGCCACATTTTCAACCCAAAACCCTAATGTTAGTTCACGTTTATTAAGCTAAAACACTGACAACAAATGGTGAAGGAAAACATGGCCAATAAAAAACAGAAAGGGGAAGACTAGTTTTTTGTTCAATAATCAACAAGCATTGGTAGGAATAAACAATAGTAGGGCACCCTGTTCTATACACATTTTACATAGAAAATCCTGGATATTATTGGCATTGAAGAAGGTTACGAAATCTGAATAAACCAAAAGTATCATAGGGTAGTACTTATAAAAAATATTATTCATATTCTACAACATGATTAATAATGTAGCACAAGTCCCCCTAGCAAATGTACAAAACTTGAACATCACCAGGCTTGACCAATGGAAAGAAACCTAATGAAGAAAAGGATTTAAAGCATACAACATACATACACATTCAAATTCTTGTTTAAATTCATCCCTTCCTCTATCACAAGTTCAAAATTAAGCTAAAATAGGACAAATCAGATCCCTATATTTAAGATAATTTGGTTAATGTCCGAAAAATGACTGCATAAGTATCCAATGCGACCATAAAGTACATCCAACAACAACAAGTACAACTTGAGAGTTCCAAAGAAACTATCTTATCTTCAATCTCAGGTTTCCTTGGCACATAAGTAGATGAAATCATTGTCATTTTGGATAATAAATGATTATTATATTGTGAAGCTTGGTAGTTATTCGTGTTTCCGGGAGGATCAATGTTGTAGGTTGCTTCCATGTAGTTAGTATAGAAAAATATGGGCACTAAAGTTGTGAAACAAGACCAATCATATTTACATCCACATGACTAACGTAATGTTTGCATGTCAAGCTATGATTCAAACTTGAAGGTTTCTTAAGTTTTCTCTCGAATGAATCCAGCTAGAGTTACTTCGTAGCATTGAATAAATATTGGATGGATATTTAATGACATCGATACTTACTCATTTTCAAGACTCTTGTCTTGCTTTATGGAGGATTTTAATTCAGAACTACAGGTTTTTGAGTGTTTAAATGCATGATTGGCCTATAAGTCCTGAAGAGAAGGATTTTACATTTTACTGAATGATTGAGAGATTTCAGTAGAACATGGACAAAATGAATTTTCACATATTTTAATAGAAAATACATTACAACACCTATGACATGCAGTGAAAATGAAGATAGTATGTTTACAACAACAGTAAATGACCTCGACTCAAGAATTTGTACTGGAATTGGTTGGAACAAATTAAATGCTTACTTGATTATAGTGCACAAGAGAGTGTGTCTTTCGTTGCATTAGACATATGACAACCTAACAAGATGATAACCAGCACACAAAAGATAAGCTTAAACTAAAAAATTTGCAGGATTGAACATGCTAACTGTAGCATCATGATACCAAACAGTGAAAAATTGAAAAAAAATAGATTAAATAGCTTAATATTAAGATATGATATTTTATGACTAGGAAGCCAAACAAATTTCAATAGACTGAAGAATATACACCCAATTGAGATAAAATCAGAGCATAAATACAATATATATTAAATACCTTGCTAAAGTTTCCTGCTAATAAAGTATTGTGAGAACGATCGGTTCCAAAAAAGAAAACAGCAGGTCCATCAACTATGAGTAACAGAGCAAGTACCTACAAGATTTTAAAAAAAATGAATTTATGTATTTGACAATGCTGAAAACACATTCAATATAGAAATAAGACTAGGCATGAAAAACCCATTTATCCACTTGTAACTCTTTTGTGCTTGTCAAAAATAACTACACCAACATTAAAATAGACTATTTTTGATAATATATAAACAACTAGAGCTACAATAGACACATGTAAATGACTCAACTGCACCTTTAGATAAGTTACAACAACATAAAACAAGAATCAAGTACCCTACCTAGTCCACTAGAAGCAAAAATATAGACATGTCACTCACCGGAGCAAGAAAATGCACCAATTCCTTGAATAAATGTCTGCATGAACAACAAAAGAAGTGGTGTCTATTCAACTTTCTCAAATAGAAAATACTTGGAAGAATTTTATTCCTGCGCATGCAATACAATTATAAATGGACAAAAAAAAAAAAATCAATATAATGGTGATTCATGTATGACTGGATGGGTTAAGCCTTCCATATTGTTAGAAGTTGAAATCATACATAGGTGGTCATGGTGCTAAGGTTAAGGTTGCACTCCCAGATGGATAGGTGAGTAAGTAGAGAATATATGGAGAAGACAGTGTACATCCAATTAGAGCAGTTAAAGTTGCTAATTAAACAAGCCTAGAAATTGTAATCCAAGAAATGGTTGGCAATTCCCTAGAATGAATAGATCAAACTGAGGGTACTATGAAACAAGGCTCATATAATGGGAAAAAAACATGCCATATTCATAATAGCAATTTTTCATGTAACCCAACCATCCAAAGCAACAAATGGAAACCATTAACAATGATGACCAACAAGAATTGGTCATTTTAGAAAAAGTCCCATTTGACAATTGCAAAGATGATACATGATTCATCCTTTCTTACTAAATGAATTAGAGTGAGACAATAAAAAACTCTAGAAGGACCAAAACTCGTGAAACTGAATAGATGCAAAAGAAGACCACAAGTATGAAGGCAGTTTGCTGAAATTGCTCAGTTTGGTGTTGTAATGTCAATTTATATTTGTTAGGACATATGGAAGGAAGAAATGTCCCATGGCCTTAAACCAATGTGTGAAACCTAATACTTTTGAGGCCAATTGTAAGAAATTCATAAAAATATAACATACCCTAGGGGTGAGATATTGGAAAATGCCTAGGAATATATGAAATTGGGAAACCACTGCCTCATCAGTGCGCATCTCTTGCCATGTACAAATCGGATGTGGCCCCTTTGGATTAAGAGGCATATATTTCCATTACTTTACATATGCATCATTCATGCAACGATCAACCCCCAGTCCATTGGCATCAATGCATAACTCACAGAAACACACATACTTCCTCGTTTTAATGGAAAATATGTCGGCCATGTATTTACTACGAATTGAATGTTGTTCTCTCATACCAGGTATGGTCTCGCAATACCATGGCATGGATCTATTCACATCACCAAGGGAAACATCCCGAAA
>LPNX010368334.1:0-25628 GCA_001517045.1 Pseudotsuga menziesii
AACAAATCATGGCCATCATTGCCCATAATGCGGGATTGGTTTGACAGTTATCAGCAAATTTCGGTCTAAGGTGGCATGATTTTCCTTTCACACGCATTATCATAGGAAAGGAGGGCTCGTGAAGTAAATTAAACCGTTAGAAAGGTGGATTATGTTGCTGCAGAGCAGAGACAGAGTTATGAAGACCAGCGAAAATTAGGGCTTTTCAATCCCGTTACCTGCAGTCAAAGTGATCACATAAAGACATCTGTACACACAAGGAAAGGTATTTGACAGCTCAAGACATAGGTTTAAACCATCGCAATTGAATAGTTGGCAGGTATTTCACTATTAACCCTTATAATTGAAAATTTGGGAATTTTCTCGCTGGAGGTCATTTTGGAGAAATTAGTTGAGGTAAGGGTTAAAATAGGTTCCAAAATGAAATGTTAACTCCAAAAATAACTGCCTGGAGCTGTTCTGAAGAATTTTATTGAACAGAGCATCAAAATAACCCTAAGCTTAAAGCATTCAGTTTTGGAACTTCGAGACAGTTTGAGGGAAAGATGTTTATGTTTTGGCTCTCTAATACACTCAAAAAACTTTGATATTGATACAGTATGGGTGTAATGAGCTGACTGATTAAGATTCCTGTCAGACCTAATGCTAATTTGAGTCATAGTCTACAGGAAGCAGCATTGGAATGAATTGTAGACTGTTTTATTATGCTCATCCTTTACACAGGAAGTCTTCAGTTTGCTTGAGAAGCTGGTGATAGTTGTCATATTTGCAAAGTCAACCATTTGGGGAATAATATTGGCATTTATATACAGGTTTCGATGAGAGTATCTTCTCTAAATGAATGATATATATGATACCTAGAAGTTGCTGAAAACTGGGTTGTCTAGTGCAGAGTTTAATTGTTTTGAGAAACATATGAAGGCAAATACAGGAAGGCCTAGTATCACTTTGATGAGCTGAAAAGAGATAGGTGTGGGATGAACAGTCTGCAATAAATTCTAAAGTGACAACAGAGTTCATTTATGAAAAACCTTTTTTGTGCAGAGATGTTCATGAATCATGCTGACAGGGTGTAGATACTGATACACAGTTTGCTTGACAGGTTGAAGATGGTCTTTTGTTTAAAAAACAGTCTGATTGGTGATTAAGTTTCAAATATTTTGCAATTAGCCTATACACAGACCTAATTTGCATTGTTAGGACAAAGCAACATGGAAGCCCTTGGTGATGTTAATTTTTCCTCTTATTGAGAAGTTTTACTTCACCTTTTAAAATATACAGGTCTGTTCAGAAATGTGCAGGAATTGTGAATAAGTTTGAAGGAACAGAAAACCACTTTATAAAGCATCTTCTGAACCCTAAAACCAGACAGCTTCTAAGTTTCTGAAGGAGAAAGATGGGCAAGAGTGGCAAAAGTGGTAAAATCAATAGGGCTGAGCCCACTGACTCAACCTGGATTTAGAAGCTCCCTGATTGTGTTGAATTGTTCCAACAGGCAGGTTGGCTAAATTTCTTCAGGAAGATAGATGGCTACAATGCACAAGTGTCCTGTAAATTTGCTCAAAGTCTTAAAAATGATATGGTCATCTTTGATGCTCTCAAATTCAAATTGACTGTAGAATTAATTGCATAGGCCACTGAGATTCGTAATGAAGGTGAGACTTGGTTCAAGAAATTACCTTTTGATTTTGAACCTCAAAGATACCTGTTACCCAATGTGAATCCTGATTGGAATAAAGGTATTCTTATCCAGAATTTCAGAAAAGAGTCGGTTGAGCCAATTAGAATATTGCAAATCTATGTGACTTGTGAGGGCAGGTATTCATATGTATTTAAATATCATTTTAGATTCCTCCAACACATAGTAGGAGTCTCAAAGATGAACCTTCCATTCTTCTTTTTGAAGAGCCTACAGAAAATGTCCAGCAGGGTAAAACAGCATGAAGATCACACATCCCAGTCAATTTTTCATCATGGATTGATCAAGCTAATCATCAGTACTGTATTGTAGCATGAGGGAAGAACTTGGGAATTTTTTCTATTTTGGTTTGTTATTCATGTAAAAAAGGAAGAACAGCAACCAAAGAGGCAAACTGATAAAGGAACTGTGATGATGAAGAAGCTAGGCCATAAACCTAAGCTCGAGGTTAAAACTGAGAAAATAGTTGAGCAGATGGAAGAAGAGGTAGCAGAGTAGGTGAAGCTGGACAAGAAATTTAAAAGGTCATCAGTTGGCACCACAGGCAGGTATTCATTGTTTGCAAAAGAGGAACTGCAGCTTAGGCATTAGCCCACAGTACCTGCAGAATATTCTGAAGAAACTAAAACTGTTGCTGAAGAAAAGGCTGATTTATTTGAAGACGAAGTTCAAACCAAACAAAGAAGTCCACTCACTATCCTTTCAGATGATGAGGGATATCTACTAGAAGAAGAGCAGTCACAGCCCATTGATGAACCAAAAGGTAGGCATGGAACTTGTGAAGAATTCCTCACCTCAGACATCAAAGCAGCTAAAACTTATAAGAAGAAAAAGAAGGTTGTAACTTCATATTGGAGGCCTAAAACTAGGCCAACCAATAAATTGAGATGGAGTATGAAGAAGATACTTAACCCTAAACTATATTCCAAACAAAAGACTGTTGTAATTGATACTACTTCAAGTGAAGAAACAGAAGTTGGTAAAATAGACATCAAAAACAAAAGAAAATCAGTGGTTAGACCTTCTTCTCCTCAACCTGCTGTGTTAAAAAGATTGTCACAATCTGCAAAAGAAACAAGTCATCCTGCTTCTAAATTATTTGAAATAATTTTTGAGATAAAAGATAAACTCTTAAAACAGCAGGAAGAAGAAAAGGCAAAAGCATGTCCTCTTGAAAATCAGGAATGGGAGGAAGAAGATGAAGCTATACTCAGGCAAGCAGGAATTATAGAAGAGTCTATTATTCCTATTGATTTCTCAGATTTTTTAATGCAGGATGCAAATGTACTGGAAAACCCTAGTTTTGATGATGAAAGCTTGCAGGAAAGTGTTCAGAAATACAAGCAACAGGTAAAACAATTACAAGAGACTAATGATAGTTTATTTAAAGTCAACAGGGGGCTTATAGAGGAGTTGCAAGATGTCCATCATCATTTCCTAGAGCTATCAGAAGTGTCTAAAGAAGTGCTAAAAAGGAAGAAAGCTACTGACAGGTATTCTACAAAGCTAGAGAAGACAGTTGAAAGATTACAGCAGGAGAATGAAGACCTTCAGAAAAAGATAGCTGATATGGAAAAGAAACATAAAAGAGCAAAGAGGAGGTCTCAAAACCTAGATGGTATAGCACTACTTGCTGAAGTAGCGAAGGAGCTTTGAATCAGTTATGCTTTAATTAATGTATCTGTTTGATAAACAGTTTTTGTTAATGATTTGCTATTTTTAGCAATTTTGTAATTTTGTAAAAATGTACTTTTTACTTTACCTTAGTAGGTCGATGGAGACAGTTAGGATTAGTGACCTAACCGATTTTGTAGAAGATTACTATTTAGAGGAGTTAGAAAGACATTTTGGGGGTTCATTTTTTGGGAGCTTTTCATGAGGTCTTCAAGCTCAGTTGGTTTTCAAACTTGTTTATGAGTAAGGTACATAGCTCTTGTATGCAGTGGTTGATGAAACTATGAGATATACATGACTTTTATCCTTCAGTTGTTTGTATTGGCTTCATTTTTCTTCTTGTCTAGTTGCTTAAATTTACAGATTCATTGCTGGTTAATGTGTGTTTGCTGGTAATGCCTGTTATTTATGTATGAACCTCAATGCTGTTTCTGATTGGATCTTGTTATTTATATCATGCATCTTCATTGTCTATTACTTATGATTTAGTAGTTTCCTTACTTATGAATGTATTTCCTGACTATTTTCAAAGTTCATAACCAAAAACACATTGCAGAAACCCTAAACCTTGATTTCATTGAGTTTTATATTTGAGTGTGTGTTAGCTTGTTTCTCTGGCCTTAGAAAGAATTTCTGGAACAAACATCTTTGGCGCCATTGCTGGGGACGAATCTGAAGCATATCTTCCCTGGGATACTTATCAGTTTTCCTAGTTTGAGAGGTGGACTTGAACCAGTATCTTTGAAGGCTATTTTCACCAAATTTTGACACACTGGCTTCTAGAGGAGTGGGAACCCGGAGCAGACCTATTTCATCGTTACATTCAGGGGTTTCAGACCCTGAACAGATCTTAAAAACAGCGAGAAAACTTAGAAGGTCCTAATCTTTACCAGCCTTGTGTGATCCTGAACAGTTGGGTGTTTCATTACATTCAACTGAAATCTCACCTTAGATAAAACCTACCATTCCTGAGAGTACTTTTCAAGTTTTTACCAATCCTGAAACCTTTTTGAAATCCAAGACTACTTCTCCTGGCAAAATACCCCTTTTCCAGCTGAAAGTAGGAAAGAGCCCTTTCCTAGCAAGTTCTAGTCAAACTTCCTCATCTTCGAAACCACAGTCCAAAATGGCAACTCAAAACCCACCCATGGATATGATGGACAGGATGGTTGCAGCAAGGTATGCTCCATTAGTCTTACCCCATGCTTTTCATGCTTTGCTTGGAGGTGATTACCAGAAATATATTCCTAGGTTCAATGTCCAGGGAGAGACGACTGCTGAAGAACATTGGGAGGCTTTCCTGAGTTATGCAGACAATCAGAACATTGAGATCAAAGATGTATGGATGAGAGTATTTGTCCAGAGTCTTGATGGGGATGTAAGAAAGTGGTTCAGAGACTTGCCTGCCAACTCAATCACCATAATTGAAGAACTCCAAGATATTTTCCTGAGGCAATGGGGAGACACAAAGGATCACACTTACTATATAACTGAATTTGGAGCTCTTAGAAGAAAGGAAGATGAGACTGTGGCTGATTTCTCCAAAAGGTTTAACAAAATGTATGTAGGATTCCGGCAGAAATTAAACCTACTGAAACATCAGCTAAGCTTACCTATGCTAATGCATTTGATCATGAATTCTCTTTATTGCTGAGAGAAAGGAGAGCTACCACTTTGCTGAACATGCAAGATGCAACATTGGAGGTAGATTCTAATTTGTTGGCTTCAAACAAACTTAAAAAAGAAACACCACAACAGCTGTATGAAAGGAAGGGAAAGAAGGAGGCTGTTTCAACAAGTGCTGCACCTCAGTCTGCTGAAGCCAAGATAGATGAGATGGTTAAGCTAGTCAAGATTCTTACTACCAAACTGAATAAGTTAGAGCTTGAAAAGAATTCTGCCAAACCTGCTCCAGAAGCTGAAAGGAACCCAAATAACTAGAATCAGTTCAGGAGGCAGTTTGCTCCTAGATTTATACCAAGAGAGCGCAGAAATAATGACATCCAACGAGAAAGAAGAGAGAATGAGGAGCAGAGAGTACCTCCACCTTTTCAAAATAATGTAGCTGATGAAGAAGAAGTTGATGGACAGCTGCTCTTTGAAGAGACTGAGACTGATCAGGATATGAATCACTTTGGAGATGGTTTGTCTACAGGTTTTGTTACTGAAGAAGATTTTCTGAATGCTGAGTATTATGATGCTAACATGTATGAAGTTGAAGATGATTTGGAATTTGATAAAACTGCTGTAAATGCTGCTGCTCAAAAGAATGAACATAAGAAGACTATCAATCTCAGATCAGGCCCAAAGCAAGTGGTCCAAATTCCAAAGAAGAAGGCACCAGTTCCAGCTGCACCTGTTCCTACTGTACCTGTTCCTGCTGCACTTGTTCCTGCTAAACAAGTACCTGATCCTGTCATACAGAAGAAGCAATCTGCAGAAAAATCTAATAAGAATGCTGAAATTGAAGAGGTAAATAAATCTGCTCAAAGTTTTAGTTTGGAGAATGAACTAGGGAAGCTGAAAATTCCTGTTCCTTTGACTGAATTAATAAAGAATCCCTCATATAAACAGACAGTCCTGAAAGTGATGAATTCAGCCAATAATCAGCCTGTTTCAGACACTGTTAATTTGCAAGAAGAAAGTCCAAAAATATTCATTGGATCAGCCCTAGCTGAAAAAACTGAAAATGAGGCTAGTGCTTCACCTCCTTTTTATGTCACCTTGACTGTCCATGACCAAATGATTCACAATTGTCTATTTGACTCAGGAGCCTCTCACAATTTGATGCCAAAGCTGTTATGGAAGCCTTAGGTCTGAGTATTACCAAGCCCTACCATGACCTATATTCCTTTGACTCCCGAGCAGTTAAGTGTCTGGGAGTCATAAAAGATATGGTAGTTAGTCTTGCTCAGTTTCCTATGAAAAGTGTAATAATGGATGTTGTGGTGGCTGATATTACCCCAAAGTTTGGTCTACTTCTGTCTAGGTCATGGGCTAAGAAGGTTGGAGGAACCTTACAGATGGACCTCTCTTATGCTACCATTCCGGTGTTTGGTGGAGAAACTAGAATACTATACAAAGAGCTACAGTTTGCTTACATAGTCACAGATGACAAAAACCCCACTAATCATCCCCTATATGCTGTTGACAAAGATCTAGGGACCTGCATGTTGAATTTCAGTGATGAAGATAATTCTGTTGGCCTCTTGCAAGTTGAAAAAGAAAAAATAGTGAGACATTGCAGAGAAGAAGAAGATCAGCTGTGGGAATTGTATTTTGATGGATCCTCGTGCAAAGAGGGTGCCGGAGCTGGAGTCTTACTCATTTCTCCTGGAGGTGAGATAGTGAAACTCATGTATAAGCTGGAGTTTGTTACCATTAACAATACTGCTGAGTATGAAGCTCTGCTACTGGGACTGAAAGCTGCTAAAGACTTAGGCATTCAGCAATTTTCTGCATATGGCGACTCCAAGTTGGTTGTTCAACAGGTGAAGAACAACTATCAAGTAAAGCAGGGTTTGCTGAAAGTATACCGAAATGAGGTATGGGATATGCTGGATAATTATTTTATAGCATTTAACATCACTCATATTCCAAGGAATCATAATGAAACTGCAGATTCTTTAGCTCTGGCTTCTACACATTTCAGAATTCCTAAAACTACTCAATTGAGGTATCCTATTGAGCTGAGATATAGACCTTCTGTACCTGACAATGTAAAAAACTGGAGGGTATTTGAAGATGATATTGAAATCAAAAAATTTCTTGAGCTTACAGATGAGTTTACTAATGCCCAAATTGATCAGGATGAGGATGAGGAAGAAGGACAGGATAATAAGTCTGCTGAAGATGAGTCTGCTGAAAATGTATTTGCTGAAAATGAGTTTCCTGAAGGTAAGATTGCAGGTCATAAGATCATTGAGTTGAAGAGTAACTTTATCCCTAAAGGTTTAGTGCCTTTAGAAATAATTTTTACCAAAGATGATACACCTTATAAACCAGTAGTCCAATCTTCAGAAGACAATGTAGAAGACTGCAATATTGGTACTGCAGAAAATCCGAAAATGGTAAAAATTTCTAAATCTTTGACAGCTGAACAAAAAAGCAGGTATATCAAGCTCTTGAAAGAACATGTGGATGTGTTTGACTGGTCTTATGAAGAGTTAAGAACCTATGATACAGCAATCATTCAGCATAAGGTCCCATTGAAGCCTAATGTTAAGCCTTTCCGACAGAAACTGAGAAGAATAAATCCAGCTTTGTTTCCTGTGATTGAAAAGGAAGTAAAGAAGCTGCTGGATGCTAAGATAATATTATCTCTCAGTTACTCTTCCTGGGTTGCAAATATTGTACCTGTTAGGAAAAAGAATGGGGAAATAAGATTATGTGTTGACTTCAGAAATCTGAATAGCTCATCATTAAAAGACAATTATCCTCTCCCCAAGATTGAACAAGTTTTGCAGCAAGTGGTTGGAGCTCAGAGGATATCTATGGTGGATGGATTCTCAGGGTATAATCAGATTTCCATGCACCCTAATGACAAGGAAAAGACAACCTTTACAACCCCCTGGGGAACCTTTATGTATGACAAGATGCCTTTTGGCCTGATGAATGTTGGAGCAACCTTTAAGAGAGCAATGGACATTGCCTTTGTTGGGGAAAAAGATAAGTTTGTGGTTATCTATCTTGATGATATTACTGTATTCTCAAAATATGATGATGAACACTTGAAACACTTGAGGAAAACCTTTCAAAAATGCAGAAAATTTGGTCTGTCCCTAAACCCCAAAAAGTCACATTTTGTTGTGCAAGAAGGTAGACTACTTGGTCACCTGGTGTCTGCTGATGGCATCAGAATAGATCCTGAGAGAGTCAAAGCAATACTGAAGATTAGTTTGCCTAGGAGTAAGAAATATGTTCAGTCATTCATTGGCAAGATAAATTTTCTGCGGTGGTTTATTCCAAATTTTGTTGAAACCATCAAGCAAATTACAACCATGTTGAAGAAAGATCAAGAAGTCAGGTGGACTGTTGAAGCAAAGGCTGCATTTGAAAAAATCAAGGTAGCTTTGACTGAAGCACCTGTGTTGGTAAGTCCTGATTTTACCAAAGAATTTCTTACTTTTTCATTTGCTTCAGAAGATACAATTGCAGTTGTCTTACTCTAGAAGAATAAAGAAGGATTGGAGCAGCCCATTGCCTTTTTTAGCAAAACACTCAGGGATTCTGAGCTGAAGTACAATATACTGGAGAAGCAAGCTTATGCTCTGGTAAAAGCTTTGAAATTTTTCAGAATTTATGTCTTGCATTCAAAGGTTGTTTCATTTGTTCCAAATGCTGCAATGAAAGATGTTTTGACACAGCCCGACAGTGAAGGAAAGAGAGGAAAATGGATTGCAAAGATTATGGAGTACGATGTGGAAATCAGACCTACTAAGCTTGTCAAGGGACAAGGTTTGGACAGGCTGTTGGCTGACTCAAATTGTCAAGCTTTAGGACTGCATCCCATGGCTGAAGAGTTAGTTCCTGAAGAAGACCAAGCACTTCAGGAAAAAGAAAAGATCATGGATTTTTATTCATCTTCAGTTTGGTATGCTGATATTGTGTATTTTCTGTTATTTCTGCAATGTCCTGACCATTTAGACAAGAAGGCTGCCAGATCTCTGAAAATCAAAGCTACTAAGTACTGCTTGGTAGAGGATCAATTGTTCTAGAAAGATCCAGGAGGTATCTTGCTCAGGTGTTTGGATCAATCTGAAATAGGAGAGGTAATTTCAGAGTCTCATGAAGGAGCCTGTGGAGGGCATAAATATTGGAAAGCAACAGCTTACAAAATCTTGAGAGATGGATACTATTGGCCCTCCCTGTTCACAGATGTTTACTAGCAGGTAAGAGCCTGCATTCCTTGTAAGAAATTTGCAGGTAAACAAAAATTATTGTCCTTGCCTTTAAAGCCTATTGTAGTCAATGCTCCTTTTCAGCAATGGGGTCTGGATTTTATTGGAGAAATTAATCCAGCATCTTCAGGATAGCATCATTGGATTTTGACTGCCACATATTTCTTCACAAAATGGGTGGAAGCCATTCCTACAAGGAATGCTACAGATAAGGTGATTACGGAGTTCATAGAAGACAGTATCTTCAGCAGGTTTGGCTGTCCACATAGATTAATAACAGACAATGCCAAGGCATTCAAATCCAAGGCAATGGTAGCCTTCTGTGAGAAACATGGCATCATTCTGAAGCACTCAACTCCCTATTATCCTCAGGGAAATGGTCAGGATGAATCATCTAACAAGAATATCATTCAAAGCATCAAAAAACTGCTGAAGCATAATAAAAAATCTTGGGATTCAATGCTGAAATATGCATTGTGGGCAGATAGAATCACAGTGAAGTAGGCTATTGGCACTTCTCCTTTTCAGTTGGTTTATGGAACAGAATCAGTGTTCCCTGTTCAGTTGGGGATTCAGTAATGAAATTCCTCCAGAACTCTCAAGAGGAACCAGATGATATGCAAAGGAGAATCTTTGAAATGATAGAGTTGCAGAAAAATAGAGAGAAGGTGGAAAAAGAAGCTCAATTGTACAGAGCCAAGGTAAAAAACAGGTTTGACAGAAATATTAAAGAAAATATTTTTACAGAAGGTGAAATGGTTTTAAGATGGGATGCAAGGAAGGAGAAAAAGGGAAAACATGGTAAGTTTGACAATCTTTGGTTTGGTCCTTTTATGATATCAAAAGTTTTAGAAAACAATACTTTTATCTTGCAGTCCCTGGAAGGTGAGGAGTTCTCCAGCCCTGTGAATGGACGATTCCTCAAGCATTTTTCCAGTTTATAAGGGCATTTTTTCACCGATCATTGTACATACCAGTGTGAGTGAGGTTGAATAAAGACTCCATAGCCCAATGGAAGTTTATAGACAGGTAGATAGAAGACAGAAGGCACAGTTCTACAGGTTCTTGAAGCCTCGCAGGGAGGACTTCATCCCGCAGCTAGAGCCAGATGTTAAGTCAATAAATGTTTTCTTCAATTTTGGTTTGACTTCTCCAATTTTGGTTTGATTTATATTTTCTTTCAAAGCTTTCATTTACTTTAATTTTGATTTTTCCCTCCTTTTGGAAAGTTTTGTCTAGTGTTTATTTTAAATTTTGAGATTGCTTTAGAAATTTTGAATTTTAAACCATAGGTTGGTTTTTGATTAAGGGTTTTTAAAAGTTATTTTATCAAATGGTGGACTCATAAGGCATATTTTGAGCATACCTACACTCAAGCAACTTTTAAAACCTTATACAAAATATCAAAAAGCTGAAAAGGAGCGAAAAAATAGCACCAAGGATATTCTTGTAGCGCTGGAGCAGAAAATAACAAAGGGCGCGCTACAAGAATATCGCGGCCCTTTTATTTTTCGATTTTCAAGCAAGTTTTTATCATGATTTTAATCTGTGAATGATTAATCACATACGGTGAGCTGTTGGATACGTGTAAGCCTCAACTTTAGCACGATTCCAAGTGGTTTTGAGTCGAGAAACAAATCATGGCCATCATTGCCCATAATGCGCGATTGGTTTGACAGTTATCAGCAAATTTCGGTCTAAGGTGGTATGATTTGCCTTTCACCTGCATTATTAGAGGAAAGGAGGGCTCGTGAAGTAAATTAAACCGTTAGAAAGGTCGATTATGTTGCTGCAGAGTAGAGACAGAGTTATGAAGGCCAGCGAAAATTAGGGCTTTTCAATCCCGTTACCTGCAGTCAAAGTGATCACATAAAGACATCTGTACACACAAGGAAAGGCAGTTGATAGCTCAAGACATAGGTTTAAACCATTGCAATTGAATAGTTGGCAGGTATTTCACTATTAACCCCTATAATTGAAAATTTGGGAATTTTCTTGCTGGAGGTCGTTTCGGAGAAATTAGTTGAGGTAAGGGTTAAAATAGGTTCCAAAATGAAATGTTAACTCCAGAAATAACTGCCTGGAGCTGTTCTAAAGAATTTTATTGAACAGAGCATCAAAATAACCCTAAGCTTAAAGCATTCAGTTTTTGGAACTTCGAGACAGTTTGAGGGAAAGATGTTTATGTTTTGGCTCTCTAATACACTCAAAAAACTTTGATATTGATACAGTATGGGTGTAATGAGCTGACTGATTAAGATTCCTGTCAGACCTAATGCTAATTTGAGTCATAGTCTATAGGAAGCAGCATTGGAATGAATTGTAGACTGTTTTATTATGCTCATCCTTTACACAGGAAGTCTTCAGTTTGCTTGAGAAGCTGGAGATAATTGTCATATTTGCAAAGTCAACCGTTTGGGGAATAATATTGGCATTTATATACATATTTCGATGAGAGTCTCTTGTCTAAATGAATGATATATATGATACCTAGAAGTTGCTGAAAACTGGGTTGTCTGGTGCAGAGTTTAATTGTTTTTAGAAACATATGAAGGCAAATACAGGAAGGCCTAGTATCACTTTGATGAGCTGAAAAGAGATAGGCGTGGGATGAATAGTCTGCAATAAATTCTAAAGTGACAATAGAGTTCATTTATGAAAAACCTTTTTTGTGCAGAGATGTTCATGAATCATGCTGACAGGGTGTAGATACTGATACACAATTTGCTTGACAGGTTGAAGATGGTCTTTTGTTTAAAAAACAGTCTGATTGGTTATTAAGTTTCAAATCGTTTGCAGTTAGCCTATACACAGACCTAATTTGCATTGTTAGGACAAAGCAACATGGAAGCCCTCGGTGATGTTAATTTGTCCTCTTATTGAGAAGTTTTACTTCACCTTTTAAAATATACAGTTCTGTTCATAAATGTGCAGGAATTGTGAAGAAGTTTGAAGGAGCAGAAAACCACTTTATAAAGCATCTTCTGAACCCTAAAACCAGACAGCTTCTAAGTTTCTGAAGGAGAAAGATGGGAAAGAGTGGAAAAAGTGGTAAAATCAATAGGGCTGAGCCCACTGACTCAACCTGGATTGAGAAGCTCCCTGATTGTGCTGAATTGTTCCAACAGGCAGGTTGGCTAAATTTCTTCAGGAAGATAGATGGCTACAATGCACAAGTGTCCTGTAAATTTGCTCAAAGTCTTAAAAATGATATGGTCATCTTTGATGCTCTCAAATTCAAATTGACTGTAGAATTAATTGCAGAGGCCACTGAGATTAGTAATGAAGGTGAGACTTGGTTCAAGAAATTACCTTTTGATTTTGAACCTCAAAGATACCTGTTACCCAATGTGAATCCTGATTGGAATAAAGGTATTCTTATCCAGAATTTCAAAAAAGAGTGGGTTGAGCCAATTAGAATATTGCAAAGCTATGTGACTTGTGAGGGCAGGTATTCATATGTATTTAAATATCATTTTAGATTCCTCCAACACATAGTAGGAGTCTCAAAGATGAACCTGCCATTCTTCTTTTTGAAGATCCTGTAGAAAATGTCCAGCAAGGTAAAACAGCATGAAGATCACACATCCCAGTCAATTTTTCATCATGGATTGATCAAGCTAATCATCAGTACTGTGTTGCAGCATGAGGGAAGAACTTGGGACTTTTTTCTGTTTTGGTCTGGTATTCATGTAAAAAAGGAAGAACAGCAACCAAAGAGGCAAACTGATAAAGGAACTGTGATGATGAAGAAGCTAGGTCATAAACCTAAGCTCGAGGTTAAAACTGAGAAAATATCTGAGCAGATGGAAGAAGAGGTAGCAGAGCAGGTGAAGCTGGACAGCAAATTTAAAAGGTCATCAGTTGGCACCACAGGCAGGTATTCATTGTTTGTAAAAGAGGAACTGCAGCTTAGGCAGCATCCCATAGTACCTGCAGAAGATTTTGAAGAAACTAAAACTGTTGCTAAAGAAAAGGCTGATTTATTTGAAGATGAAGTTCACACCAAACAAAGAAGTCCACTCACTATCCTTTCAGATGATGAGGGATATCTACTAGAAGAAGAGCAGTCACATCCCATTGATGAACCAGAAGGCAGGCATGGAACTTGTGAAGAATTCCTCACCTCAGACATCAAAGCAGCTAAAACTCATAAGAAGAAAAAGAA
The DNA here is from genome assembly GCA_001517045.1 of Pseudotsuga menziesii. Classification (NCBI taxonomy): domain Eukaryota; kingdom Viridiplantae; phylum Streptophyta; class Pinopsida; order Pinales; family Pinaceae; genus Pseudotsuga; species Pseudotsuga menziesii. The sequence goes on from LPNX010368334.1 coordinate 13,442, forward strand.
GGCTATAACTTCATATTGGAGGCCTAAAACTAGGCCAACCAATAAATTGAGATGGATTATGAAGAAGATACTTAACCCTAAACTGGATTCCAAACAAAAGACTGTTGTAATTGATACTACTTCAAGTGAAGAAACAGAAGTTGGTAAAATAGACATCAAAAACAAAAGAAAATCAGTGGTTAGACCTTCTTCTCCTCAACCTACTGTGTTAAAAATATTGTCATAGTCTGCAAAAGAAACAAGTCAGCCTGCTTCTAAATTATCTGAAATAATTTTTGAGATAAAAGATAAACTCTTAAAACAGCAGGAAGAAGAAAAGGCAAAAGCATGTCCTCTTGAAAATCAGGAATGGGAGGAAGAAGATGAAGCTATACTCAGGCAAGCAGGAATTATAGAAGAGTCTATTATTCCTATTGATTTCTCAGATTTTTTAATGCAGGATGCAAATGTACTTGAAAACCCTAGTTTTGATGATGAAAGCTTGCAGGAAAGTGTTCAGAAATACAAGCAACAGGTAAAACAATTACAAGAGACTAATGATAGTTTATTTAAAGTCAACAGGGGGCTTATAAAGGAGTTTCAAGATGTCCATCATCATTTCCTAGAGCTATCAGAAGTTTCTAAAGAAGTGCTAAAAAGGAAGAAAGCTACTAACAGGTATTCTACAAATCTAGAGAAGACAGTTGAAAGATTACAGCAGGAGAATGAAGACCTTCAAAAAAAGATAGATGATATGGAAAAGAAACATAAAAGAGCAAAGAGGAGGTCTCAAAACCTAGATGGTATAGCACTACTTGCTGAAGCAGTGAAGGATCTTTGAATCAGTTATGCTTTAATTAATGAATCTGTTTGATAAACAGTTTTTGTTAATGATTTGCTATTTTTAGCAATTTTGTAATTTTGTAAAAATGTACTTTTTACTTTACCTTAGTAGGTCGATGGAGACAGTTAGGATTAGTGACCTAACTGATTTTGTAGAAGATTACTATTTAGAGGAGTTAGAAAGACATTTTGGGGGTTCATTTTTTGGGAGCTTTTCAGGAGGTCTTCAAGCTCAGTTGGTTTTCAGACTTGTTTATGAGTAAGGTGCATAGCTCTTGTATGCAGTGGTTGATGAAACTATGAGATATACATGACTTTTATCCTTTAGTTGTTTGTATTGGCTTCATTTTTCTTCTTGTCTAGTTGCTTAAATTGACAGATTCATTGTTGGTTAATGTGTGTTTGCTGGTAATGCCTGTTATTTATGTATGAACCTCAATGTTGTTTCTGATTGGATCTTGTTATTTATATCATGCATCTTCATTGTCTATTGCTTATGATTTAGTAGTTGCCTTACTTATGAATGTATTCCCTGACTGTTTTCAAATTTCATAACCAAAAACACATTGCAGAAACCCTAAACCTTGATTTCATTGAGTTTTATATTTGAGTGTGTGTTAGCTTGTTTCTCTGGCCTTAGAAACAATTTCTGGCACAAACAGGTACCTAGTGTGAATACTATCTCTGAGATGACTTGGCATGCCACCCAAGCATAGAATTCTTGTTTTCTCAACCAAACCCATCTACTCCCTTGCTCAACTAATCTACTCACCACATAACATTATAGACATCTCATCTAGTCATTAACAACCAAGGGAATTTCTTCCATTTTCCCACATGACACAAGGAATATCTTTGGCTTCTATGCTCAATAGTCCATCATGGATATCCTTCTCTTCAATGTTCTTCATCGTGGGTACTGTTAACCCGAAAAATCCCTCACTCGGCTCTACATGGCCTACACCACCCAAGGACACCCATGCACGACCCTTGTATCACCCCATTAGACCCCGACACCCTCAAAAAGGCTTAAAAATGAGTAAAAGGGCTTAAACCCCAAAAAAGAGCCTAAGTAATTCTCCTAGGGGCTAAAGCCTTCAAAAAGGGGATAAAACACCTCAAAGGAGCTAAAAACCCCAAAAAGGATCTAAGATAGGGTGGAAGGGGCTAAAATCCCAAAAGAGGGGCAAAAGCACAAACCTAGGGCTTAAAACCCTAAAAAGCCCCAAAAAAGCTATAAATAGAGGGGTGGTGGTCACTCTTAAAACACTTATCCCTTGCATATTGTTATGCTGCCTGAGTGGATGCCTTGAGACCCTTTGTCTCTCAAGCCACCCACACTCCCTCTCTCCTCCATTTTCCATTGAGCCATAGCTCCCCCATCCAAGGGAGGTGCTTCTCCAAGCTAGGGCATGGTGGCCCATTCCATCCAAAGAGAAGGTATAGCTTGTTGTTTGTGTATTTTCTTTAGTAGTTTATTTTCTTTCTGTTTATGTACTACTTTCATCCACAATGATATGAACTCTGTGGCATATTCATAAACCATTTGCAGCCACCAGATAATAAAAAAACATAAATACATACACACCATACCACATAAATAAACCCAACTCAATTCTTGACGCTGAGAAAGCCACTAAAATTTATAAAATTACACTAAGTTCAAAAATTTGCAGTCTTTGAGGACATAAGTCCCTGACTACCTTAACCGTGGGAAGTACTTGGGCTCAGTCCAAAAAATCATTGTGAGGAGTACCACGGGAACCCCAAAGTAGCTGGCTGTTGATAGGAATTGCCAAGTGAAACGGGCAACGACCCCCACCGATTGAGTAGAACGCCCATGAGGGAAAATCCAAGCATGTGTTCTGGAAGTCTTGGTGGCCGAGTGACCACCTACAGCTAATCGGAAGCCATTGAAACAGGGGTCCAAAAAATCATTTCCACTAGTTTGATACACAAATCTAACACAATTGATCTTTCACGCTCTTCCTCATGCCTAAGAGGCGAACCACCACAATTTGGGTCATTGAAATGACATTGTCGAGACCATTCTCAACACCCTCTCACACCATCAGAAGGCCACACAGCCTTTGATTCAGATTCAGACCCATATCAGTCTGAACTAGACCTACACACTTCACCATCAAGCCCCATGGCTAGTGCAAACCCGGATCCATTTTTTGACATAGCAATCGCTAGTGGACTCATGTCCACACCAAAAATTATCACCAACAACCCTACAGGTGGCCCCAACATGATTATGCAAACTTTGATAAGTCAGCTGCCACCACCCATAATGACCAACCAAGCTGTCCTACCTGCAACACTTGGGGGAAGTGGACCTTCCACATACACTGCCCCTCCTGTCACACATGGGGGTAGTGTCCCTTCCACCTATAATGCCCCTCTCGTCATAAATGGGGGTAGTGACCCTTCCATCCACACTGTTCCCCCCACCACACTTGGGGGCACTGGCCCATCCACAATGGTGCCACAAGCACCCCCAGCAATGCAGGTGCATTATGCACCTGCAAACCCCACCACCATGGCTGCCCCATATCACATCAACTTGGGGTCAAAAATTCCTTTCATGGCACATCTCAACTTTCCTGATTTGGCTCGGTTAACAAATGAACCCATCCACCATCAAAAGTTTTGGCCTCCCATGCCAACCAAACTCCCCTCAGATGTTCCCAAGTTTGAAGGGAAGGTAGGGGAGTGGCCCCAAAATCACATCATGACCTTTCATCTATGGTTCTTATCAAACAACATCGTAGATGATTTAATTAGGCTAAGGCTATTCCAATGCACCCTCACAGGTGCTGCATCCAAATGGTACATTGAGCTACCACAAGCCAATTACCCAGATTTCAACTCCCTGTCTTTCATGTTCCTGCAATATTTCCAACTCCCCATCAGATATGACGAAGGGGTGGAGATCTTATTATATTGCCACCAGAACATTGCGACTCACATAACTGACCACATCCATGAGTGGCAGTGATGTCGTAGTTTGTGTAAGACCCAACTTGATGAAAGGAACTTACTAGATTGGTTTCTCAAAACCTTGCTCCCAACTATAGCAAAGGACATCACATATGAACGTTCCCAATCTGAAGAGGAATCCATTTTGAAAGCCCAGCAGTTTGACCTGATTTATGCATAGTCTAGGTACCTTTACACTGTCATCCCAGACACTCCTTGTGCGCGCACTTCCCATCGGGATGCACCGAGGGCATCCCATGCTACATATGGCATCATAGGCTTGGTCTCTCACCAACCACAACACCGTCCAACACCACCTGTAGTTCCACCACAACTAAGCAACACTGCAAGTGTTGCCTACCAAAACCAAACTCTAGACTATGCAAGAATGATGTCCCAGTTCAGAGCCACAACTTCTTACGCACAACCTGTGCCACCGCAGCAGGCTCAGGCCTTGGCTTGGCCAACACAGCAATACGTGGGGCAATTTCCCACATTTGTGGCACTACCACCCACCCAAATCTATTATGCACCACTAGTGCAAGCGGTTCAATCCCCCACTCCTGCTCCACCTACTCCATTGGGATAAGTGTTTTCACAACAAAACCGTCCCAACCAGCCAGCCCCCAATAATCAACAAGGGAAAGCTAGGAATAACCAACCCCTGAACCAAGGCAATAATCAACCACAAGGAGGCGATCAACAAGCAAACCCTGCCAACAATGCCGTGGTAAACCGACCTGCCCAAAATCCTCCATGACCAAATGCACCGAGACGCAATGCTCCATTGCGTACAAACCAACCATACCCACTCTGTGAGTTCTATGGGAACTACACATTCGAGTGCCCCTTCATGGGTCATGCCAATCAGGCCATTCGAAACGAGGTTCAACATGCCACCAACACAATAGACCAAGCCCAAACCAACCCGACACCACAAGGACCTCCCCCTATGGTGCTCTAAAACCCATTACTAGTCCAAGGATTGGTGGCAATCGCACCCCCTCCCCAACCCAATCCCAACGCTCCGGGGGCACCACCATAAGAAGTCAACCTATAAACTAGGTGGAATCAGTATGGAACCACCATTGAACCTAATGACACAGCAGCGCCATCTACATCTAAAACATTCAATGCACCTCTTCAATTACCCCCTTTCTCCTTCCCCCCCATATGCCAGGTTGCTAATAATGCCACGACTAGAGATGCTGTCAGCTATAGCATCGTGGATGATTTGGACCAAACACCAATCGCCATGTCTGCTCTTGAGGTACTCAAAATGTGCCCAATGCAGTGGAAATCCTTACTAGCCTCACTTGGGGCTGTAGACCCCTCCGACTCCAATTTGATCACATTTGACACAGAGAATGGAGAACCACGAATGCCATCAACCATTGCCTTTCAAATATCAGTGTCTATCTGGAATTTGGTCATGCACCAATGCATAGTGGATGAGCCGGCATCCACATGCATTATGTCTACCCTGGTTTGGTAGAAACTTGGATCCCCAATTCTGCAACCATCCTCCACAACTCTGTGGGCTTATTATGGCCATCCCACTAAAGCCCAAGGAATCCTTCCCCATGTCCCCATCACATTATCTGGGAAGACAGTTCGGATTGACATAGAGGTTGTCAATGCTCAATTAGACTATAACCTACTCCTCAGAAGAACTTATATGTACACCATGAGAGTTGTCACATCAACTATCTTTCATCTCATGATGTTCCCCCATGAAGGGAAAATCGTGATGGTTGACCAGCTTACTTATCACGATCCATAAGGGCTAATGGCACCTGCCAACATTATCCCTATGATCAAAACCATTGATTCGCAAGGGACAATCACACACACAAATGTTATCCTTGTGGTCAACACCATGGTTGATAACATACCAGCCTCCCCATTGTTGAATGTGGGCCCTAGGTTGTTTGTCAATACTACCATGACAGCTCCTTTCCCCTTAGTGTCACCACCATCGACACCAAAAGAGACTGTGGAGTTGTGCATGCTCTCATCCAGCACCACTGCACCCAAACAACAACCGCAGCCGTAGCTACAGTGACGAACACAACCTCACCCCCACATACAACCATCAGGGAGTTATCTAGGCTCCTCTCTAGTCCATACAATTCCCTTCCTTTTTCCCCCACCTGGTGATATGAGCAAGCCAGTAATGGCCACCCTAAACCTACCCAACTTTACATTGGGAATTCCTATGTGGTATCTTGATCCACCAGCTCAAACACCAATGCCCCAGGTAGTCTTAACTCCCATGCAACCCATTGCAGTCAAGTCTCATCCTCCACCCAGCCCACAAAAACCAACCACCGCACCCGCACCCGCACCACCCCACCCAAAAAGGGCCAGGGGCAAGAATGCGAAAGCTACTATAGAACCTCGATAGATCCCTCCTTACACCATCTACGAGAAACAGGGCCATCCAACTTAGAACTACCCTGAGATCCCAATGATCCACGTGCATTTGGACGCCATGAATACAAACAAAAACCTCCCCGTGGTTGAGCTTCCAAGCACGCCAACAATAAGAAACAAGTCACTGAGAAAAAACCATGCTTGTGCCCTCTACGATTTGTATGGACACTATTCTCACCATTTCTAAGACTTGCCCAAGTTTTGAATGGCTTTAGCTGACCTTCATCAACATTCTCTTGAATTTGAGATCACCCTGATCGAAGAAGTTCACCCCCCTCCTCCTTCTTCAGACACCATGTCCATTTACATGATGTCCAGTTCAACTGACCCGCTCATCTCCACCTCCAACGACGGTCCATCAGACCTGTCTCTTCGTTGCTTCTGCATTGATGAGGAGATAATTTAAGCTTTAACTGCCCTAGAATACCCATGGGATGACATGCACCATCGTTCGTTCTTTCTCCCTTAAGAACTTGTGTTGTAGTCTGACCAGTTTTCTATGGAAACCAAAGATTTCATTCATGGGAAATTCAACTAGTTCAAGAACCCCATCCCAACACCAGATGCCTTCAAAGAAGGGAACATGGCCAACATCTTTTCAACCATCAAAATCAACATCTCAACCAATCCTGAGGTTGTTGAAGAAACCATGCTGGGGGCATCCTGCTCCCCGGAAGAAGTCGTCACCTATAAATCTCTCTTCCAAGAATTCTATGACATCTTTTCCCGGTCTTACATTGAAATGCCTGGCTTAGATCAATCCATCGTGGAACGGCACATCGACACATGGCCCGATGTGGCCCCCGTACGTCAAAAGCAATGGCCCATCCATCCCTCCAAAGTGGCCATGGTCAAAACCGAGATGGAGAAGCTGCGCACAGCTAACTTCATCTACCCCATTGCCTACACTACTTAGGTTTCTAATCCCATTCTCATGAATAAAAAACAAGGTAACATCCATGTTTGCATAGACTTCAATGATCTCAACGGGGCATGTCCCAAAGACAACTTCCCAAAACCCTTCATCGATCATATCATCGATGCATGCACCGGAAATGAGGCCTTTTCCTTCATGGATGGATTTTCCAGATATAACCAAATCTAGATCCAAAAAGAAGACCATTACAAGACCGCATTCAAAACCCCGTGGGGCACATTCACCTATCGAGCCATGCCCTTTGGCCTACAAAATGCTGGAGCCACCTTCCAGTGCACCATGACACACTGTTTTCGCGACCTCATTCACATCATGTTGGTTTGTCTTGACAACCTCATCGCGCGGTCACAGAAACAAGAATAACACATAGACGAATTACGACAAGTCTTCCTACGATGTCGCAAGTATGAAATCCACTTGAACCCTTTCAAGTGTGTTTTTCGTGTCCCAATGGGCCGTCTCCTAGGATTCATCGTGTCACACAAAGGAATGATCGCTGATCCCCTTAAAGTCCAAACGACTTTCCCTCTAATGTCACCACTTTGAGTGACGATACTACAATTTGTATTATAGTCTTTCCCTTTTTTGTTTTACACATTTTTTCCAAAAATGAGTCTGATGTATCGTTTCCCCTCATTGCTCCAGATGGATCCTACCTCAGAATGGTACATGGGATTTGCTGATGGAGCAAGCAGATGGTCTCCGAAACTTGCCTCGGCTACATGGGTCATCTACTCCCCATCACTAGAGTTGATCCATATCGATGGAATATGCATGGGCAGTGTGACCAACAACTAGGCTGAGTACGATGGTGTTAATGGCCTCTTGGCCACCGCTCTCCAGTTAGGCATCCACCATATCGATCTCTTCTTAGACTCCCAGCTACTTGTTTCTCAGTTGAACAACTACTATCGGGTACGTGATCCTTTCCTCTTTAGAAAATTCTTGTGCACTAAACAGATGGTTAGAACATTACATTCACACATGTTCCTAGAAACCTCAATAGTGTAGCAGATCAAATGGCTAATGACATTCTAAACTAGCACATTCATAATCACATATAGGAAACATACAACCATAACATCATGCATAATCATATCCAAAAAATACACACACAAGTATAACAATACATCATTTAGGCATTTGCATATCACATCATCATAAAAAGACTCACATATAAAACCAGAAAAGTGCATCCACGTGCATCAAAAATATATATATATATATAAATAGATAAGTCGCATGTCCAAAATATGTCCAGTACAAAATGAGAAGCCACATATGCTTTCTCAGTTGAATATACATAGCGACACAAAAACTCCTAAGTGCACCAACGCACTAGGGGCAGCCCCACTAGGCTACTAATATGAATTCGACTAATCATCTCACTCAGTATCATCATCTTCCTCAGAAGACTCATCCTCTGTAGGAAGATCGCCTCTCGCTTCCCGATGAATGTGATCACAGGCCACGACCATGCTCCTCATCACAGCAGTCCACTCCGGAGGAAAACTATGAATAGAAGCAATCACATCATTTCTCAAATGCTTCCATCTCTCATTAGAGACCCCAGCATCAAGCCACTCTAGATGCACCAGCAGTCCATCCATCTCCCACCGTCTCCTGTGAGGGTTCCCAGCAGAAACTACCGCAGGAGCCATAGCAACCATTCGGCTCTGATGCCCAGGTGGTGGGCAAGGACCAATATCTGCATACATAAATGAGGACACCATTAGTCTACACATGTCAAAATACAACTATCAACCAGCTCAACTACACTGTGTATAAAGATGAACATAAAAAAATTACACATACATACTAGCTGGTCCCCAAGCCTGGCCTACAAGTCAAGGCATCTCGGGGTCCCCATGATAGTTCATATATGCATAGGGGTACTCATCAATAACCACTGGAAGCTGATGCCACTGCTCTAATAGCTCCTCAATGAAGAAGCGACCCACTCTACCGCCACCCTCTCATATCATCATTTGGCACCACCTGTACATCTACGGATCATGTGGAACACTATCCTGCATGGCCTGATGCGGACATAGTGTAGGTACTTTCTCAAAAAAGAAAGCACAAAGAAATGAACCAAAGCAAAATCTTGTCCCAGATGCCTTCAACTTGTTCAGTTGACGCCGAATATCCTAAATATACATCTAGGCCCACCCATAGTACGTCCCCCATAGTACGCTCTACCAGCTAAATCTGCCCTTCAAATATCTTATGGCTCACCGTGGAACGCAATATACGCAGCAGTAATGTTTCCACCGCCCGTGTCGATAGGTCCTCAATGTCACACATCAAGATATAGGAGCCACACACATACTCCATAGTGTAAAAGTGCCTATCACATAGCTCCTCCAATGTCTCCCCCCAAGACAGCACCGGTGCTAGGTCACCAACAAATCCCAACATAGGGAGCCCAGTCAGGAAGCACATATCCTCCAACATGATCTCAATATGCTGACCTTGGAAGAGGAAGACCTCCTCCTCAACATCCCAAAAGCTCACCAGTGTTTGAAGCAACAAACGCAAGCTCTTCATGAGGGGTATCCTCTTGAACTTCAATAAAACATAACGGGCCAATGTATCACACACATTCTCATCCCCCAATTATTCCTCCCAGAGGTCTTTACTGTCTCTCTCCTGCCACTTAATCTCAGTGATCCTGCATAAGCAAAACCTAGATCCTAGCCACTGCTCTCATAAAAAAGCATCACCCAGAGGCCAAGTCACACCTGTCTGGGAAAAATGAGTGACCAGGTCGTTCAAAAATGCCCCATAGGTGTGACTAGGTTGATCATTTTCCTTCAAAATGTGCGACTTGGCTCCATGAAACCCCAACATCCTCATGGACCACCTCCGGCTGACCAAATGCAGAATGTAAACAACCAAAAACAAGAGATTTCGCAAGAGCTCTTACCTGGAAGTCACGGAACTCAAAAGTGTCAGTCGAAGCATGAGAAATCAGCAAATGAAAATTTAGGGCCCACCTCTCCAAATCCACAGTGAATAGTGACAATGACACCTCACAAAGTGGGCCCCACCCTTATATAGGCCCTATTTGATCTAATTTCTCCCGTTCGACATAACAGGACCATACAGATTCCGTTTGAGACACCGTTCATGCCACTGGTTTCAAAATTCCATCCTCTATGTCCTTGTGAGACCATCGTATCATGTTTAACAAACAAATTTTAGGACCGTGTTAGGAACCCATGTCAATCCTTCTCCTTACCGTGTTAGTATATTGTTGTTGGACGCATATACTTTATAAGTCATCCCATAGTAATTGTTGATCCATAGTTTGTGTTATTGTTGTTGGGCACATATGCTTTGTAAGCCGCCTGTAGTATTTGTTGATCCATAGTTTGTGTTATTGTTGTTGGGCACATATGCTTTGTAAGCCGCCTGTAGTATTTGTTGATCCATAGTTTATATTGGCCCATGGTTTTGACCCATAGTATCGGCACCTATTTTTAGTATATAAGTGTGTGTTGAGGCCAAGGAAGGCACGGTGAAGTTATTTTGTATTGAGCTTGCTCAAAGGAGGTTGCCCCCTCGAAGTGGCCTGCGATTAATATAAAAGTGATTTTGAGTTCTACTGCTATATCGTGTATTTTGATTAATTATTTGCTGCAGGGTACTCACATCTGGTATCAGAGCACTTTCTTGGGCTCGTTGGGTGAAATTTCTACCCAAATTTTTTTTTGCTTCTGTTGCAAGTTCAGATCTGGGAATAATCCCTATCCACTTAACTATGGGAAGTACTTGGGCATAATCCCTAAAACTCATTGTGAGAAGTACCACAGGAACCCCGAAGTAGCTGGCCCATTGAGAGGACCTGCCAGCGAAAAGGGAAACGACCCCTACCTGATTGACTAGTTCCCACCCGTGAGGTAAACCAAGAGCTTTCGTTTGTGGCCAAGCGGTTATCAGTTTTACCTGAGCCGTGGAGTGAGGGGTACTTCCCCAATATGCAAGCCGTCAGACAGCATTGGTGGCCGAGTGAATCCCTTGAACCGATAGGAAGCCGCACATAGCTGGGGTCCATATCTATTTTCATTTGCATCATCGCAGATTTCCTCTGTCCAGAAATGTTGCCGGTCATTTCCGCGCCATTGCAGATCCATTTGTTTCCGATCACTTCCGCGTCGTTGCAGATTCCACTATTTTCAATCACTTTCGTGGCGTTGCAGATCCCTTCCTGAAAAGTTATAAAATTCTGTTTTTTGGCCATATCTCCTTGGTTTCAACTCTGTTTTCCCTGAAACTTCACTGACACCTCTGCAATTCCATTCTGCATATTTCATTCCTGAAGACCCTATCCCAAATTCCACTTCCCAAGACCCGAAATCCCACATTTGTCTATTTTTAGGGTTTGCCATAACTCCTTCGATTTTCACCCAAACGCCTTCAAATTTTGCCACCGTATTCATTTCCTCATTCTACTTCTTTGTCCCTCTCTACCAAATTTTCTCATTCTTTCACTCCGCTCCTAAAATCCCCATTTTTTGCTTCCCTGTCCTTTCGACAGTGTCCAAAACTTACTCAAACCCAAATTACCCTTCCGATTTTTTCCCAAATCCAGATTTTCCTCTACTGAAACAGTTTCTGTTTTTTTTTTCTACCACTCCCCCTAAAATAAAAAATTAAAAAAAACTCCTAGTTATGGTTGTCACCCGCACAGGAGTAAAAACCATGGAGGAAGCACTTGCAGCCATCCAAGCCAAACTCCAGGAACTGGATGAAAAATTTCTCGGTCTCCATCTTGAGCATTCAGCTATGAACACCAGACGACAGTCCGTGTCTTCATCAGACAATGGGTTCTCTTCTTCCAGCAATTTTCACGGGCCGAAGCTAGATTTTCCTCGCTTCAATGGTACTGATCCGACTAGATGGATCTATCGTGCAGAACAGTATTTCAGTCTTCATAATACTTTTGATGTCCACAAAGTTCCACTTGCCTCCTTTCATTTGGAACAGGAAGCTCTTCAATGG
>LPNX010368334.1:26754-92825 GCA_001517045.1 Pseudotsuga menziesii
ACTTTGGGTTCATGAGGATGATATCCCTAAAACAGCTTTCTGCACACATGATGGCCACTATGAGTTTTTGGTCATGCCCTTTGGTCTCACTAATGCTCCTTCCACATTCCAGGCCTTGATGAATAAAATATTCCGACCCTATTTGCGGAAATTCATTCTGGTATTTTTTGATGATATCCTCATCTACAGTAAAACTTGGGCTGAACATCTCCAGCATTTGGCTCTTGTAATGCAACTTTTCTCTGATCATCATCTCCATGCCAAAAAGTCTAAATGTGTTTTTTGCCAAAAGGAAGTTGAGTATCTCGGGCACATTATCTCAGCACAAGGGGTTCGTGTGGATCCTGCCAAAATCGCTGCCATGAACAATTGGCCGCCTCCTAAGACACTCAAGAGCCTTTGTGGTTTTTGGGGGTTGACTGGCTACTACCACAAGTTTGTCAAGGATTATGGGAATATTGCAGCTCCATTAACTGCTCTGTTGAAAAAGAATGCTTTTACATGGACACATGTTACTGAGTGTGCATTTGACAAGCTGAAACAAGCTATGTGTACTACACCTGTTCTAGCTATGCCCGATTTTTCCAAGCCCTTCACTATTGAGAGTGATGCTTGCGGAAATGGACTTGGTGTTTTTCTCCTTCAATATGAACACCCCATTGCGTTCACCAGCAAATCCCTTTCCGGTAAGAATTTAGCTGCCTCTACATATGAGAAGGAAATGATGGCTATTTTGCATGCAGTACAAAAGTGGTGACCCTACCTCTTAGTGAATCATTTCTGCATCAAGACTGATCACCAGAGTCTGAAATATTTCCTAGAACAACGTGTATCCTCCCCAGCACAACATAAATGGGTTAGAAAACTCATGGGTTATGACTATGAGATCACTTATAAGAAGGGTAAGGAAAATATTGTGGTGGATGCCCTTTCTCGCACATTTGATGACCAAGGTTCTCTTTCCGCTATTTCTATGCCTATTCCAAATTTGTTGCAATCGATTCAATAGGGTTATTTCAATGACTCTTCATTATCTCAAATCATCCAACGCTTGGACAACAACCCTTCTATTGTCCCACATTACTCTTGGGATGGTGCTTCACTAAGATACAAGGGTCGTCTAGTGCTTCCCCAGAACACAACTCTTCAACAAGCTATCTTCTATGAACTCCATGCTTCTCTGTCAGCTAGGCACTCTAGTTTTCTCAAAACATATGAACGGGCACAGCGCAACTTCTTTTGGTAGGGCATGAAAAGGACAATTCAACAGATGGTGGCTGAATGTGATACCTGCCAGCGCAATAAGGGTGAAACAACACCCCTTCCGGGATTGCTCGAACCCTTGCCCATATCTACTCGGATATGGACAGATATTTCTATGGATTTCATTGAAGGGCTCCCTAAATCTGGAGGGAAGACTGTGATTTTGGTTGTGGTTGATTGCCTCTCCAAATATAGTCATTTTTGTGCTCTCAGCCATCCCTATACAGCCTCCTCCATTGCTCAAATTTTCCTGGACCAGATCTTTCGTCTTCATGGAATGCCTTCTTCCATTGTCTCGGATCGTGATGCAACTTTCACCAGTCATTTTTGGATAGAACTATTTCACCACACTGGCACCAAACTGAAGATGAGTTCAGGTTATCACCCACAAACGGATGGTCAGACTGAAATTATCAATAAATGCTTGGAAACTTATCTTCGTTGCTTCTCCTTTGAGCAACAACATCAGTGGGAAAAGTGGCTCCCTCTCACTGAATGGTGGTACAATACCTCTAAAATGACTCCATATGAAGTAGTTTATGGTCAGGCACTGCTAGTTCTTCTTCCTTACACCCCCAGTAGTTCTCCAATTCAAGCAGTTGACGCGGTCTTTCGAAACCGCGATGAGGTTCTTTGCATTTTGCACAAAAATATTCACATGGCAAGAAATAGCATGAAGCAACAAGCTTATCAGCACCGTTTTGAGCGCACTTTTGAAGCCAGTGATATGGTTTTTCTTCGTCTCCAGCCTTACAAGCAATCCTCACTAAAACTCAAAGGGCGTCATAAGCTCGCTCCAAAGTTCTATGGGCCATATAGGATTCTTCAGAAGATTGGGTCTGTTGCTTATAAATTGGAACTTCCGCCTTCTTCCCACATTCATCCAGTATTTCATGTCTCTTGTCTGAAGAAAGTTCTTGGCACCAACATCAAAGGCCAAACTATTTTACTAGAACTGGATAATGAAGGATCCATATTTTTGGAGCCGCAGGCTGTCCTCAATAAGCGCACTCATCAGCTTCTCTCTCACTCTATCACAGAGGTCTTAATTCATTGGCATGGAATGCAGCCCGAGGATGCTACGTGGGAACCACTCCTTCAGATTCAGCGACAATTTCCACATCTAAAGCTTTGAGGACAAAGATTTTTCTAAGGGGCAGGGTATGTTAGGAACCCATGTCAATCCTTCTCCTTACCGTGTTAGTATATTGTTGTTGGATGCATATGCTTTGTAAGTTGTCCCATAGTAATTGTTGATCCATAGTTTGTGTTATTGTTGTTGGGTGCATATGCTTTGTAAGCCACCTGTAGTATTTGTTGATCCATAGTTTATATTGGCCCATGGTTTTGACCCATAGTATTGGCGCCTATTTTTAGTATATAAGTGTGTGTTGAGGCCAAGGAAGGCACGGTGAAGTTATTTTGTATTGAGCTTTCTCAAAGGAGGTTTCCCCCTCGAAGTGGCCTACGATTAATATAAAAGTGATTTTGAGTTCTGCTGCTATATCGTGTATTTTGATTAATTATTTGCTACAGGGTCCTCACAGACCGCTTCCTAGAAGTTACCTCTATTTACAAGCCACATCATGGTGATGCAAGTGTCTACGGACCTATAGTTGCATCACACTTGCCTACTGCTACTCATGTGGGTTCTCGGGCCACCACACATTAAGGAATATCATTTTTATTTTAGCATATATCCGTCTAATCCATCCACGACACCTTATATGAATATCTATACCATTGTCCAGAAGACAAATTATTTCTCTTGCATGTATTTGGCATATAACTACCTCTAGACTTGCACTCACATCACATGTAGTCAATTCCATCCACTGCAACTCACACACAACTCTCCTGACCTCTGTCCGCAGTTTGCATGCCTCTGCCACACCGAATCATGTGCCTTTGCTGCAATCTATCCCGTGCATGCATTGTTATGTTTGAGAGCCATCTGTTGCATCCATACTATGTGGATGACCTTTGGACCACTGTCCACCGTCCTGACATGGGGCACCACTTGAGCCATCGCGATTAGTTAACCATACTAGAGTTTCCTTTAAGCTCTTTTCTAAGTCCTAAAAGAATGAAAAGATAGCCCAGCGCAGCTTCTTCCTTTCCCTCTCGCTAAAGTATAGGAAAGGGAATGTACATCATCTCATTTACCTCCTTTTGTGGACTATGTAGACCATCAAATGAAAAGGACCACCTTGGCATATTCAAGCCAAGACTATTCCCCTCTGCATAATTTTATGCTCTCTCAGGTAGAGGGGCCGACCTTTACGAAGAAGCTCACCACGGGTTGTCGTTAAGCTCTTTTCCAACCTTCTCAATAAGAAAACATTGCTGAGCAAACTTGGTTTTGTTCATGCTCGTAAAGTATCTGAATGACCATCCAATCAGTATAGGTTTAACCTTTTCCAGCATGACTGGACTACCAACGATAAAGAAGTCTCCCATACCCTAAAAAAGGATGGGCGAGCTCTCTTGTGTATACTTTTATCCTTTTTCGGGAACACGAGACTACCAACGAAAAAGAGCCCCCATTGGAGTCTTCTTCGCGCTTTCAGACTCTCTAAAATTGAAAGCAAAATCGAGCATTTACTTTCTCAGGCTCGCTAAAAATCCACAAGATCATATCACAACGATGTCTCTAGATGCCACCCCATAGAAAACAGTTTGGCAACATTCCCACTTTGGGTCGCCTTTGTTCAGAGTACTCTGCAATGTGTCTTCCTTGGATCCCATCAATATCAAAAGTGTCTACCTCCCCCAAAGTATTTCCCATATGCAGTGACATTCTCGGTATTACAGCTATGATCCCATTCCCATGAGTCAATTTTATTTGCTTCCTAGTCCTCCCTATCGTCATACTCTGAACAAAAATTTTTTGAGTCTACTACACTGCCCCTTCCCCTATTCAACTCTTTCCCTCCCCCCCTCCCCACAATCAGTGGGTCAATCCGCAGATGGTCTCACACATTTTGGTTATCTCCCTCACGCTTCTGGTCAAGGAAACACCGTTGCCTTGACCAGGGAAAGGTCTCCCTCTATCGACAACAACACACACATTCCAGAGGATAGACCCAGAGGTCCCTGTATCTTGGTTTCATTAACCTCATTGATGATTTCCTCGAACCACTTGATAGGAGTCCTTAGTGCCTCTCGAGATGGTTGTTTCTCACATGCTCGACTCCAACTACATCATCGCACCATTGAGATTTGTACAGGGTTTGGTCCATGCAGTATTTGGTCAAAGACCTTAGATGTCACCTGACTCTAGCACATTGATGAGTCTATTCAAGGGACCTAAACAGTTTTATGTCCCTTGTGATTTCTAGGTTGCATTAGAGACAGTGCTCAGAATCTCTAGTAGCACTTCTATATAGATTTATGATTGATGCAGCATACTTGTACCACAGAGACTTTGACTCTCCATCAGTTATTCCATATAGCTATGTGCCATTCCAGATCCAATAGGCCATCAGTCATGAAGATATAGCATTCCATGAGAGTGCCATGGGTCCAATGTAGCAGTTCTTCAAATCAGTATTGTATTCAGCCTCACATTCAGGCAACCACTATGTATCATCAGTTATATATGATCGGCTCTTGTATTCTAGAGCATAGATCACATTATTCTTTTGACATTATCATGAGCATGGGAATTCCCGCCTCGTCCATATACTTGTCGCACATTATTTGAATCTCACCCATTGATGGGAACCATAGTAATACAAAAACCAAAAGCCACCATGCCCCAGCCCCGGATGCACCACCTCTCCACAACAAATTCTATGATGTCCGTCAGCCATACGATGAGCTCCTTCCCTCACACATCAGGGTGCAGCATGGATTTCTCCCTTGCTACAGGGAAGGAATGGCTACCTTCCTTCTATAGGACGGAAGGATAGGTTCCTGGATGGAAATGCAAAAAGTAAAAGCAGAAGCAAAACTAGACAGTAATAAAAAAATAACAAATAGAGAACCCCTCTGCAAACACGGTTAGGGTTCAGCTCCAATAACCTACAAAAACATATCAGAAAACTTGCAAAGAGAAAATGGAAACCTACAAACAAGCAATGGATTAGATAAAAGAAAACAAACAAAACAAAATACACATGTATACCTTCTCTTTTGTGGAATGGGCCACCATTCCCTAGCTGGGAGAAGCACCTCTCTCTCTCTCTTGGCAATGGAGGAGCTATGGCTCAATGGGAGAATGAATGGATGATAGGGGGGTGTGGGTGGCTTGAGAGATAAAGGGTCTCAAGGCATCCATGGGAAGCATAACAGTATGCAAGGGAGAAGTCTTTTAAGAGTGAACCCCACCCCTCTATTTATAGCTTTTTTGGGGATTTTTAGGGTTTTAAGCCCAAGGTTTGGGCTTTATCCCCTCTTTTGTAGCAGGGATTTCTCCCTTGTTATAGGGAAGGAATGGATACCTTCTGTCTATAGGACTGGAGGATAGGTTCTTGGATGGAAATGCAGAAAGTAAAAGCAGAAACGAAACTAGACAATAATGAAAAATAACAAATGGAGAACCCCTCTGCAAACACAGTTAGGGTTCAGCTCCAATAACCTGCAAAAACATATCAGAAAACCTGCAAAGAGAAAATGGAAACCTGCAAACAAGCAATGTATTAGATAAAATAAAACAAAAAAAACAAAATACACATGTATACCTTCTCTTTGGTGGAATGGGCCACCATGCCCTAGCTGGGAGAAGCACCTCTCTCTCTCTCTCTCTCTTGGCAATGGAGGAGCTATGGCTCAATGGGAGAATAAATGGATGAGAGGGGGGTGTGGGTGGCTTGAGAGACAAAGGGTCTCAAGGCATCCATGGGAAGCATAATAGTATGCAAGGGAGAAGTGTTTTGAGAGTGACCCCCACCCCTCTATTAATAGCTTTTTTGGGGCTTTTCAGGGTTTTAAGCCCTAGGTTTGGGCTTTAGCCCCTCTTTTGGGATTTTAGCCCCTTCCACCCTATCTTTAGATCCTTTTGGGTTTTTTAGCTCCTTTGAGGGGTTTTAGCTACTTTTTGGAGGCTTTAGCCCCTAGGAGAATTACTTAGGCTCTGTTTTGGTGTTTTTAAGACCTTTTGCTCATTTTTAAGCCTTTTTGAGGGTGTGGGGTCTAATGGGGTGATACGAGGGGCATGCATGGGTGTCCTTGGGTGGTGTAGGCCATGTAGAGATGAGTGAGGTATTTTTTGGGTTAACATATTGCCCCATGATGTGTGAGTGCAGGAGCTCATCGTATGGCTAACGGACATCATAGGATTTGCTGCGGAGAGGTGGTGCTTCTGGGGTTGGGGCATGGTGGCTTTTGATTTTTGTATTAATATGGTTCCCATAAATGGGTGAGATACAAATAATGTGTGACATGCATATGGCCAAGGCGGGCATTCCCATTCTCGTGACAATGTCAAAACAATAATGTGATCTATGCTCTAGAATACAAGAGTCGATCATATACAATTGATGATACATAGTGGTTGCCTCAATGTGAGGCTGAATATAATACTGATCTAAAGAAATGCTACTTTGGACCCATGGCACTCTCATGGAATGCTATATCTTCATGACTGATGGTCTGCTAGATATGGAATGGTACATAGCTGTATGGACTCACTGATGGAGAGTAAGAGTCTATGTGGTACAAGTATGTTGCATCAATGATAAATCTATATAGAAGCACTGCTGGGGCTTCTAAACACTGTCTCCAATGCAACCCGAAAATAACAAGGGACATAAACCTATTTAGGCCCCTCGAATACACTCATAAATGTGCTATATTTAGGTGACATATGGGGTCTTTGACCAAATACTGCACAAACCAAACCCTGTACGAATCTCAACAGTGCGATGATGTAGTTGGAGTCGAGCACGTGAGAAACAACCATCCCGAGAGGCACTAAGGACTCCTCTCAAGTGGTCCGAGGAACTCATCAATGAGGTTAATGAAACCAATATACAAGGACCTCTAGGTCTACCCTATAGAATGTGTGTGTTGTCATCGACAGAGGGAGTCCTGCCCCTGGTCAAGGCAATGGTGTTTCCTTGACCAGAAGCCTGAGGGAGATAACCGAAAGGTGTGAAACCATCTGCGGACTGACCGATTGAATGGGGCAGGGGGGAAGGGAAAGAGTTGAACATGGGCAAGGGGAGTGTAGTAGACTCAAACATCCTTTGTTCAGAGTATGATAGCAGAGTGAACCAGGCAGCAAATGAAACTAACTCATGGGAATGGGATCATAGCTGTAATACCGCGAATGTCACTGCAAATGGGAAATACTTGGGGGAGGTAGACACTTTTGATATTTATGGGATCAAAGGAAGACACATTGTAGAGTACTTTGAACAAAGGTGACCCAAAGTAGGAATGCATCCAAACTATTTTCTGTGGGGTGGTGTCAAGAGACACCGTTGTGGTACGATCTTGTGGATTTTTAGCGAGCCCAAGAAAGTAAATTCTCGATGGTGCTTTCAATTTTAGAGAGTTTGAAAGCATGAAGAACAATCCAATGGTGGCTCTTTTTCATTGGTAGTCTCCTGTGCCCAAAAAAGGATAAAATTATACACAGGAGAGCTTGCCCATTCTTTTTTAGGGGATGGGAGACTTCTTTACCATTGGTAGTCCAGTTAGGCCGGAAAAGGTTAAACCTATACTGACTAGATGGTCATTCAGATACTTTTACGAGCATGAATGAAACCAAGTTTGCTCGACAATATTTTCTTACTGAGAAGGATAGAAAAGAGCTTAACGACAACCCGTGGTGAGCTTTTTCATAAAGTTCAGCCCCTTTGCCTGAGAAAGCATAAAATTATGCAGAGGGGAACGGTCTTGGCTTGAATATACCAAGGTGGTCCTTTTAATTTGATGGTCTACATAGTCTACAAAAGGAGGTAAATGAGATGATGTAGACGCCATTTCCTATACTTTAGCAAGCGGGAACGGAAGTAGCTACGCTCGGCAATCTTTTCATTCTTTTAGGAGTCAGAAAAGAGCTTAAAGGAAACTCTACTATAGTTAACCAATCGTGGTGGCACAAGTGGTGTCCCATGTAGGGATGGTGGACAATGGTCCAAAGGTCATCCACGCAATATGGATGGAGAATATGGCTCTCAAACATACCAATACATGAACGAGATAGATTGCGCCAGAGGCATGCGAGTCGGTGCGACAGAGGCACTCAAACCGAGGTGGCTCTTGGACAGAGGTCAGGAGAGCTGTGTGTGAGTTGCGGTGGAAGGACTTGACTACATGTGATGTGAGTGCAAGGTCCAGAGATCCGCACAAGGTGCGGTGGCCCAGGAACCCGCATGAGTGGTGGTAGGCAAGTGTGATGTAATTACAGGTCCAAAGACACTTGTATCACCATGACATGGCTTGTAAATCAAGGTAACATCTAGGAAGTTGACCCAAAATATGTTTGTTAAACATGAGACGATGGTCTCATAAGGAGATAGAGGGTGGAAATTAGAGTCTGGAGGTGTGAGAGGTGTCTCGAACAGGTTCCGGGTGACTTTAAAGTAGTAGCTAATGGTGTTGCCCCTAAAGGGGGGTCTTTGATTTGTGGTAAAAATGTTGCAAAACAAAAAAGGAAAAAACTATGCTACAAGTTGAACTGCCATCACTCAAAGGGGTGACGTTAGAGGGAAATTCATTTGGAATTTAAGGGGATCAGCAGTCATTCATTTGTGTGACACGATGAACCCTATGAGATGGCCCATTGGGACATAGAAAATACATTTGAAAGGTTTCAAGCAGATTTCATACTTGCAACATTGTAAGAAGACTTGCGGCAAGTCATCTGTGTGTTGTGCTTGCTTCTGTGACCGTGCAATGTGGTTGTTGAGACAAACCAACATGATGTGAATGAGGTCATGGAAGCACTATGTCATGGTGTGCTGGAATGTGGATCCAACATTTTTTAGGCCAAAGGGCATGACTCGATAACCCATCCACCCTTCTCCTGCTCCTGCGTCGTTGGTACCCCACTGGAGGGTGCGGTCCCATGTCTACACATGCACACAATATGTCACACGTATGATCTAGCTACCACCATGCTAGCATACCATCAGGTCCCTAGACCTATATTGGAGGTTGAGGCATCTCCAAGATCTCCCCAATATTCCATGCTCACATATGGATCATCCTTTATGAGGATAGGAATTTTCCACCATTATGCAAAAATCTCCCAGGTAAAGAAATGACCTATACTAGATTGACTCCCTCCCTACTTTCTTCAATCCATTTCTCGGAGTCACTTCGATTTGTGTACCACCATGCAAATCACACCTTGTACGTTGAGCTAGATCTGTACCCATAGAACTCCTTTTGGTCTAATTTATCCCTATGCACCACTGCACTAGGGGCAACATCACTAGCTGCTAGTCATAGTTAT
This sequence comes from Pseudotsuga menziesii, assembly GCA_001517045.1. Lineage (NCBI taxonomy): Eukaryota > Viridiplantae > Streptophyta > Pinopsida > Pinales > Pinaceae > Pseudotsuga > Pseudotsuga menziesii. Next base: position 36,428 of record LPNX010368334.1, read on the forward strand.
CTGGAGTCTATTTGAGATGTCCTTTGCACCACCAGGTTTGGTTTTCTTCCCTCTATCTTTTGACAAGACCCTTGTCTCATGCTCTCACTATGATTTTTTGACCCATTTCCTGGAGGTCACCTTGATTTGTGTGCCGTCACATGAATCTCCCCTTGTATGTATTGGCATGTTCACGAGCCATTCACTCCATCCATGCTACATAATTGGCCATCTTTGACTGCCATCCATCATCTCGCAAGGGGGACCCATCAATGTTCTACATTTATGCCCATTAGCCATGTTCATAACATAACCTTTTTCCATATATCAAGCACTTCCCCCTTGCTTGATTGACCATTATGGAGTTTCTATTAAGCTCTTTTCTGACTCTTAAAAGAATGAAAATATTGTCTAGCACACTTGCTTCCTTTCACACTCGTTAAAATATTTGAAAGGGGGTTTATGTAGCCTCGTTTATCTCCTTTTTTGGACTATGTAGACTATCATAAGAAAATGACCATCTTGGTGCATTCAGGCCAGGAACATTTCCCTTCGCATCCTTTTATGCTTTCTCAGGCATTGGGACCAAACTGTATGAAGAATCTCATCATGGGTTGTCTTTAAGCTCTTTTCTAGCCTTCTCATCAAGAAAAGATTGCTGAGCAAAATTGGTTTCATTCATGCTCATAAAAGTATTTGAATGGTCGTCCAGTCAGTATAGGTTTAACCTTTTCTGGTCTGATTGGACTACCAACGATAAAGAAGTCTTCCTTCCCCAAATGTTGGGAGAGCTCTCCTGTGCACACTTTTATCCTTTTTCAGACTCAGGAGACTATATATGGAAAAGAGACCACACTGGAGTTTTCTTCCTATTTCCAGACTCTCTAAAAATGAAAACACCATCGAGCATTTACTTTCTTGGGCTCGCTAAAAATCCACAAGATTATGTCACAATGGTGTCTTTTAGTGCCACCCTATATATTACAATTTGGCAGCTTTCCCCCTTTGGGTCGCCTTTGTTCAGAGTATTCTGCGATGAGTCTTCCTTGGATCCACTAGATATCACTAGTCTAGTTACTTCCCTCAGTATTTCCCATTTGCAATTATCTTCCCGGTATTATAGATATGATCCCTATCCCATGAGTCAGTTTCATGTGCTGCGAGGTCAACCCTGTTGTCATACTCTGAACAAAGGAAGTTTGAGTCCCATGTACTCCCCTGCCCCTATTCCCCCATTCAATGTGACAGTCCGCAGATTGTCCCACATCTTTAATTATCCCCCTCGTGTTTCTCATCAAGGAAACATTATTGCCTTGATTAGTTGTAGGTCCCCCTCTATCAACATCAACACATCTATTCCAAAGGATAGACCGAGAGGTCCATGTACCCTAGTTTCATTCACCTTATTGGTGAGTTCCTTGGACCGCTTGAGAGGAGTCATTAGTTCCTCTCGGGGTGGCTGTGTCTCACGTCCTTGACTTCAGCTACATCATCACACCATTGAGATTCATACAGGGTACTGGTCCCTACATTATTTTGATTGAATACCCCGATTGTCACCTGATTGTAGCACATTGGTGAGTATATTATGAGACCTAGACAGGTTCATGTCACTTGTGATTTATGGGTTGCATTGGAAACAGTGTTCGAAATCCCCTAGTATAGTGCTTCCATGTATCTCTAGTATTGATGGGACATATTGTACCACAAAGATTCTGACTCTCCATCATGGAATCCATCCAGTTATGTCCTCTTCCAGATTAAACAAAGCATCAGTTGCGAAGATATTGCATTCCATGATAATGCCATGGTTCCTATATTTCATTTCTTTAGATCAACATTGTATTCAACCTCTCATTGAGGCCAACATTATGTAAAATCAGTTGTATATATATTGATCGACTCCCATATTTTTGAGCCTTGATCCCATTTTTTATTCTTTTGACATTGTTATGAGCATGGGTATGTTTTCCTCATCCATATACATGTCACATATTATATGTATCTCACCCATTGTTGGGAACCATTAATAAAAAAACCAAAATGCATTGTGGTTCGAACAAGGAAGCACCGCTTCTCTACAGGTCTCTCTAGTCTCTCCACTATTCCCATGATCCTATCATGCAGGTTGGCCATACGATGAGCTCCTGCCCTCACACCTTAGGGGGGAATTTATTAATGCAAAAAATCTCTCACCTAGCTCTACATGGTCTAAACCACATACATACATCATTTTCCTACCATATTTCCCTTACTTTTGACCTTCACAACTATGGTTTACCCTCATTTCTCTCCCAAATAGGACTAAAAAACCCACAAAAGGCCTAAAAACCCAAAAAGGGCCAAAAAACCTACAAAAGGGATAAAAAACCTAAATAGGGATTCAAACTGTAAATAGGGTTCCAAAACCCTAAAAGAGAGAAAAGGCCAAAAAACCTAAAAGCATATTATAAAAGCAGTGTGAAGATCTCTATCAAAAGATTCTTATCCCTTTTTTCCCATTATTTTATTCAGTAAGTACGGTGATACACCTTTTGCTCTCAAAGTATTCACACCCCATTTTTTCCATCATCCTATTGTCCTACCATTCCCACATAGTACATTGAGATATTCTTCGTACCCACCTAGAGACCTAGCCTGTGTAGAGGCGAACCATTTACGAAACGAGCATGGTGGCCCATTTTCATCAAAATGAAGGTATAAGTTTCATGTATTCGATTTTATTTAGTTTAGTCTTAGAAGTTTATTTTATTTATTGTTACTGATATTGTTTATTGTTTTAGTGTTTTTCATGAATTCTACCTTATTGTCCCATTGACGTAAGGCTGGTGCTTTTCCACATAGAAAGGGTGAAAACCCCACTACAAAAGGCATTGTATTCATTAATGAACTCCATACAATTATTTATATTGGATATCAATTTAGCTTCTCAATATTGGGAGATGTGCCCCTTGCTACAACAATAGTTTCGGTGGTGAAAGATTCCACCCTATCCGACATGAGAGGAGAAATCACTCAAATTTCTCAATGAAATTTCATGTAAAGGATATATGAGGAGGAATAAATAAGATTTATCAAGTGAGATTCAATTTATGGAGGTTTAGATATTGTTCCATTTTTTGTTTTATTTCATCCATAGGCATTTGGAGTGCAAAGTTGTAGCAACAAAAGTCTATGGTGGTTTCCAGAAATTTGGAGTTGTGTTGAAGGTTCTTGCTTGAGGAGGGCACATCAAGAGTAGTGTATCTTTGTTGGTAAGGGATATGAAGGAATTATATCTCATATTTTGGATATATAGCACATCATTGGAGGTTTTTTTTCATATTGGGGTTGAATTTGGGCCTTGGAGGGAGCACTGGGGAAGCAAATCTCACTTTTGGAGGAGCATTCTTCCCTTCCCACATTGTTGGTTTTTGGGTAGTTCTGTATCTTCTTTTGAAATATATATTTCTATGATTTTGTAGATTATATAGCATCCATTTATGTATCCATTTATACTCTCCATGAATTAATGTAAAACTCGAGCATTTACCTCGTGTATTGTTCCAAATTCAATCACTAGTTTCCTCATGTAAAAATATGTAATAAAAGGTTATATCAATGTAATTTTCTTTCTTCTTAACTATCACAACAAGTTGTTTGGAAGTGTAAAGTAGATCATTTTGATGCATTTGGATGTGCATAGACACTGTATACACTTTTTGGGAGAATTCGAGTGCGTTAGAGGTTGTTTGAGCTTGTTAGGAAAAGTTGCATTTTCTTGGGTCAAATTCAAGACAGTCTCCCTAGTTTTGATTTGTGTGTCTTCCAAAACTTCCATAAAGGTTATATGAATTTTTCCATTTGGATGTATAGCTAGTTTTAGGTGTGTATGAGTGGAATTGTTTATGTCCAAGAAAATTCAAGTGGTGTGGGAGGTGTTTGGATTGAGTGGAATCCAGAGTTGTCTCTATGGTGAAAGTCTAGCTAAGCTTCATTGGTTTGAGTTAGTTATTGGGAGGATATTCATATTTGTTTAATATGAAATATCAATCATTGTCTGATGTTATATTGGGCCACGAAATCATCATTGGATGGATGCTTCACCTAGTACTTCAAGTGCTTCCAAAATGATACTAAGAGAATTGCATACAAATTATTTTATCGAAGTGTTGAACCTGAATCAATAACCAACTTTCAAATTTCATATCAGATTTTATAGTGGTTATATTAGTTTTTATTGGAAACCTTTGTGTCTTATATATAGGAATGATATATTCTCATTTTAGTCATCATTTGTATCTTGTCTTGTCTTGTGTACACAGTACATTGTGTAAGGAGGTTCCTTCCTCGAAGAGGATTGCTATTTATCTCTGTTATTCATTATTAAGGCATGGATTACTCTCTTATTTTCTATTTCTACTCTTTTTATGCTATTTTTGGGACATGGTTGCATAACATTTGGTATTAAAGCTCTTTCCTCGGGACTGGCTTCTGCAAAACGAGTCATCTCGGAATTTTTTCTACAATATTTTATTATACAAAGAGTCAGAGATAGAGGTTAAAAACCCACTTCTAAAATAGGCATAGATATCTCCATTCCAAAATTTAGATCCTAATCCATTACATCTTTGGAGATAATTACAGAGGAATCTAATGGTTTTTTACTAGTCCAAAACCTAGTATAAAACATGTGTTCTAGGGAAAAAGGTCATATGAGAGGCATCTGAAATCCAAATTGAGTGATAAAAGTTGCATATGAAATAATATGGACCAGGGTATCTATGGTATAATTTTTAGCCACAGAAACTAAAAATAGGACATGTGGCATATCGTACAAGTTTGCTCTTCTAAATAGGCAAAAATAAGAAAATTTCGTATATTTGCAATAGGAAATATTTGGCACATCCAAATTAGGTTATACCTGTGGAATTGGAAAGAGGACACATCAGGGTACCACAAACCAAAGTTTTAGACCCCAGATATTCAAAATTCAAATTTTACCTTAGTTACAAGTTGACCATAAAACAACCTTCTAATGAGGGTTTGAAAAAGGTGTACCATTTTGCATTTGAATAGCTTTGAGTAGAATTATATATTTTTGGTAAAACCTAGGGTGTAATATATATTTATTTTTCAAAATTCCACCAAAAGGAAGTGGAAAGAATCACACTCTACTCAAACCCCTAGAGGATTCATCCCCGACATACGAGCAAATGGAATACATAACTTTTAGAGTGTCCAAGTTGGAATATATGATTAAAGGAAATGTGAAAATGGATGACTTAGTTAAATTGGAAAATAAGATGATTGGTAAAGATGATCTCAAAGGGATGGCTAGTAAACAAGATCTCAAAAGGATGGCTAGTAAATAGGATCTCAAAAGGATGGCTAGTAAAGAGGATCTCAAGGGGATGGATAGAAAAGAAAATCTTCAAGACTTGAAGGAATTGATGAAGGATATAAAACATAGATTTATTCCTCATGTATCTACTCAAGAAGAGGATAAGGAGGAAAAATAGGACTTATTCCAGTCATATCTGGAGAAAATTGACAAACAATTGGAGAGTAGGAAGTTGGAGTCCTCAAAAGTTGTTGATTCACTACAACATCATGGGTTCAATTCAGGTCCAAGGAACTACTTTATCCCCATAATTGACATGATAAATTTTGATGGCAAGGATCCAATCACATGGAATTTTTATATGGAGCGATTCTTTGATCTACACCATGTTCCCACTTTGCATAAGGTAACTATTGCATCCTTATATTTAGAACCTGATCAATTTGTATGATACCAATGGTTTTGTGACCATAGAAAGGACTCTATTATCTATTGGTCTATATTCACGTAAGAATTGATTGCAAATTATGGGGATATAAATAACAAAAATTTCTTTAGCCAATTGGTAAGTATCAAGAAAAAAAGTCCAGTTACATAGCACATCGGACAATTTCAACAACTAAGTCTCAAAGTGAAGAATGTTTCAGAAAATAAAATATTAGATCTCTTTATTGGAACCTTAAAAGATAAAATTCAACATTAGGTGTGTCTCTTTGAACCATCATCCCTAGAGAAGGATTTCATGACAGAAAGGAAGGTTGAAAGTAAAAATATGGCAATGACTACTAGAAAGGCCTTCTCTAACACATATAGAGGAAATAATGTTCCTTATTCTAAACCACCACAAAGGGTGACACCCCAACAACTAGATGAAAGAAGAGAAAAAATATTATGCTTTAATTGTGACAACAAGTATAGTAAGGGACATAAGTGCAATGAGATGAAATTATTCTACATAGATTGTGAAGAAGAGGAACCAAAAGAAGAGGAAGCATATCAAGAAGAGGAGACTTCAAAAGAAATAGAAGAGGCTACTTCATAATAAATTACTCCTACCATATCTTGTCATGCATTGGTTGGAATTAGCACTCCTGAAACTCTCAAGATCGAAGGATACATAAAAAAGAAGAAGGTAACAATGTTGATAGATTTTGGTATTGCTCATAACTTAATTCAATGTAAATTACCCAAAGTTCTTAATTGCTGTGTATATCTAGCACCAGAGTTTCAAGTAATGATTGCAGATGGAGGAACTATAAATTGCTCAGGGAAATGCGATACTATTAATCTTGCTATGGGGGAATATGTATTGAATATTCCAATGGTTGCTATCCCAATGGGTGGTGTTGATGTTGTCTTAGGTGCCCAATGGTTACAATAATTGGGAACAATGGATTTTAATTTTCAAAAACTTTTCATGAAATTTTCATGGGAAGGAAAAGAATATGAGTTAAATGGTATCATGAGAAAACCAATCAAGGGGATAAGCTATAATGGTATGACAAAGTTGTTGAAAAGGGACATCAAGGTGTAGTTTCACAATTATGATCATTAGATTTTCAATCCTCAAAGCTCCCTATCTCCCAAGATCTTGAAAGGGTCATTAATAAGAATTCTAAGGTATTTGAAGATATCCCCAAAGGTATTCCACCTATTCGAGACTTTGATGATGCTATCCACTTAATTCCAAGCAATGTTCCTCCTAACATCATACCTTATTGATAACCCTATATCTAGAAGAGTGAAATTGAGTGTATGGTTGATGAAATGTTAGAGGCTGGCATAATTAGGCCTAGCCAAAGTTCTTACTCTAAACCAATGGTAATGGTATCCAAGCCAGATGGATCATGGTGTATGTGTATTGATTATAGAGAGCTCAACAAGATCACCATTAAAGATAAGTTTCCCATTCCTGTCATTGATGAATTGTTAGACGAATTACATGGAGCAGTTGTCTTCAGAAAGTTGGATCTCCACTTCGGGTATCATCAGATTCAAATGAAGGATGAAGACATCCCCAAAACAACATTCAGAACTCGTGAAGGTCACTATGAATTTTTGGTCGTGCCATTTGGTATCGCAAATGTGCCTTCCACATTTCAAGGTTTGATGAATTCTATTTTCAAGCCTTTCCTTAGAAAATTTGTGTTGGTATTCTTTAATGATATACCAATCTATAACAAGTCTAAGGAAGAACATGTTCAACATGTTGACAGGCCACTACAACTACTAAAGGAGCAAGAACTATATGTATAACCTCAAAAATTTTCTTTGGTATAAAGTAGGTAGAGTATTTGGGTCATATTGTATCTCATGAAGGTGTAAGGGTAGACCTTAACAAAATTAAAGCCATGATAGACTCACCGATTCCCAAAAACCTGAAGAATGTTTGAGGATTTTTAGCTCTGACAGGATACTACAACAAGTTTGTTTATAACTATGGAAGAATAACATGTCCTCTAACAACATTAATGAAGAAGGATGCATTTTCTTGGACTCCATAGGAAACTCAATCTTTTCAACAACTCAAAGAGGCAATGTGTAAAGCTCTTGTTTTGGTGACACCAGAATTCACAAAAATATTTATTGTGCAATGTGATGCTTTAGGAAATGGAATTGAAGTTGTACTAATGCAAGAAGGACATCCTCTTGCCTTCACAAGTCATCCAATCAAAGGAAATAACTTTAAAAATCCCATTTATTGGAAGGAAATGTTGGCAATACTACATACCTTGAAGCAATTATTGTTCAAAAAAACACACCCTTATAACCTAAGGCATCTGGTGTTACCAACTTACTAAACTAACTTGTAGACAATCATCCATTTTAGAAATTGAAATATAAATAGGAAGAAAATTGAGCACGCCTTATTTATGACGGTCGATCCTAGCTTTTCTTCTTCTCTTCAACTTGCTTCCACGACTTCTAGGGTATCTCCAATCACTTGCAAAGAACAAGATATTCCTGCAACATCTTATATATCATATCAATGGTTAATGAAATAAAATATTCATAATAGACAATGAGATAATTCATAAATTAGAATAGACATGAGTGCAAAAGACACAATATTGGAAGAAGAAATTTCTTTATTAATAAACAAATGAGCTAAGATTACAACCCAATGTCTAAGACAAGGACTCCTATGCAAACTAAGAACACTAAGTTCTGCTACTCCAAGATGTCTGAAGGCATACCACCACCATAAATTTGCTCTATCAAATATGATTGATTATCCTCAACCCCTACCCTCTATTTATACATGAGGAAAGAGAGAGGTTTCAAAGGTTGAGATGGTTGAGGAAGTTGAGATAGTTATGATTAAGGGCCCAACTGTCCTCGACTAATCATGTTTATATTTTTTAACTTTAAATTAAGGCATACATGACTATTGATATAGGCAAGTCACATATGATACGCGACTTGCATTAAGGAAACCCGCGGGTGCAATCCCTAAAAATGTATACGCAAGTTGTAATCCACATACTCGTGTATGATACGCGGGTTGCTATGAAAATAGTCATGTATTCAACTCTAATGTCGAAACAAAAAATATATTCAGCTTGTAAGGTGATGCTATATCAAAGGTCGTGCCTATCTATAGTGTTTTGGCTACTTCAATCCAATTTGTCCTTTTGTGTTCCAACACATTAGGTGTTAGTAATTAGATGTATAAGTGCCATTTTACATGATAACAGATGCCCCCTAATGTGTGAGGTCATAGTGAAGCGATGACCGGAATACATTACAATATTTTAATCTTGGAGAACTCAGTTACCGAGGCAACAGAGGAGATGCCTAAAACAAATACATATCAATGTCATATACAAAATCATATATGAGGATGACATTTTCAATATAGCGGAACACTAGCTCCTTTACAATATTTGATTACATCATATGATGTGGGTAACAAGATCACGTATATTACAAAGGTGGATCGAAGCCACAATATGCAATGACAAGTATTCAAAATCTGGAAGCTGTGTAGTTGAACATAACACAATCTTGCGCAACTTAGGTTATAGAGGTGAACCTAAGGTCTTCATCGAAATCCAAAGGAACCATTACAATCCCTACCATGTGAATAGATGTGTTTAAGTCAAACATGGAAGGAACTCAAGAGAATGTCAGAAATGAGTGATGCTGACAAGTGAAGCAAAGGAGTTCACCAATAATGGTAGTGAATCCTAAGGTATCATCATCAAAACTCTAGGTCTTCGTCTTCAGGAGATGCTGATGAGAAAACGTAATGTGATAAGGGAGGCAATGAATCCTCCAACAGATCACAAGAGTGACTAGGAACTAGATACAGGAAGGTAGACACAAGTAATCTCAGATAGGATAATGATGGAATCAGGATAATAATTAGATGAAGGTACAGATCCTTGAACAATAAGCATGACACAGAGATAACCCAAGGCATCTTTTGACTTGCATATAGGACAACTAAACTTATCTGTCATGTAGGAGACATGATTATATTCCCCATGTATAAAGGACAAGTGGAGGAGTAAAAACTTGAAGTGATAGCTGAGCTGAAAGTGTAAACTAAAACATGAGTATCAGAAAGTTCAAAGAGTGCTTAATTCAAGGAGAACCTGTTGCCAGTGTTTATAACCCAAAGAGAGTAATTCTTCCTTATCTTTCCTGTTAAATTTTAACGGGTCTAGGAAAGTCAACTCAGGTCTCTCTTCATTTTTTACAAGCTTGAAGAGGGGAGAGAATAATGCTTGATAATGTCACTGATTCACGGATTTTATGAGCCCAAACTAGTACATGCTAGTTGGTGTTTTCATGTTTAGAGATTTTGAAAACTCCGAAAAAGACTTTAGGGGGTGATTTTTCATACAGTTTAGTCTCTTGAGGCTAGAAAAGTATAAAACAGTCCACGAAAGAACTCTCTTAGCTCTCGGAGGACTAAGGCACACCATTTTTGTACTTAGTCGGAAAGGTCTGAAAAAGGGGTAAACTAATACCAAATTGACGCACCTTTAGAAGCGGAAAGTATCCTGATTTTAACGAGTGTGAAGGAAGGAAATATCACTCGGAAAGATCCATTTGATTATGATAAATGTGGCTTATAGTAGTAAACTCGATGCTTTGTTATTTAGGTTTTATGATCATGACAAAGACATAAAGTATGCTCGAAACCTTTTTCATGTTTGGGTCCAGAGCATGAAAAAGAGAAAACTAAGCTCATACCAGGTGTTCCTTTTCCATAGGTTTAGTCCCTCAGGTCTGGAAAAGTGATAAACCTATACCTGAGAATACACTTCTCAAGTTTGAAGAAAAGAGAGTGTTCATTTTTTGTAAATATTCCACATGGTCTGAAAAAGTGATAAACTACCACCAATGTGGATTCCTGTTCACTTATTCTTAACGAGTATGAATGAACAAGTTTACTTGGTAGTCAAGTCTATTTTGAGGAGTCATACTTGGGCCTAAAGAAACTCCATAAGTGTGGGGAGCCTTGTAACAAGGATAGCTCGTGAAAGAAGCAAAATGAGTCTCATTTTGTCATGAAAAAATACTAAGAAGGATCCCGCGAACCTAACACAACTGAGGCATGGGTACCAGAAAGACAATCAAGTGTTCTAAACTAGGATACCCATGAAGAGGAGGCCCTATCCACATAGGAACAATGATGTAGACGAGGTAAAAATGGTTTAACACCATAGTCTATGGTCAAAGAGGTAATCCTAGGGTTAAAATGGATAAGGTATAAATGCAAAAGTACATATTAAGGACCAAATCCTACCCTATATGAGTGGATCATACCTTCTTAAATATCTCGAACCTATTGCACTTAGTAAAAAATCACGGTATTAGTCAATTTATAAAAAATAATTTTTAAACTATAGACCATGGGTCCAAAAATTTGAAATTTTTCTATAAATAGTTCAAAAACAAAAATAAAACATACCATTTGACAATATACCCAATTTGGCAAGTTTTTACCTTTGACTTCAACTGCTCACCAAGGATAAACTAGTGGACCAAATCGACATCCGTCAGTTGCAAGTTGGTAGACTCTCCCTTCTCCTTCTTTTCATCCGTTCTAATTTTTATTTTTGTGAAAAAATGTATGGTTTCGTGCCAGCCCTAAAAAGGTCATGTGACATACGAGGGTATGTACTATAACAATCGCATACACACGTTTAATACGTGACATGCTCTAAAGCAACCCATGTATGATACACGACGTGCTTAAAGCACAGTCATGTATGCTGCGCAACCTAGCAAAACTTGCAAATTGGCCAAAATTAAATGAAACTAATGGATTCTAATGGTTAATAATGGTCAATGGGAAGGTATATAATGGCTTTAGAATGGAGGGAAAGAGAGCACAATGACATGGATTGAGAAGGTCTACGGGGTTCCCCAACATTACAAGCTTTACAACAATCTTGTTTGTTGAAGTTCTATTTGACTTCCAGCATGAGGGCCAATGTTCGCTTACTAAAGAAATTTATTAGCTACTAGGAAATGACCTTAGTGCCTTTGATATTCAAGGAGAGATTTTGGAGGTCATAGTAGAGGACATGTGTTTTATTACAGGATTGTCCCTCAGAGGCATTCCCATGAACCTCGAGGGTACAAGTAGGGGTGGTGACCCTATGAGTATCCAGGGCTATATTGACACTTACTGCCCACTAGGCACATAGAAGAAGGGGACATGTATCCCTATTGTTCACATTACGATATTTCCATTACAAGTAGTGGTAAGACCTGTGGTAAGAATTGTCAGATCTTCTACGTTGCATCTAGCTACTCGAACACAAATACATATTGTGGTGGAGTACATGCAGGGCATAGTATTTGACTGGTGCTCAGGTATGATCTCGATTATGAGGAAGCAACTCTCTGACTACAAAAGAGGGCACGAGAATAACTTTGGATACTAGATTATTTTAGTTGTGTTCTTCTTTCAAACTATTAGCTTTGCAGTAGCACTACCACCACCTTCCCCTCGGCATCCTAGACTTTCCAAATGGGGGGAGGTGTTTCTCCGTCAGGGTGGTAGAGGATCTGTCTAAAGTGTCTATGATGATGACTTCTATTCATGGTGGGAGCAACAAGTACCAACTCTCGAGAAGTTCCTGTACACCAGACTGGACTTCCGAGGAGATAACGATCTTGTCCTCTCGCTAGGGGAGGCATGGGGAGAGATACGTTTTTTCTTTTTATTTTTATGAATTTTAATCATAAATTTATATACATATGTATAAGAGTTTTAATCCGTTTTTAAATGTTTTAAAATGTAGATATTGGACCTGTACACCCCGATGGGAACCCTAGGACTTTTGTGTAGCATACACAGGGTGGGGACCAGAGTATACTTAGAGTTATCAAGGAGAAGCTAGCCAAGCTAACCCAAGGGGTCCCTACCATGCACATAGAGCGGATTCCCATTGCGATGCAAAAGTTTGTAATAGGGATTCCAACTACCCGGATACACCTACTGAGGAGGGTAGCCAGGGTCATTATACATTACAGGGAGGTTGAGGAGGCAACCGCAACCAAGGAGTTTGAGGAGTAGGCTTAGATCTATAGGCATATTTATGGATTGTGATCTTATTTTTGTATATTTATATAGCTATGATAGGATCTTCAGATCAAGACTCAATCTATCTATGGAAATTTTTTTACATATATATATATATATATATATATATATATATATATATATATCTTGGTTATTACATGTGTTCCAAAGGTATCTATTATGTTTATTTTACAAAACATTTGTAAAGTGCCAATCTAGAATGTAGTTCACATAAGCATCAGTTATTGTATTTTCATTTCTTGGAATGTGATTAAATGAAATGTATTCAAAATTTATTTAAAGTAATCTAACCTGCAAAAACTAACGTCACAAAGTAGGGTTACACACTTGATAATCTCCATTGAGTTGAGAAACCACGAGTTGAGAGTCAAGTTTGACTTCCAAATGGGTAATTCCACATGATGCAGAATCCCGTAACAACTAAATAACAACCATGTACTTGGCCACATTATTAGTAGCAGGACCTAAGAAAGCACCTCCAGAGGCAACTATATGTCCTGAGGCTAAATAGATGACTCATGCGGCTAAAGCCAGGTTACAGGTAAGGCGGCTAGCACCATCCGCAAAACCTATGAACCACTCACCTGACATCTATAACAACCAACATATTAAATTAGAAACACTAACCAACTAACTATTGTACATAAAAATACAAGAACAAGCACCATGCCTAGGCGTAGTAATTATTCAGGTAGAGCCCGTTCCTAGGCTCAGGAAACTTATTCACATCAAAATCAGTTAACTCATACGCTCCTTTTTTCAAGACCTTTGACACAACGTAGGGACCTAACCACATAGACTTGAATTTTATTTCCCCCAGGGGTTCTTTGTCTTTATCCCAGAGCAAGACTAGTTCCCTTTCAAAGAAAACTCTTGGCTTAACCGCTTTGTCATATTGATTTTTTACCTTACTCTTATGATCTTCATTTGCCGTCAATGCATATCTACGTCCTCATCTAGATTTTCCAAGTGTACCAAAAATTATTCTAATTTCATCATGTCAGGGAGTACATGAATAGCTATCTTAAGAGATGGGATTTCACATTCAACCGTAGTGACTGCCTCCACCCTGTGAATGAGTTGGAAAGGTGAAAAACCTGTAGCAGTCTTGACATTAGTCTAGTATGCCCAAAGTGCAGGATATAGAATGATGTGCCAATTTGACTGACTTGCATTAATGGTATGCTTCAAAATGGTCTTCAAGGTCTTATTTACTGCCTCTACTTGGCCATTTTCTCGCGGGTAGAAGGAAGATGAGTGATCTTGCTTGAACCCTAGAATAATAGTCATCTCAGTCATCATACTATTATGAAAGTGACTGCCATGGTCAGTGACAATTTCCTTTGGAATACTGAAATGAGTAATGATCTGGTTAAACACAAAGTAAGATGTGGCTTCACAGTCTGCTTTGAAGGTAGGAATTGCCTCTGCCCACTTGGTGAAGTAATCAACAACGATAATGATATATTTGTGCCCGCTAGCCAAAATTGGATTGCACGTCATGTAATCCACCCCCCACGTAGTGAAGGGGCCCACTACAATGACGGGAAACAACGGATCAATATGCGACCACATTTTCTTGGTGTAGAGCTGACACGGATGACGACGCTTCATAGCCTCCAAACAATATTTAAAGATCATGGGCCAGAAATAACTGGCACATAAAATCTTCTGGGTCATTTCTAACCTAGATAAATGACCCCCACTCGCTCCTCTATGGGAATCATTTAGGACATGCTCAGCCTCCTCATGGGTCAGGCACCGACACAAAACATAACCTACCCCTCTACGATATAAATTATCACCGATGATCAGGTAGTTTTTCACATTGAAACGCAATTTACGTCGCTCTTCCCTCAAGAAGGACGCAAGACACTTCAAAGTTTGGAGATATATAAGGATATCCCCATACTAGGGATCAAAGATGGAAATTAGAAATATATACTCATCTGGGAATGAGTCATCTTCAACCACTACATTCTCTTCCATAGGAAACTCTGAGATAAGCTCTGCAAAAACTAAGGACTTTTTGGATTTAGCAGACTGAAAATCCAATTCAAACTCTTGGAGAATGACTATCCATTTGTTGAATTTGCCCCTAATTATGCATCGAGACAAAACATATTGAATTGGATTTACATTCGCCACCACTGTGGTTGTCCTCAGTAAAATGTAGTGATGTAACCTCTCAATAGCATAAATAGATGCTAATGCTAACTTCTTGATGTGGGAGCATCTAAGTTCAAGACCAGCTAACGCACGAATGAGATAATAGACATCATTCTCTTGGACCTTGTTGTCCTCCTGAACCTATACTAACCCAATGGTTGACTCTAATGCAGCCAGATACAATATAAAGTCTTTAGAGTAATTTGGAGGATGTAATAAAGGAGCCGACATCAAAGCCCTTTTCAATGCCTCGAATGCAAGTTGTGTGGTTTCATCCCATACAAATGGAGTGTCCTCCTTGAGAAAGCACATGAAACCCTTAGTTATCTTGGCATAGTTAGTTAACAGAGTTTGGGTGTTCAACACAACTCTCCCTCCCCTTTCCCATGGGGGATGAGCTAGTATTTAAAGGCATGGGATGATAAGGATGGTTGAGGAAATGGTGGATGAGGTGGAAGGAAGTTCCAAAAATGAAGGATCTCGAGCTCCAGGTGGTCCTAAAACATAGGGATGAGGCTCCACGGAGGCAAGCTTCGAGAATCCTCTCGAAGCTTCCTTTTTTGGCTTTAAAACTCGAGCACCAAACCTTTAATGAAGCAAAGAGGTGGTGTTAAGGGGGTAACACCCTTTTCATGAAGGAAAAGAGCGGTGAAACCTCCCTTTTCACATGTAAAAGGAGCATTGCTGACTTAGGTATCACTCTTTATCAATGGAAAAGGAGGGTTACTAGCTCAAAAGAAGGAAAAATACAAGGGAATAATTTATTCCTTTCATTTCTCTAGGACAAACTTTGAGGGATTGGAGAAGACAAGGGAATACCTATCTCATAACATGATGGTGATGAGATTTAGGTGTAACAGAAAGTAGAAAGTCATGTTTTAGCAAGTTTTCTTATTTGGTTCCACAACCCGCAATGCGGATTGCGGAAAGAGAAAAAGTATATTGTAGCATATTTTTTTCTTTTCAGTTCCACAACCTGCAACCTGCAAATTCTTGCATATTGTGAAAACTCACTAAAAAATCAAACTTGCAACATTGCTCACCTACAACCCACAAATCCTCATGGATTGCGGATTACGGAGCCATAACAATTTTACATGATCATTAATTTCATTTTTCATTCTGCAACCTACAATGTAGATTGTGGATTGTAGAAATCATGAGATATTAAGTTTTTTTGTTCTTTTCACTTCCGCATTTTGGTTTATTGCCTTGATCTTAGCCATCAACTTCTGCAAGATCTACGACCTAGATCTATTTTGTCGTCAAGTCTTGGACTATTTAATTTCTTCGAATTTACGAATTCTTAACCATTTCACTCGAGATTTTCACTGCATTTGATATTTTACTACAGATTTTTCTCATTCAAGCTCACCAATCTTCTGGTCTCCAATATTTTTATGGGTAAGTTTCTTACCCTTCATTGCCATTTTTTCTATTATTTTTCAACTATGGTAGAATTTGACCATGGTTGCCAAATTTTTACTACATTTTACTTCCAAGATGCCCATGAACACCAAGTCTAAGACTGCTCTGCAAGAGTAGAAGAGAAAGGACCTGAATTCTGGTATCTTCACTGACACTAGTGGGCATGCTTCTAAAATCCTTCACCTGGAATGGTTGAGAATTTACTCAATATTTGACAATGATGATTTCTCTGCAATACCCCATGACCAGTTGGCATATGACAAAATTAGGAATTCCCAGCTTCATTGCATTGTCGCCCGACCTCCGTTCATGCCCTATACTGACCCGGTCAAGTGGGAATTGGACCACACAAACCCTAAGGAATGTTGCTTGGATGACCATAATCACACCCAAGAGGCATCTTTCCTTCCAGATGTTTTCGCTGGAGCTTATTCCCTTGGTCCCCATCAACATCTTTTGAGTGCCAAATGCCTTGATGCAACTCTATCCCAATTTAATTTTGAAGAATTAGTCAAATCTAGAATGGAAAACCCAGCTAAATATGTTCCTAATGCAACCAATTCTTATCCTATTTCCCAGTTTAGGGAACCTTTTCCTTTGCTTTCGACCATGTTTTGTTGGTTATATGGATTACCTAATTGCTCGGCATTCAAAGCCGAATGGGTTCCTGTATCCCACCATCTATTGCTTACAGGTGAGTCTTTTAAATGGGGACAGATTTTATCTATGAATTTGAAAGAGGAAATTGAGAAATATCAGAAAACTTTAGCCTCAAGGAAGCCGACTTTCTTCATGTCAGGTTATGTTATGGACACATTTTGTGTGACTTCTAATTTTATGGCCATGGGCTAGGACTGGAACAAGACTTCACCACCAGTACATATATACTGCTCAGATATGTGGGAGTACAATTTTGTCCCTCGTATTTATGAAATTTGTTCCTACGGTCAATGCACCAGAAGATTTACAAGGCAAATGCTCTAGCTTTATCTGAAAGAGCCAGGGATTTGATTATGCTACATGTAGATTGGTATGCAAGAGAATATTTCTCCTATATTCGGATTTGGGGCAGCAGTATAGTCCACCTATTTCTAAGGATTGTCTCAAATCAAATGGTTTTGCAAGAAATAGCATATCAGACTATTGTTCATGGGTTTTTTCGGATGCTTCCATCGTCCAAAAGGAATTCTTGGCCCAAGTTTCCCTACGCTTGGGATTTTGTACTCTACAAAATTCCAATCATGCAACTATATTGGGTAGCGAATTTGCTGACATGAACCAAGGGGAAGCACCTAAGAGGATGCATGACCCTAAGTCATATCTGGCTAGTCACTTTGTGCAGGAGCATGCTAGGATTCAATATGCTCATCAAGATGAACTTGATGATTCAATTTATAGAGCAGCTATTGATTTCCAAGAGGTATTGAGTAGGATTGATGAACCCAATGTCAAAGCTCATATTTTTCAATATCAAAAGGATCTAAAAATCTCTGTGCTCCATTTTGGACAAGTAAAAATGACAGTGGAAGAGAACATTTAGAGTAAGAATCTGGAAAAGGAGGCCAAAGAGAAAGGAGCTAGCTCTTCTTCTACTCTTGCTAGTAAATCAAAATATAAGGGTAAGGTTGTTCTTGAAAGTTTTGCAATAACCTAGCCTTCTCTGATGATAGAAACCCTACACAAAGGGGCAAAGTTTAAGAAAAGTCTTGCAAAGATTAGCTCATAGATACAGGAACAAACATAAGTGTCTGAGTCTCAGCCTAGGAAGCATAAGACTTAACTGGCTCCTAAATAGGTATAGGTATAGGTACAATAACCACCAGTTGTTGATCCACATCCATTTCCTCAATATGTTCCCAGGGAAGAAAATCCAATGCCACAAGTACAACCTACTCCACAAGAACAAAGAGCTATGCAGGTTCCTCAAATCCAGCAAGTAGAGCCTATGCCTCAAGCTAATATTGAGATTCATGAGATACACAATGACTTGGAGGAGGAAAATAATCCTTCCACCTTCCCAATTGATGTTTATAATTCCATGAAATCTTCCATTGCCACCACCCAGTCATGTGCGAGTATTATTGATTCGTCATTTCCCCAATTTTCTTTTCCTGAGATAAATTATCCTCGAATTATTTTGGATGCCACCAGCACTCCTTATGTATTAATAGGCATACCTAGATCTACCTTCCCCTCTACTTCACCTATTCTTTTGACCTCCTCAGCACCTCACTCTACCCCAACATCCCCACATTCTGTTTTTCCCCAACTAGACATTCCTTCTATCTCTGTAATTTCTTCCCGTGAAATTTCTACACCTACCCCCACTTCTATTCTCTCATCCCTTTCCCCTATTATTCCTACACCCCCTATCACTATTTCACCCATTAGTGTGGAAATTCCCAATCCCCATACATCCCAATATGAGCCTATAGTCACTGTTCAAGGAGTCATCTCAACTACAGAGGAGATGGAAGCTTTTGGCAAGGATGCAGTGGTTTCTCTTGGGAAGTATTTTTGGAGCAGAAAATAGAAATTTGTAGTTAAGAAGGGAGCCAATAAGACAAGAGAAGGCACAGTTAAGAAGGTAGTATCCCTTAACCAAATTTTCTGGAAAAGGGACTCTTCCGACACCAAACAGGAAACCTTGGATACAACAGTTGCCATGGGAGCTTTTGCTATAGAAAATTTTGATTCAGTGTCTTAGCTGAACAAAGAATTTGAGGACAAATAACAAGAGTTGAAAAAGGCCAAAGAAGACCTAACGCAAGCTAAGGAGCACTATAGGTAGTAAATTTAACTACTTAAGGAGGAGTATGAAGAGAAGTTAAAGAAGCTACAAAGCTAGAATGATCATCTCAAACAACATCTTCAGAAGGTAGATCTCCTAACTAATCAATAGGCAAGCAAAATATCTATATTTGAACAACAACTCAAGGACTTACAACTTACATCTTCTATTTCTTCTTTCTCTAAATTCACAGAAGAGGAGTTTAAATAGTTAGCATGCAAAGTACATGATCAATTTTATCAAGGCGTGGTTAATTTGTATACTGGATTCATTTAGATGCAAGAGTTGTACAACTTATTTGAGCATTAGTTGAATGTCCTCACTGACCATCATAAAAGAAGAAATGAAGCCACCAAAGCTTATGATTCGATTGGATACTGGCAGTGATATATCAAAGAAAGACCAGAAGACTTTCCCATATTGGATAAGCTTAAGCTTAAGAAAATTGAGGTAACAATTGAAACATGGGAAGGCATTTGTGATCCGGTGGAATCCATCATCAAATATGGACAAGCTTCCTGCAAAAGGAGATGGTTTTCCTCAGAGACATTGCTCGGGTATCTAGATTTTCCATTCTTAGATCCTATCGAGTAGGCTATACCTCCTAAACTGAATCTGGAGCATATTGAGAGAGATTTTTCTGAAGTGAAGGAGAGGATTATGGAGATGAATCAGCTTACTGTGGAGGAGATCAAGCACTGGATTGAGATACCTCTTACTTCATTAATGAGGATTGATCTCTTCCTCAAGGAATGGGAGAAGATCAAGAAAAAGGATATCACATCCTTAATATGTAAAGCTCAATTGCGTTTAGAAAATGCTCAGTTTGAGGACATCCAGGATTTAATGGATGCCTATGCCAAGTGGCGTTCCACCCTTGGAAAACCATGAAACCGAAATATCTTGTAATCCCACATCTTGGGAAATTTATTTCTTTGTAAATTTTGTAATATTATTTAAAGGGAGGGTATTTCCCAAGTAGTGGGGGGAACTAATGGGATTAAGCCTAGGAGTACTATACAAGAGAGGACACTACCAAGCACATACCAGGGAAGCTTTGTGATTTTTGATGTTGTAATGTTTTGCAAGTTCAATAAAATTACATTCTTATTTGTGTTATGTTCTTTGGATATTCATCAAATGTCTTTCATGAATTCCAGTCTTTCTTCCATACCTCTAGCATACTGCTCATTGATTGCTCATATATTGAATGTGTTGATAATGTATTGATGTTTCCTTACAATTTTAACACATTGAATGTGTATTGAATGAATGTTTTTATTTGATTCACATACTCTTTTCTACAATCAATGAAAGGTTGTTAATCCTGAATACTATTTTTTTCAATTGGTATTACCTAATAGGACATGTTGTACATCTATAACATTTTGGATAAATCTTTGCAATTTTATTATTTAGGTTTATTTGAAGTTGGTTAAGGAAAGTGCACTTGATTAATATTTTTATACTTCGAGTACTTATTTCCTGATATTTATGTTAAATTACAAATTCCCTATCTAAATCTGTTACACACCTTGTTTAAGTTTTCTTGAATAGTTAGTCTAGAATCCAGTCACTTTAAATCTTTCTGACTTGTCCTAAGAACATATCTTATTGATCTGAAAACCTTTGTGCCAGTGGAGGCCTTGTATCCATAGGATTTATTCATCCCAAACAAATCAGGAATATAATCTTTTGTGCATGGGATTGATTTGAAGCCATCTTGATTGGACTATTTCCTTTTGTTGACTTCCTTGTAGATTGTCCAGCAACCTACAATCCAGGGCCGTCAACACATCACACTTGTTGTTAACTACTGTGTGTCTCACACTACACTCTAAAATGATCTTGATACCTTAAAACCATATGTATCCATAGGAAAACATAGAATCTTTGGGCACAATTGTTGGTAGCATCCTACACTCATCTGAGTTGTGATGGTGAAACATTGGTATTTTTGGAGAAGTTACATGCCAAGAGAGATGCATTGGTAAATTTGGAGAAGATACAAGCCAAGGGAGATGAAAAACTTGTAAAGTTAAATGTATATTTGTTACAACTTCACCTCCTTACAACATCCCTTAGTTAATACACCTCTCAGTCGAAACCCATGTGGAGATTTCATGTATGGAACTTTCCACCAAATGTTTGATTTATTGTTTAGCATGGATGAGTGAGGATCTATGGGCTTCATATCCTATCCCTTCAACATGACTCTCCAACGTTGTTTCACATAGGCATTTTTTATTTGAGTGGCTATTGTTTGCCATGAGCTGATAGGGGAACCAAAATATGTAGGTCTATAAACACCTTGTTGGAAACACTAGCATTGAAATCTTGTTATTTCATTTTAATTTTTTTCACATTTCAAATATTAAGATAAAATAGTTGTGATAATTTTTGTATAAATTTGTGAAGATTATCTTGTACTGGAAGGCTTTTAATTTAGTATTCAGCTTGACTTCGGGCAGGTCCAAGTGCATTATCTAAATGTGAGCCAATTCAAGCTTGTTGCTCTATGTTGTACATTTTTGTCATGATTGAACACTCAGTCTTAAATTGGCACCATTTCACTGACAATCAAGCAAATAATCAACTTAGAGTCATCTTCCCATCAAACAAAGTGGGACTCGATCCTCAAAGGAAAACCACACAACCCTAGACTTTTCCCGTTGTAATATCAATGCAACTATTAGTCTACTTGAGTTATAAATCGTATAAGTATTTTTACATTTCAAATAGTAAGATAAAATTATGGCAAAAGGACATGCACATAAGGAATTTCACATATAAGAATAGTCATTACTATAACATTCTCTGTGACTAAAAGATCTAAGTAATCGAGAACTCTATGACAAAACCAAGAAAAGCATAGGTAGATGAATACCATTAAAAGCTATATACAATGGGGAGATTTGATTTAGTGAGTAAACATACCTAGTGCTTGTGTGTTCATTCTTTACGTTGTCTTGCATGGTGAAATCATTGCAATACATGAGCCTCACAATCTTGAGAAGGAACAAACCATGCAATGCGTTTGTAGAGGCTTGACCATAGGCATGGCCCTTTCCATAATTCTATTTGAAAGGGCACTCCTGAGCCAAAAACATAGAACCCCCTGAGCATATCAATGTCTCCTAACATGTAAATCCCTCGTCGAATTCAAGGATCTTACTTCTATTTTTGGTAAAATCCTAGGATCTTTTCGTTCAATTACACTAGAAGTTGTAGGATTATTATTGCATGAGATTGTTATGTTCCTAAGTGCGAAGAAATGGTGAGTGCCAGTTGTGTCATGATGAAACCTACATGTGGAGTCAAGAGTAGAGCATCTTGATAAGACCAACACAACTACTTAATTATGCTACCGGAAAAGGTTATGCTACCATGTCGCCCACACCGCCAACTATATATGATAGAGGGGTTGGGAATGTTGGCCGAAGGAAACCCTTATGGATCCTGAAACACATCCTGATAGTCCTCTATGGAGTCCAAAGGGATAAAGGGACATGTTGTACTGTAGTATGTAGTCCTATAGGACACAACAAACGTAGATGGAAACATTTCTGATCTACATAGGAAATTACAGTGACCATGGATATAACCAACAAAAACAAACTTACTCCATATTTTTGAAACATATGCATATAATTCTAGGAAGGACAATTGCCATGGATGGCATTGGTCTAAGAAAACCTGAAAAACTAAAAAATCTAAGGGATGTAGCAATGAAATAGAAGGAGGTTATGGATTTAAAGAGTATTGAGGTCACACCACCTATAACAAATTTAATACAGAAGGAGGCTACATGAGGAGTGACCAAGAAGTAATTCCACAAGGTCATATTGTGAGGGTCTTCTCTAAGGTCAATCATGACTACGCTTTGGTGCAAATTCAAGGAGTTCATTCCCAACTTCAATGGCGTCAAAGACGATTTCCCCTACATGCACTTCTACTCTCATCATACTGCCCTCGTTTTCCTTTATTTCGTAATGGTTGTTTATTAATCTATTCATTCATTTGTAAAGCTCTCGTTGATTTCTTACCTTTGGTAAAGTTCAAAAAGACCTTAAATAATAATTGAATATTTCTCATAAATGGATATGTTCGAGTCTCATAGGTCTTGAGTTTGATGGTATTTTGATTTGGTATGCTGCTGGTTTGAATCGGTTGTTGCGAAGGCCTTAGTCAGGTTGAAGTCCAAGTTTTCTAGTGAAACAATGAAATCAAGGAGCCAAGTACTTCACAAAGTCCAAGATTACCAACAAAATAATGAAAGGGAGGAGTTGAGTGCTTGGTATGA
This sequence comes from Pseudotsuga menziesii, assembly GCA_001517045.1. Lineage (NCBI taxonomy): Eukaryota > Viridiplantae > Streptophyta > Pinopsida > Pinales > Pinaceae > Pseudotsuga > Pseudotsuga menziesii. Next base: position 59,991 of record LPNX010368334.1, read on the forward strand.
TCCAAGGCAATTCATACCAACAAATCTTGGTAGTGAAGATCAACTGCGATAAAGGCAAAGTTACATGGCTTCCTATCTCCGCGAACATTTGGACACACACTATGCCACCAACAAAGGTCCCTAACACATGTCTAACATGCACACTACATGTCTCTCTAATCTTGTGATCGGCGATAACTCAAACTCATTAAAATATTTTTAGGCTATATTACTTCAAAACAAGAACAAATTATAGCATTAGGGTAAAATCAATTTCAGGAATCCATACCTATTCTTTTAAGAATAATGTGGTTTGATATTGATATGTATACTTGGACTAATAATTTTATTCATAATTTTCTTTTAAGAATAATGTGGTTTGCCAATCATATTATGCATACATTTATGAAATATTTCACAAATTGTTTCTACATATTCTCATTCGCAAAAGTTTGAGAGGAATTTTTAATAGTTTTATAGAAATTCCCATATGTGAAACAAACCATATTAAAAGGTAATTTCTATTTTTTGAATTTCTTAAATAATTTTTATATTAAATGACACAACTTAAAAGTTTAACACGCATTTATGCACGCTAAGGTTTTGTATTCTCTGTTGGCTTTGGCGTTTAGGTTTTGTATTCTCTGTTGGCTTTGGCGTTCAGTGAAAATGACGATGCGCCATCGGTGCTTACCGAGCTGTGATTTGTCAGGCGAATTGATTGAAGAGATTATGGTATGGCTGCCAATGGAATCGTTATGTAAATTTCGGTTGGTTTCCAAGCAATGCAATGATCTAATTTCATCCACCAAATTCATTACAACCAAATGGGCAGATGCGCCTCCGAACAGAATGCCATGGCTGGTTCTGATGCCATGGATGGATCTGCCAAATTCCAGAACGCCCGACCCTTGGGCTTAGTGCTTCTTCACAAGGGCGTGGAGGAAGACCTCCTCCATCTCCATTTCCTTCCTCTCAGAAGAATATGGAGATGAATGTGAAATCCAACGCGTCAACTCCGCCACAGGCATATTCTTGGTTGAAATCGGTCCTCCATTTAACGTTTTAACTGTCTGCAATCCTCTTACAAGAAAGTCCTTACAACTACCGCCCTTCTCATCCATAAGGACTATCAGTGCCAGGGGCATTGTGGGAAACAGTCCAGACACATATACAGTTGTGGCGGTTGGAGAATCGTCACCGGATAGTGCAGAGACGGTGGAAATATACGATTCTACTGAGAAATCATGGAGGATTGCAGGACAGCTGCCAGAGGATTCAGAGAATATATGACGGTTTTCTGCGAAGGTTTTTTCTACTGTTTTGTGGAAACTCGCGGGGTGTTGGGCATTATGGGTTTCAGCATCACAGAGGGAACTTATATTTATGCCCCCTTGCCAGAGATGACCATCATAAACCTTCTTACCTGCGGGTCGCGTGTTCTACTCTCAGGGCTGTTTTCAGGTGATCTGATCATTTGGGAGTTTGATAAGGTGAAGGTGGACTCCTCCAACCCCTCATCATTATGCTGGAAGTTGATTACAAGGATTCCTCCATTCATGCGCCAGGATCTTCTTGCTCTCATCCCTCTAAGCGGCATAGGAGTGGGGGATTGCATCTATATATTCTACGTTTCTATGGACGGGGTGAAGGTGGCTGCCTATAGTTTAAGCCAAAAGTCATGGAGTTTGCTTTCTAGTTGCAGTCTTCCAGACGACAACACTATCGGTGCTGTATCTATGGGTTTGGTCAATGTTATGGCCTTTGAACCCAGGCCCAACATGAAGCTATGATGAAGCCTGGTATGCATGCCTTTCTCTTATGTTCATATATTGTTATTTCATTCTCTTTGAAGACCTCTCTCTTTAGTTCAAGATGCAAAATAGTACAAAATTGAATAACATACATGGTTTTGCAGATGTATTAAGAAGTTGGTGATATGGTGCTGAGTCGTCTGAATGGCTCTTGAAAAGCAGTCTAGATTAAGCAATTACCTACAAGGAATTCAGATTTGCACTAAACATTTCAATTCCGAGTTTCCATAAATGACTTTACTGATTCATTGGAATGAGTTTTTCTTGCTGATATTTATTTGGATGTGGTAGCTATTGTTGTTTTTTGGGAAGCATCCATTGATGCTAGATTTTAATGGGTTGAATATTGAATCAAAGCCCTGCACACAAGCCCCTGCAATTTTTTTTTTCATTGTTCCGTATATTAGTTGGCAATTACTATTTCAATTAAATCACCCACAGCTTGTCGAACTGTCCATATTGTTTTTGGATTATCGTTGAGTTGGATTATAGATTGTCCATGCTTATTTATTTATATTTGATTCTTCTTTTGTTCCTAGGCATGACGAAATAGGAATATGAAAGAATGCATGTATAAATGATCGACGTAAAATAAAGACATACAACAAGGAACCATCAAACATTTACCATAGTTTTAATCATTAACGTCCACGAAAACAAAAAGCTATTACAAAGCATAATCAAATTGTTGCACCATGATGGTTGGCATGCAATAGGCTTCCAATGCTCTCCACGCTAGTAAATGAAGCTAGTGGCTAAAGATGGGATAAAAATGGGTGTTATGCGGTGTATATTGCTTTCCAAAGGAATGCCTAACCTCATCTCTTTGCTCCAACATGTCTATATAAGCCTTCAAAATCTAATGCACCCCTCTCAAGTGGCAAACCATCAATGCAAGAGAGAGCATTGTTCTAATGTGATTGTTGTATGAGAGAGTGCTCTCCAACTGAAGTATACCATCCATCAAGTTGGAAGTATACCATCCATCAAGCATGAATAAAGTGCCCCAACTTCAAACTAACACTAGTCATTGTTCCCCGGGTTGTACCCATTTTCTTACTAGGATATCTCAATCATAGGTCACTCTCATAGAAGCGAAAAAATGTTGATCATGAAGGGTTGCAAAGAGAAGGAAGGTTGTGTAAGATGTGACATCCTACGCCACATTAGACCATAAAGCCAGTCCTTGGGTGGTGGTCCGTAAATTACCGTGGATATTCCATTGAAACAACTCGTCACAATTGATCTTACAACTTAGTTCTTTTTATTAGCTTATTTACAATGAAAGAAAAATAACTAAATCTAAATAACACATCCACACAGATAATACAAGATATACCTTGGGAAAACCACCAAGGGGAAAACCTAGATAGAAGTGAGGACTATGCCTTAGTCTTTTATATAACATGTGAATCCGAAAAAAAATGCATTCTCTATGGAGTTACCTTGGACATTGTAGCCTGTATGACTACTACAGGGTCTGTTACTCCCTTTGTTGTGTTTAACATCTGCTCCCTTACTATTTCTTAGCTATGGACCAATGCAATAATATCATAAGAAATTTAACACCTTCTTCTCTTGACGACCCAATATTCAACATAGTTTGATAGTTGTCTAGGGTTAATTTTAGGGTTTTTGTGTGCCTCAATTCTTGATTAGAGTTAGGGTTTTGAACATTTTAGAATCTTCTTGAAATCCCAAACATGCCTAACTCTGCATGTGTGAGAACTAAGAGCTAATGTTGAGTCCACACAACACCATGGTGGTTAACTAGATAGGTCAACTTGTGAGAGGCATAACTTTCTCGTATGGATTTCGATTGAGGTGATTCTTGCACCGTTGGAAAGGTCTCAAAGTGTAGAATAACATCAATGGGTATGAAATTATCAATAAACCTTTTATCCCAAAAAACATCATTTAAGCCATCAAATAAGCCTTGAAATATTTTGGACCCCTAATATGCAAAGTGAGACATGCCCTTAAAATGGGCCCTACAAGCCAATTCATCCAATCTTTCCACCCAAAAAACACTAAAATAGACAACAAGTTATATATCGATCCATTTCAGATCAAAATTCCCCATTTTGGGAGACTTTTGGTTCCCAAAATATTTTACTGAATGAGGTGAAGAAAATTTTCCTTTACCTTCTCCTTGGAGTACTATTTATCCTTGCTTGGAAGTTGTTCTTTCAACCCCACCTGTTGTCCTTTTGTAGTTTTTTCAATGTTGTATTGATCATGTCTAGCCTTGTACTTTTCCCATGAATTCTTCTATGTTCCTTGTACTTGCAAATGGATTTGCCTAATCTTATCAATGACTTTTTTAGCTCTTAATTCTTCATTGAAGGTTGATAGAGTTTCAGAGTTTCCAAATTCACTACTAAGTAAATGCACCTGTATGAGGGTAAATTGAGTCTACAGGAATTATCTCCTACCTTTTCCAACACTTCAAGGATCACACTATAATGCCTTGATATTGTTACTAGGACTTTGTAGCATTTCATTATTCAAGTGCAACCAATCTCTGTCTGCTAACTTGAATGTTTTCTCAACATTGTGTTTATCATGTCTAGTCTTGTACTTTTCCTGTGACTTCTTCTATTTTCCTAATCTTATCAATGACTTTTTTATCTCTTAATGCTTCATTAATGGCATTTTCCCTCACTCTCTCTTGTTGTCCATAAACAACATCTTGAATTGAAGGTGGCAGATATCCAAAACATGTTTCAAAATGAGATTTACAAATGGAAGTGTGGATTCCTCTGTTATAAGAGTGTTGGATGTAGATCATATTGTCATCCCAAGTATTCAGATGCTTTCGATTATAAGCCCTCAAAATATGCACCAAAGTCTTATTGACCACTCATGTCTTCCCATCTATCTGTGGATGGAATGTTGTAGATCTCTTCAACTTAGTGTCCATCTTCTCCCAAAGTGTAGTCCAAAAGGCACTAAGAAATATTGTATCCTTCTATGCGATGATTCTCCTTGGTAGCCCAAAGTGCACCCATACTTTCTCAAAGAACATGTTTGTCGCTCAATGTCCTTTGATTGTCTTTTTACAAGGCATAGGGATGCACATCTTGTTGAATCTATCAACTACCTCAAATAAATAGTCATGTTCCTTCCTAGTGGTTGGAAGACCACCCATAAAATCCATGGAGATGATCTCCCATGTTCTCATAGGAATAGGGAAGGCATGGTATAGACCTTGTTTCCTATTACTAGGATTACTTATACAACAAAGTAAGCATCTTCTAACGAACCGAGCTATGTCATCTTGCATTCTAGACCAATAAAAATACTTTTAATTGTAAGTTCGAAATTGTCTTCCTAACACCAAAATGCCCTATAAATTTGGACATGTGAGCCTCTCTCATGAGTTGCAATCTCTCACCTTTAGGAACATAGATCCTGTTGTACCATGATGATTGACATGCAATAGGATGCCAATGCTCTCACCGCCAGTAAATGAAGCTGGTGGTTAGAGATGGGGATGAAAAAGGGTTTGATGTGGTCTATATTGCTCTCCAAAAGAATGCATAATTTCATATCTTTTCTCCAACATTCCTATATAATCCTTCAAAACCTAATGCGCCTCTCTCAACTAGCTAACCATGCATGCAAGAGAGAGTATAGTTGTAATGTGATTGTTGTATGAGAGAGTGTGCCCCCTAAATAAAGTATATTTTCCATCAAGCATGAATAAAGTGCATCCACTTCAAACCATCACTAGTCCTTGTTGTTCCTTAGGCTATACCCCTCAATTGTAAGGATTAATTTTCTTGCTGGGATATCTCCAACATAGGTCAGTCTCATAGAAGGGAAAAATTGATGCTCGTGAGAGGTCACAAGGTGAAGCAGGGTTGTGAGATGTGCCTTGCTATCCAAAAATGGAAAGGGATTGCATTTGGATATTGTTTTTTATGATGGTAATATTAGTACTACCTAGACTTGGGTGATGTTCCCCTTGTCAATAGTAGGGAAATGTGCCTCTCTATATCTCAGTAACTAGTTGAGTATCTCTAGCTAGTAATTTTGGATAGGAACAATTACTTCCTTTTACCATTCTTTAGTTAGATATTGTGCCCTTGTGCATTTCATACATCTGTTTCATACGTAAGCAGGTGTTCCTGGTTCCAAGTTATGCACCTCCCAGTGTTTTCTGTTTGTTTGGGGTTCGAGCTCCAATCAGTTGGATCATCCATTATTGCAAGAGGTTTTCATTGTTGATATCACATATATTCTCTCTCTCCTCTTGCATTCTATTACAATATTTAGACACTTAGGAGTTAATTAAGATCAACTTGTGTAATATATCTGTTAGGTAAAAGTGTGTTTCTTTAGTATGCATTAGTATGCATTTGTAAATATTCTAATCCGACGGTCACGATATGTTCTAGACATAGAGTGATCTGACGGTTCAACTTCTCTTAGATCATACCTACCATTGATCCGTGGCTTAACACCCGATTGGTCTATGATCTCTATTTAAAGAACATAGAGGGTCCTTGGCTAGTTGATTGATTATGAGAAGCTCATGTAACTTTCTTTCTTTTGCATAATAAATTGCTCCAAGTAGCTATTTGGCTGGGGCCGTGAACTATTTCCCTCTCAAGGGTTTTAACCACGTGACAAACATCAGTGTGTTGATCTGTGATTCATTTTTGTAAACAAGTTCAAGTCTTATCAAGCTACTTTTTAGTGCATGCAATTTCTATTTTCAAGTTACTTTATTGTAAAAGTGCATATCACATAATTAAAATAAAATAAAAGTGAGTCACTTAAGTTTTTTAATTTATTGCCACACTATTTAAAAGTCACATTATTGTAAAAGTGAACATCACTTATTCTACAAAAGTGATTCACTTCAAAGCAACTTTATTGTAAAAGTGATTGTCAAAGGTTGATCTTGGGAAGAGGGGGCTTCTTTTTTTAGTTGGTCAAGTTAATATCTTCCACGTCACTATTGGGGACATATTCAACATTTTCTTTGATCAAGCATAACTTCATCATCCGGAATCAGTTTAAGTGCCATTTTTTTTTAAAAATCGCATATTTCTTCGAGCTCTTTGTAACCGGACAGTTCGTTTCTGTTTTTTCAGCCATTATTTTATAGTATGGCCACCCTTTATGATATTATACTTACAAGTTCTAACTACTTCTCATGGAAATCTTGTATGGAGGATGTTCTACGAAGTAGGGGACTTTTCAGGATAACCTCAGGGAAAGAAATAGAACCCACTGATGATGATAAGAAAATTAAATGGGCAAATAGATGTGATGAAGCTCGTGGATTGATTAGGACGTCAATCTCTACTGATTTGCAATTCCACATATCTGGAATTGATGCACCTGATAAAGCTTGGGAAAAGTTGGAATCTGTGTTTGGTAAACACAATGAAATTCGGGGTCATCAACTTGAGAATGAGTTGTTTTCCTTGAATCCAAATGATTTTTCTTGCATTCAAGAATATTTATCTAAGTATAAAACTCTTAGACTATTATGTGCAGAATGCAAGATTAAGAAAGAAGACAAACAATGTATTCATCATATTCTTTCCAAACTTGGACCTGCATATTCTGTTTTTGTATCTACATTCTACTCCATGAAAGAATCATTGACTGCAGCCAGCTATCAAGAGCCTAGTCTTGAATCCTTTTGTGATTCCTTAATTAGAGAGCAAGATAAGCTCATTCATCTTGGAATAATTAACAATGCAGATACATATGGGAAAGCCTTATTGTCCCAACAGAAAGAAAAGTCCAAGCCTCCCAAGAAACAGAATTTTCGCAATAATAAGCAAAACAACAAGGGTCCCAAACTCTCTCAGTCAGCTCCTCCCTTAAAAACTGATAAAGGATCCAAGGAAAAAGGAAAGAAGACTGAGCGTCATTGCAATTTTTGTGGGAAAGATAATCATGATGAATCTAAGTTTTTTAATAAAATGGCATCCTTGGAAGCAGCAATGAAGAAGCACCACATCAACCTAGATTTGTCTTCAGAATCTACCTCTCATGGACATGCACTTTGTGCTTCTAGTTACTCTTACACTGCATCTTCTTCTTCTACTTCAAATGAATGGCTCATTGATTTTGGAGCATCTTATCATATGGCTAAGGATAAAGCCATCTTTTCTACTATGCATGTAACACCAAACAAATATCTGTTGGTGATGATAGATCTCTAAGTGTTGTAGGATCTGGAACAGTTCCAGTAGAAAATGGTCATTCCAGTGATGTACTATGTGTTCCAAAAATTTCCTGCAATTTGTTATCAGTCTATCAAATTACTCATTCAGATGAAGGTAAAACTGTAATGTTTACACCTCACCAAGTTGTAATCAAGGATTTTAAAAATCCTCAAAATATCCTTGCTACTAGAATTGTTGATGATATTAACAGGTTGTACAAATTTAACAACTTTGGGTCATCACCATTTCCCTCAGTTTTTGTTACTCATAGTGATAACTTGAGCAAACTTTGGCATGAGCGATTTGGTCACTTAAATTATCGCTCATTGCAACAACTATGTAAATACAATATGGTGACTGGTCTTCTGCTGGTATCTTGCAAGGATGGTGTTTGTTCCGGTTGTGTACTCAGAAAACATCATCGAGACAGTTTTGACAAATGCCTCTTGGCACGCCTCGGTTCCCTTGGAGCTTGTGCATAGTGACTTGTGTGGCCCTCTTCCATCTGCTTCATTTTCTGGTTTCAAATATTTCTTAACTTTCATTGATGACTACTCCAGACACACTTGGGTTTACTTCTTAAAACTTAAGAGCGAAGTATTTCACATGTTCTTGGCCTACAAGGCCCTTGTTGAAAAACAATCTAGTCTTCAAATTATTAAGTTAAGATCTGACAATGGAGGAGAATATGTTAACAACAAGTTCACTACTTTTTGCACTAAACAAGAAATCCAACAACATCACACTGTTCCATATACACCACAGCAAAATGGTGTAGCTAAACGAAAGAACCGCACTTTAAAATAAATGGCTAATTGTATGATCCAATATTGGGATGAGGCCATAAATTGTGCAAATTACATAGTTAATTGCACACCCACTAAAGTTTTACAAGGTATAACATCGGAAGAAGCATGGAGTAAAATTAAACCAGATGTAAGTCACTTTTGTGTGTTTGGCTGTGAAGCATGGGCTCACATTCTGGATGAAAAATGGAAAGCAATTGCAGCCTAAAAGTGAAAAATGCATATTTGTTGGATATTCTGAAGATGTAAAAGGTTATAGACTTCTTCAGCCACATTCTCATGATATAATAATTAGAAGAGATGTTAAATTTGATGAAAATATCTTGGCCTGTGAGCCTAACTTGGCGGGTGTGCCATCTTTGGCCTACGAGCCTGATTCGGCGATTGTGCCTTCTTCTTCTTCTTCTTCTTCTAGCTTCCTTGACAGGTTTCCAACTCCAGTTTCTGATGATGACAATGAGGATGAAAATCCACCTCCACCTACTCATGTTCCTCCAATTGCACCAGCATCAATACTTCCTCGATGGGTCTGTTCAACATGTGAAGCAGCTGGTGATCTTGCCAGTGATCCTAGAGATCAACGTTGAACACGTTCTCAGTTTCAGTGAGCCTCTTCTCTTTTGGCTCAAGTTTTCGAAAATCATGATCCAAAAACTTTTGCGGAAGCTTCAGGAAATCCAGATTGGGATGCAGCCATGGATGAAGAATATCGTTCCTTAATGGTGAACGATACTTGGGATCTTGTTCCTCTTCCAAAAGGAAGAAAACTTGTCAGATGTAAATGGGTCTATAGAACTAAGTATGCATCAGATGGAAGTGTTGAAAGACTTAAGGCAAGGTTAGTTGCCAAAGGTTTTTCCCAAGTTGAAGGGATTGACTACAATGAAACCTTTTCTCCTGTAGCAAAAATGAACTCCATCCACCTTGTTCTTTCCTTCGCAGCCTTACATAACTAGGAAGTCCATCAAATGGATGCCAAGTCTTCCTTCTTACATGGTGATTTACATGAGAAAATTTACATGGAACAACCTTCTGGATATGTTTAGAATAACTCTAGCCTTGTTTGTCTCCTTAAGAAATCCTTATATGGCCTTAAGCAAGCTCCTAGAGCTTGGTATGCCAAAATGGATAGCTTTCTCCTTGACACTGGTTTTTCTAGATGCCGTTCTGACCCCAATGTATATACCAAGAAAGTAGGAAACCATATCATCATACTTGTTCTTTATGTTGATAATATTATCCTTACTAGTAGTGACCCTAACCTTATAACCCATGTGAAATCCAGTCTTAAGCAAAATTTTGAAATGTCAGACTTAGGACATTTGCATTATTTTCTTGGTCTCCAAGTCTTGCAAACCAATGAAGGAATATTTCTTTCCCAGTCTAAGTATCCTTGTGACCTTCTTCATCGCTTCCACATGGAAGATTGTAAACCATCCCGTTCTCCCTTCCATTCTGGAGTCAAACTTTCTGCCACTTGTACTTCCCCTAAAGTAGATGCCACCTTGTATCGTCAGCTTGTTGGTAGTATTTTATACTTGACTCATTCATGTCCTAACCTTTCCTTTTCCGTTGGTCGTGTTCCCTGTTATATGAAAACTCCTCATGAAAGTCACTGGAAAGCAGCAAAAATAATACTTCGATATATTCGAGGTACAATTCAGTTTAGGATTCATTACAGTACAGGGGGGGAACCTTTGTTGGTTGGTTTCACTGATTCAGATTGGTTCGGCAATCCTGATGATCTAAAGTCTACTGCAGGTTATGTTTTTAGTCTGGGATCTGGACCTGTCACTTGGACTTGTAAGAAACAACAAGATCTTTCCCTTTCTTCAGCAGAAGCAGAATATCTTGCCACGGTTAATGCCAGTCAAGAAGCTTTATGTCTTTGACAAATCCTTTCAGATTTTGGATTCGAGCAGCAGTAGCCTACTCCACCTTGGTGCGACAATCAAAGTGCCATCAAGATTGCCAAATATCCAGTTCTACATCAGCGCAGAAAACACATTGAGCTACACATGCACTGCATCAGAAATCTTGTTCATGATAGTGTTATTGAAGTTCTCTATTTCCCTACAGATGATCAAGTTGCAAACATCTTCACCAAGTCTCTTACAGAAGCGAAATTTTCTAAACTTTGGTCTATGTTAGGAGTTCAGGAATGTGTCCTTAAGGGGGGATAGGCTCTGTTTCCGCCTAATACACACTTTATGACATGGGGAAGTCTCCAACCCACTTTGTGTTTCCTTGGGGGCAAGTTAGAGCTGGGGACCACTGTCATCACAATCTACCAACTCCTCCGTTTAGGCCAAATCCCAACAGAGCCAAGGGGGGTAGTCCCTACAGGAAGGTTTATTAACAATTTAGTTAAAGGGATTTTATTTTATTAAGGTTAGAAAATTACAAGATCAGTGCTTAGATTAAATGGAGTCAAAAGATTACAAGTTACAAACTTACAAAAGAATTAACAATGATAATCCATAGTTGTCTAAGCTAAGCAAGATCTACAATATTAACAATATGAACAAATGCTAAAGAATGGTTAAACAAATATACAATGATACCTGAAAAGAAACAAGATATACACCGGATGAACAAGTTATTATGTCAAAGATCAAACAACAAATTGCTTTCAAGTTACAAGATGAAACAATGTTCTACTCAAGCGTGCCACAGTACTTTAAAGATATTATACTTGAAAGTGCAAGGTAATGAAATGAAATTGAGATGCTTGCAAGATGTACTTGTAAAATGAAAGCCTTGAAAAGCAAGGACTTTGAAGCAAATACAGAAACTGAAATGTGGGTAAGATGTTTTGCAATGTCTCTTGGTTCATTTTAATAAATTTTATTAAAGTTGAAGTCTTTGATTAAGTTTTAGATCCGGTGGTGTGACTACCCCAATCTAGTATTTCTCAAGTCAAAGAGAGAATGCTGGTGCGCTCAAAACAGTGGAAACAATTCCACCTGTAGCTCCCAGGTCAAACCGCAATGCCCTGGTGCTCAACAAGGAGGACGTAGAATGCCTAGAGACCCCCCACGGTCTTCTACTCCAACTAGCTTCGGAGGTCACTGTTTTTAATCAACCGAAAAAATAGCAAGATGGATGCCTCTTAAACTAGAGCCCCTAAGCCTCTCTGCTTTTCATACCCTTACCTGAGTTCCCTAAAGGGAGATAACAAGGGGGCAGAGGATACACGGACAGTTTAGGTTGTATATTTTAAGTAAATTGTAGATTTGTTTTTACAGTAAGCAAAATGAATTACAGAATTAACAAGTTAATAGAGTCAACCTGAGCGTTATCCCTTATGGGAGGTGCCGGTACTCGATCTCTGGACAATTAAGAAATGAAATTGTTTTGCAAGAAAGTAAAAGATTGCAGAAAGTAAAGTGAACTAATTAAGGTTTCCTAAAGCCCCCAAACCCCTCCGTTTTTCATACCCTTGATCTGAGTTCCCTAAAGGAAGATAACGGAGGGCAGAGGATACACGGACGGATGTTAGGTTGTATATTCCTTCAAAAGAGTAAACTAGGTGACAGAAAGTAAAGATCTAACTAAATGCTTTGTTTTGAAAAAGAAATGCTTGAAAGTGAACTAATCTAAACAAAATATACTAACCACACATCAATCTCCCTAAAAGAGAAGGTGGGTAAAAAAAAAAGCTGGAAAAATATTAGATCTAATTGAAAATGAAAGCACAACTACTTATCTACTTCCTAGATCTACTTCCTACCTAATTACAATATGATTACAAATTACTTTGAAAGCTTTTAGAGAATACCCATGAAAAGACTCTCCCGAGGCTTACAAATAGCTAGAAAATAGAGTAAGAAGATAAGAGGTTGAACCCTTTTGAAACCGGTTGCAAGTTGAGGTGTTTTTGATGTGATTTGGGCATAACCTCCCCTTGTAAACTATAAAACCTGCTAAAAACCAGCAAGCAAGCAAAGCTTGTTGGAAAATGACAGGAAACTCAAAAGGAAGTTAGAAAATGTTAGTATAAAATACAGAAATTTTACAGTAAAAATCTGGGTTTTAAAATATCAGAAAATTGAATATTAGAGGGCTAAAAATTGCATTTCCAACCACCTAAAACACAATAAGAAATCAGATCTGAAATATATCATAAAAATATAACATGGATCTATTAAAGGAAACTAGATTTTGCTACTAAACAATAACAAAACTACTAGTTCCTAAAACAGAAAACAAGATTAGAGATTCGGGCCTTAGAGGGAGAACTTTTCCAAGCTTGGATCCCTGCAAAGAGTTTAGCTAAAGATGCAAAACTCACACATAGAGATGAGAACACCATAAATCATGCAAAAACCTTTGCAAAATCTTACAATGTTAATCACAAGTGCAAATAGAAAAACTTCTACCTACAAGTCTCTCCACAAAAACCTTTGTGGAGAGCTTCTATGATAAATAATGCAACAATAACCAACCATAAACAGTTTCCTCACTCTTCAAGCCACAAAATGGGTGCACCAACAAATGTATCCTCCAAAGATTGATGTATTATAAACCCCAATAGGGCAACAACATTACAATAGCCAAAGAAAACTTGAGAGAGAAGAATAGAGAAGAGAGGGAGAAGAGAGAGTATTTTGGCAGCATAACCATGCTCCAAAGAATGATGATAAAATGAGAGGAGGGGCCTCTCTTTTATAGTTGAAAAGATCTCAAACCCACTCCCAAATCAAGGGTCCAAAACATAGATCTAAACTCTAGCTCTCCTCCACCCTTAGATCTAGGTTTGTTGACTTTGCAAGCCATCCACCAATCATAAGCAAGGGTGCCTTTTCAAATCAATGGTAAAAAAGATAGATCCATGTCACAATAAAGCTTAACCCTTAGATCTAGGGTTTCCATGACTCAAGTGGGGTCTCCTTTGACTCAAATTTTAATTTTATTATTTTTAATTTTATCTTTAATTTTTTAATCTTTTATTTAATCTTTTATTTTTAATTTTTAATTTTATATTTTTATATTTTATCTTTTTATTTTTATTTTTTAACTTTTTATTTTTTAATCTTTTAATCTTTTATTTTCAAGTTTTAATCTTATATTTAATCTAATATTTAATTTTTAATTTTTTAATTTTTTAATCTTTTAATTTTATCTTTTATTTTATATTTTATATTTTTTAATTTTCTATTTAATATTTTTTTTTTAATTTTTTTTTATTTTTGATCTTTTATTTTTTAATCTTTTATTTTTATTTTTATCTTTTATTAAGACAAGAGGGACGCCCCACTTGGGAAATCTTTAGACATTTATTTTGACCATGGGGATTTTATTTAAATGAAATTTTGGCTATGCTTAGCCACCCCCCAAATTTAATTACCGTGGCCTTATTTGATTTTTTCCTTCAAAATCAAATAATTTAATTTTTCACCCTAGGAAATTAAATTAATTTCCTCGGAAAAGAAAACCTTGTCTTAACTAAAATTGCTCTAACTTTCTAACCCCTTGTTAGAATGACATGAGACTTGAACCAATGGCTTAGGGGGTGTCATAGCATTTTCATTTGCATTCATAGCCCCTATTACAAAATGCCAAGGTTCAAGAGATTACATTATTACATCAAAACTTAATTAATTAACCACCAAATGGTAAAGTTAATTAATTAGGAAAAAAGTCAAAATAAAATTAAAATCCTAACGAAATTCCACAAGACTACAAGATATGGCAAGCATGGTCATGGACAACAACTTGAAACCTTAGCCACCTCATGAGCTTGATTATCAGAATGCCAATTCACCACTTTGGAGGATTGGTGAGTGAAAAACCCAACCAATTAAAATTGTTAGATAACAAGATTAACTGGAAGGGGAAAAAACACTCGGTGAAGAGGACTTCCTTGATAATAAAGTCCATGGTGACATCCTTAGAGGAATGACCCATGCTGGCATATAAAGTTACATTAATTATCCCATGCAGGGGAGCAGACATTCCACGTACAAAAGAGGCAAAATTGCCCTGCTGAGTGAAAAATCCCTAGGAATTTTCCATGGTACAAACTGCACAGAATGTACATCTTTAATGTACATGAGGTTGCCACCTAGTTGAAATAGGTGGGAAACAGGCTCTAATGCCTCCTTCCTTCTCCTAATAGTGCCACTTTTGTAAATCCTTCAATCCTATCCCAAGTTGTTCTTAAGGGGGGATGTTAGGATATTTAGACACTTAGGAGTTAGTTAAGATCAACTTGTGTAATATATCCGTTAGGTAAAAGTGTGTTTCTTTAGTATGCATTAGTATGCATTTGTAAATATTCTAATCCGATGGTCACGATATGTTCTAGACATAGAGTGATCCGACGGTTCAACTTTTCTTAGATCATACCTACCATTGATCCATGGCTTAACACCCGATTGGTCTATGATCTCTATTTAAAGAGCATAGAGGGTCCTTGGCTAGTTGATCGATTATGAGAAGCTCATGTAACTTTATTTCTTTTGCATAATAAATTGCTCCAAGTAGCTATTTGGCTGGGGCCATGGACTGTTTATGTCTCGAGGGTTTTAACCACGTGACAAACATCGGTGTTTTGATCTATGATTCATTTGTGTAAAGTGGTTGCTCTTGGTGTTCAGTCCTTTGGGAGTACCCTGTGTACCCGAACACATTCTTCTATATTATTTATATTTCTTCTACTTGATCGACCATTCTTATGTAAATGAAATTTATGCTTCCATTTTGATAATAAATAGCTCCATCTTTTACAATATGTCCATATCTCTTGTCTCTTGTGTCCAATTGCTAGTAAAATTTCCATATCTCAAGTATAAGCTTAATTGGTTGTCAATTGCACTCCTATTGGTATGTTTAATGTATCATTCATTTAATTAGGAATTAATTGTGTAAACACCCAGAATCGCACCCAAGGTTGTGAGAGGCAGACCCCGAGGTAACAGTAGAACTACTTTAGAAAAGGGAGTTGGATTCTCTAATTCCAGAGAGGGATCTCTCACAAGTGTATAACAAGGCCAGACATAATGTCACAAAATGAATATCTAATATTGGTGGTTGGAAACAACATGAAGATATATTGAGCTATGGAGTCAAAAACCCAAGAAAACAGAGCAGTTTGCATAGGAAAACACTTGCAAGAGCAAGGTACTATCTCAATCACGGTCGTTATGTTTGGGGTGTGGTGGGAAAAGAAGAATGATGATAGTCTGCTAGCGTAGAGCACCGCAGGGATGAATTCCATGCCAGTTTTGGAGGAAATATTTGGTGGATATCGAAGACAATGGAAGGAGCATGAGTATGAATTCTTGACCATTATACTGTGTCTACGAGATCAAGAACACATAAGGCAAAGAAAGAATAGAAAGAACATGCACATAAGGAAAATAAAATCATAGACTGTAATTTAGAAACACACAAGAATTATTGTAATGCATATAACTAACATTCGGATCTATATATTAATTCAAAATATCATAAACACGACAGTCTTGCAAATTCAAAACCAACCAACCCTTTCTCCCTCGGCGGGGAGTCTCTTTATAGTGCTTCAGGCCCCCGAGACTAATCTTGAAAATAGGGTGAGAAGTCATTTACAATCGTGATAAAAAATTTACCAAACCAGGACGTGGCATTTCTACCATGGTTTACATATATATAAAACAAAGCATCATGGAGAAAATATGCATGTAGGTATTACCGACATCATGCGTTTCTAGCTTCGAATCTACCTGCCTTGAAAATGATGGTTCAGGACATCTCCTGGTGGCATGTTGTGGTTGTGGCTTGGATCATTCATCCTCCTTCTGAGTCTACAACGTGTCTCTTCCAGGCAATTTTTGTTCGTTATGTGCTCAAAGGAACCTTTCTGCATGGGCTCATAGCTGGCAAGAAAGTTTGTGTTCTTTCTGTGCTCAGCATTCCTCCTCGTACCCCTTTGTCCTGGTAACACTATTATTTGAGGGGACTTGAAGAAGGGCCACACTGCTTCTGACAGTGTCAGGTCCTTGAGGAGGCTGGTCGTTCTTGCATTCCCCTTGTCTTAGGGGGGAGGATCCTTTTGCAAATCGCATGGCGTGACACACTTCCGACCTCATCACCGCTCCAGATAAAGTTGGAAATTGGAGTTCACATAGGCGATGATGAGGACTTTGGACTTCTTCTCCTCCCGTATGAGCATTCACTCCAATGGGTCACCACTAGCAATGGTCAACACGTGCTACGATTGTGGAGACTGCGACCTTGTTCGAAGGATTTGGAGGGACACCCATTGGACAGGAAAATCCAGACACTGTCTCTGTGGGGGTGCAACCTTCTATTATGACAGTAATTCCCTCACCAACCTTATGAGGTGCATCTAATGCAATGAACGTCCTTGTGATGACCTTGATGACGCTGGAAGGATTTTCTAATACAATGAATGTCCCTACCATGATGGTTGGAATTCCCTTAGCATGGGAACTTAGGAACATTGGCATTTTGGGCCAAGGTTTACCAACCGATAAAATACCCTGCAAACTGACTTCACAAACACATAAACCATCGTAGGCCTCCCTCAAGGCTTTCAATATTTATAGTGGATTGACACTCGAATTTCTCAACTTTCATTCTATGTTCACTGAGACTCTTCCTCCTAATAGCTCTGAAAATGGTGCTTTATATAGAGCAGGAAATCCAAACATGGCGATGACCCCGTTAGCACCTTCGCACACTTCACCATTGAGTAGCCTGGTGATAGCATGAGTGGGCACATGGTTTTTGGATCTGACATTTATGTGGAGATCCTAGTCATGCCGTCCTTTATGCTACAATTCTATTCTGCTAGCTGTGGAAATGATCCTTGGTGTCGGTCCCCATTATTTTCCCATTCGGATCCCAGCATATGGAAGAGACATTTGTATTTATCTACCCTCACTTGATGAAGGTATCATAGTATTATTTTCTTGTATTTGTCTCCCTGCTTCGTGTGGAAATGCTACCAGCCCTCCACAATTCAATATTTCAGTATATTTTCCATATTTATGCATGGTTGATGCAGTGACCTTTGGGTTTAGGAGGGTTACCTACATCGTGGAGCCAGCTTCTCCAGCACAGTAATGCTCCGATGGTGTTGGGGCCTGATTACCTGTCGCTTTGGCCCTTTGCACATCTGTCTCAGGATATCTCATTGACAGGGTTTGTTTAGAATGAGCAAGCCATACACAGAGTCGTACATTTCATCTTTGATTTTCCTTTCCGCGACATTTTGATGAAAACCATCATTTTAGACCTTTCGATCTGAAACCTCTACGCTCCCAATCGTACACGTGTGATGGAAGTACCATTTTTCACGAATCCATGATATGGTTCATCTCATGCATGTCCCACTAGCAGAGAAAATTTCCACCGTAGATCTTCCCCTGGAAAGATCTACATCGTTGAATTCTACTTCCCTCTTAACCAATTTTGTGGATCGGGGGACCAAAACTTTCATGAGCACTTTGATCTAGTGAAATTGATCTCACCCATTGATCCACCTTCTATCGATCCTGGCCCTTGGAACTTGAGTCCATTTTAGTGTCATTTCATGAAAATGAAACGATGATTTGGATCACGCCTCTGGAATTCACAAAACTCTTTTTATTTCTCAATCTGGTCTATCTTTAGATCACTATTGTATAAGTGGTATCCCTTTTAACATAATTTCTTGGCCACCTTGCGACTAGTATTTTTATGTATTTTTTTGGTTGTGATAGCTCCATCCAACCTTCTTCATCATTTCACACAGAGGGAAAGACAGTGCTAACAAATTCATCCCATCCTTTGAATTTTTTTGTCAAGGTCATACCTTGTTTGGAAAGCCACTTACCTTTTCTCTCTCCTCACCCTTTCGCTACCCCATCTCTCTACTCGCTCATCCAAAATCACTTATGAAATTTTCTAGTCCTTTCTTTCACTTGATCCTTTTTTACCATTTCTCGAGTCTATCTACACCTAGCTAATGCACCATAATCCTATGGTAATCACATAAGTACCAATTTGGGTGTGAAGAGTCTAGTAAACGCACCCACCTTAGAGAATATGGCCTCCTAAAACTTTCCTAACACCTTCATGAACATTCCTTGCCTCTATGTACATTTATGTAGACTACCTCCAACCATATATTACACAACCTATGTCCTACCTACATAAAACTCATCCATCCATTTCCAATTCCCACACCCTTGCTTTTTCAATCATCAATTTTGACTAGCTCCCATTATTTCAACCACATTTTCTTCTTTGGAGATCAAATGACATTCTAAAAGATGTTTCAGAAAGATGAGACTCTGTAGAATCCATCCCCAATATTTTTACAAAAATAGATGTCATGTCCCTTCCTTAATGACATTAAAATTGTTGACCTTGTTAGTTCCTAAGGGTTTAAAAACGAATTAAAGAAATTATGCGTATGGAATTTTCATTAATTTACTATGGAGGAATGTACTAGAATAAATTCCTAATTCTGGTTATTTGTATGTAATTAATTATTATGGAGAATAATTAATTTGGGAAATGAGTTGTACATGTGCTAGGTGACAAGGAGGGCGCATGAGTCCAAGTGGGCCATGAGTTGTCATGCAAAAAAGGTGACCTAGCGCAAATCAAGAAAATGCTAAAAAGGAACTCAAGCCAAAAAGATATAAAATATAGGAAAAACAATCTATAATAAATAGATAGAAACTATCAAAAGAAAGGAAAAGAAAAGCAGTTTGAAAAGCAGGAAAGTGTTGAAAAAGTTGTTAGACATAAAGCAGGAAAATTTTGGTTAAGGAGGGCAGAGTTTCCAATTTGGTTGAAGGATGCAAAGAAAGGAAACATTTTCTAAAGCTCATACTTTCTAATCTCCTCAGGGAAGGCACACTCATGGGCTAGGGTTAGGGTTTTAAAGTGGGTAACATGATTAACATGTAGGATGACTTGCTCAACAAGTCACTCAGTACATAAAAGAATGCTTCAAACTCCTTTGAAAAACTTTTGATTATTACTGTTTTGATGTTGGCTGAAGCATAGCTTCTTGTCTGAGTGATGTGCCTCATCTACCTTGGGTGATACGTCCCAAGATATCATAGTCTCTTCTATATTCCCTCATATTCTTCAATGCAACCACATAGAGCCAAGGAGAATCCATTGAGGACTAATATAAATTTCAGATATCATTCATCCTTGGAAATCGAGCTCTAATGAAGGAGACTTCACTTATGCTTTCAAGAATGTGAGATTGGTGCTAGGCATTGGTTTCAAGCCTCCAATATTCATTATTGGGCACCATTGAGGGATATTAGCTCCTTAAAACTCTTTCAAAGATTCTCATATTATTCTCATCATTTTGATATCTAATATATGTTGAAATATTGTAACTTCGAAGAATATTCTATATGTATCTTTTTGTGGTTCCCGATGGTCCTACTAGGAGAACCACTTGTATTACTTTGTACCTCGATGTTTCTAATCAGAATAACTAATAAGGGTCATGAGGTAGTCCCCTCTAATTGTAAAGGTGGGTCATTAGCACCCCATTGTGGTTACTTGAGCCTACATGTGTAACTCGAGCCTACATGATTAACTTGAGCCTACATGTCGGAATTGATAATTAAAGTGAACATATGAGAATAAATAGAGGTGTGGCACTCCTCATTTGGAACACACACTCTCACTTGTGTAGCTCATTAGTGGATGAGAGAGGAGTAGCTGGAGAAGGAGGAGGATCATTCTTTGATCTCCTTTTTGGTTTTACCTTTTATCTTTTTTGGGAATCTATATTGAGGAAGCTTTTGCTGGGTTTTTCCCTTTAGGGTTTTCCCAAGATAAATATTTGTGTTATTTTTGTATGGTTTTGCTTGTCTATCTTTCAGTGATCCTGTTTATATTCTTTTGTTATGAAATTGAAATGAAATACTAATGAACTAGCTTAGCATATGAAAATTCAACATGGTATCAGAGCCACCCTAAAAGAAGACATTGTGCAGCTACATAAGCTATGTATTCTTACTTTTTGGGTCTCTCTCCACAATTGATCAGCAAAATAAGGCTAGGTTGA
Organism: Pseudotsuga menziesii; assembly: GCA_001517045.1. Taxonomy (NCBI): domain Eukaryota; kingdom Viridiplantae; phylum Streptophyta; class Pinopsida; order Pinales; family Pinaceae; genus Pseudotsuga; species Pseudotsuga menziesii. Next base: position 80,821 of record LPNX010368334.1, read on the forward strand.
CTCTCTATTGAAAGGCGCATCTTTCTGTCGAAGCAGAATTTGATTCCAAGCATTTTCAGTTTTCGGTGCAAGAAATTATGGATTTCTACAGAAGAAGCATTTTTTAGTGAGCCCAGCATAGGATTTATATCCTCATAAAAATCTAATTTTATATACCTGGATCAATATTTTTGGTTGGGTGAAACTTTGGGAAAGTCAAACCCTAGTTTGACCCCGAGCTGGAAAAACCCTAAATACTAAAACTGACAAGTTTTGGTACATTCACTATATCTCGGGATTTGAGATGTCTCAAGAGATGAAAATTGTATAGGTCAAATATAAAATCATTATTTACATTGTGGCCAAAATTCCACTTTATATTCTTTATATTTTGGGAGATATGATCCCTCCAACTTATGGTTCCAACTTCTTCCAGGATTCATCCCTAAACATGACACCTGGGGAGAAATGCTATATCTTGGGATACAAAGGTCCAAATGACATTTTGGAAGATTTTATATAAATGGAATGGACTATAATTTCAGTGGTGCTATTTTCAGACTCAGAAGATGAAAAAGTGACACGTGGAAGTCCATACAACTTCATTGTTCTGAACAGTCCTGTAACAGGTCACCTTGGGAAAATGATCATAAGTCCCAATTGGTGAAACAAATTCTGATGAAACATGTGGTTTTGGAACAAGGACATGTGAGGGTACCTTAGTACGAATTTTTATACATATAGGAGTAGTAATTTTGGAGATAGTGCATAAACATTTTCAGGCATTTCTGCAGGAGAAATTGGAAAACTAGGGCTTCCTGTTCCGGGAGCTTCCCTGCACAGTTTCAGAAAAGGAGTACATTGGACAGCTCAACTTGAAGAGATATATATTTCTATCGAATAAGATATGAAATATTCCAATCTTTGAAAATTAGGGTTTCTCTGACAAACCCCAGATCAGCCAGCTCCGGAACCAGGACTGACACCTCAAATCGGTAAGATCTAATCTTTTGCTATTTCCATTTGATATTCTCATTAGCTTGATGATAAGCTTAGTGAAGTTGACAAATTCAAAGCATGGAAGTATTTGATCTCTCTGAAGAAAATGAATTGGACACCTACATGAGTAGAGAGGTTCCAATTCCAGAGGGAGATGAGGCTCAAAGCCTTACACCAAAAGAACTTGGTCAAGGCCAAGAAGATCATTGCTGATTCAGTCATGGATCAACTTGTACCACAAGTGTCTTCCCTAAAGACACTAAAAGAGATGTTTTTGATTCCTTGACCAAGCTATTTGAAGGAAATACATACATCAAAAGATGACCTTAAGAAACAAATTGAAGAGGTAAAAGAAGAAGTGAAGAATGTAGAAATGGTGATAGCCACCTTGAATGGCCTCCCAGGATCATGGGATTCATTCATGCGAGGAATGTGTGCCAAAAGGAAGTAAGCTGAATCTGGGAAGAAGAAGAAGCTCGACTCATAAGAAGAGAAGAATAATATGGGAGAAATTGAAGATCAAGATCTCACCATTCAAAGAAGATCCCTCAAGCGATGAGGAATATGAAGAACTCAATTCTTGAAGAACCTCTTATCCATCTTATCATTTGGATAAGAAATGATGATGTCATGAATGAAGAAGATGATGAAGTAGAAGGATCAAGAAGGAGTCTACCCATGAAATGAATAAAAGATAAGTATTCAATTTTCATGATATTGTTTTGTTATACATTTGATTATATTCAGTTGATGTGTTATGCATGATAGACTGGTTGCATTAATGACAGTAGTGAGATATGGATGAATGTTGTGTTGGATAAACAGTTGCATGATGCATAAGAATTTGTCATTATGCATATGTTTTATGAAATAGTTCTAACCATGCAACTGGTTCATTTGAATTGTAGGAAAGGTCCCGTACAACCTCCTACAAGAAAACAAGGATGAGACTTGTTCCGAAGAACAAGTGATGACAATTCAAGATTCACTCCAATAAACATAAATCTGAAGCTCCCAGGGTTAGAGACACCATGATGAAAGAAAGAGCTTCAAAGAATGGTAGATCCACCTCGAAGGATGAATACCAGCATGGGTATGAGAGATAACTCAAGATGAAGAAAAAAATGGCAAGACTTCCAAACCAAAGTAAGAGGACTCGGACACACTCTAGTTGTGTAACACAAATGGGTGACATCATTGATGCTAACCTTTCCAGATATGAAATAAGTTATGATCAAAGAGTAACAGTCGATCATGGGGAATGATGTCTACGATATGGTTTCGAGACTTGAAGGAAAGTCTGTAGTATCCTCCATATGGATCTACCAGAACAAGTGTACAAAGCAAGGTTCGTGGTTTACCTCAGAAAGAATAGACTATGACATGGCATACTCTATTGACCAGACCCACTAGAAGTATATATCAAGAATAGAACCACCTGTATAGAATGAAGAGGGAAGATGATACTCCACTTCGGGGGGAGTGACTACAAAAGATATCTTAGTTCAACTTGGTACGACATGATGGATAGTTTCCTGATGGATCGAGACTTTACCAAGAGTAAAATGGGTTCCAACCCTCAAGGTTGAATGCAGAAGACTAGGATATGTTGATTACCTGACAAGATGAACTCATGGAAGATGTTATGATGAAAGAATACTAGAATGATGTTTGGGATATAGTACTCAAACTAGAAAGAAAGAATGTGGTATCTTCCAAATGGATTTGCAAGATAAAATATCTTGCTGATAGAAGTAAGGAAAGACTTGTGGCTAGAGGTTTCTATTAGAAAGAGGTAATTAATTCTGAAGAGACACTTACTCCATGAAGCAAGGTACACTTCCTTCAGAACTATCATGGTAGTTTCTTCCATGATGAAGTAAATACAAGCCTTCCTTAATGGTATGATTGAGGAAGAGTTTTACATTGAATAGTCATAAGGATTTGAAGTTGAAGACAGATGGACTCATGTATGCAAGTTGAAGAAGGCCCTCTATGGCCTCAAGCAAGCTCCCAGATCTTGGTATGGAAGAATAGATAGTTTCCTGATGAGCATGGGCTTTGCCAAGAGTAAATCCAATCATAAACTTTACTACAAGATTGTAGAAGATGAACCTATCATACTATTACTATATGTGGATGATCTATTTCTAACGAGGAATGAGAAACAAAATGTAGAATGTAAGAAGAAGTTCATTGAAGAATTTAGACCTTGGTCTAATACTTTATTTCCTAGGTCTGGAAGTATGAAGGAATCTTTCTCAATTAGGGAAAGTATGTAGTGCAAGTTTTGAAAAGATTTGATATGTTTGAATGAAAATCCATGGCCACACCAATGGATTCCAACTTGAAGTTATTAGCCGATGACTCATCAGAGTTAGTGGATGCGACTCAATACAAATAGATTATTGGGTCATTGATGTACTTAACAAATACTAGACCAGACATTTGTTTTTCTATGACCACATTGAGTCAATATCTAGTTCAACCTAGATGGGTTCACTATAGCTGCAAAACATGTGATGAGATATCTAAAAGGGACTATAGACTTTGGTCTATACTATGATGGAAACCATGACTATAGATTGTATGGCTATACAGATGTAGATTGGGCTGGAAGTATCTCAGATAGGAAAAACACATCAGGTAGATGCTTTTGTTTGGGGTTTGCTATGAGTTCATGGTTTAGCAGGAAACAGTCCAGTGTTTCTCTTAGCACGGCTGAAGCAGAATACATAGTAGATTGCTCTGCTAAGTTGTGAAGCCATATGGCTTCAGAAGCTGATATCAGGTCTCTTTGACCTGAAGATGGATACTACAATGATTCTATGTGATAACCAGAGTTGTGATGAGACAGAACCTTGTGTTCCATTGTAACACATAGAAATCCAGTATTTCTACATGCGAGATAAGATGCAGATGATGATGTTTCAGTATTCCCATACTGAAGATATAGATGATGTTTCAGTATTTACATACTGTAGATGCATATGATGGTGATTCAGTATTTCTATACTAAATATATAGATGATGATGCTTTCAGTATTCACATACTGGAGATACAGATGGTGATAGTTCAATATTCACATATTAAAGATGTAGATGCTGATGGTTTAAATGCTGATATGTTGACAAAGCCTCTATTCCGAGTAAAGTTCAAACACTTTCGAGACAAGCTTGGTGTGGTTCAGAAAGACCTTCCTCGAAAGGGGGAGTAGTGATTTTGCAGTGGGATTGTATCATCCCTGGGCACTTGCCCTAAAGTGATCCGACGACCTAGGTCCTCGAGAATTAAGTGGGATTGTATCATCCCTGGGCACCTTCCCTAAAGTGATCTGGAGGTCTCGGCCCCCATGAATGTGGTGGGATTGCATCATCTCTGAACTTCGGTTCAAAATGTATCCGGAGGTCTCAGCCCCCTTGAAAGTGGTGGGATTGCATCATCCCTGAACCTCGGTTCAAAATGTATCCGGAGGTCTCAGGCCCCGTGAAAGTGGTGGGATTGCATCATCCCTGAGCTTCGGTTCAAAATGTATCTGGAGGTCTCGACCCCCATGAAAGTGGTGGGATTGCATAATCCCTGAACCTCGGTTCAAAATGTATCCGGAGGTCTTGGCCCTCATGAATGTGGTGGGATTGCATCATCCCTGAACCCCGGTTCAAAATGTATCCAGAGGTCTTGACCCCCGTCAATGTGGTGGGATTGCATCATCCCTGAACTTCGGTTCAAAATGTATCCGGATATTTCGGTCCTCGTGAATGTGGTAGGATTGTATAATCCTTGGAATTAGTCCTAAAAGTGATAGGGACTGATTATCCCATAATCAATTCGGTAACTTCGGTTGTTGAGAATGTGGTGGGGATTGCATCATCCCTGGACTTTAAGTCCAAAAGTGAACCAAAGACTTTTTTGTCTTTGAGATGTGGATTGTAGGTTGCTAATGGTGATGATGACATACTGATCGAAAGATCAGAGTATGATGATGATGTCGTACTGATCGAAAGATTAAAGTGTGATGATGACATACTGATCGAAAGATCGAAGTATGATGATGATGGCATACTAATCGAACGATCAGAGTGTGATGATGACGATGTACTGATATAAAGATCAGAGTGTGATGATGACAATTTACTGATCAAAAGATCAGAGTGTGATGATGATGACTTACTGATCGAAAGATCAGAATGTGATGATGATGATGTTGTTCAAAAATTGAAGTATGATGATGATGGTGCTGATCACGATGTTACTGATCAGAGTATGATGATGTCAATGTTGCTATTCAAAAATTCAAGGTGTTGAAGATGTTGTTGCTGATAGAAAGTTCAAAGTGCTGAAGATGTTGCTGATCGAAAGGTCAAAGTGTTGAAGATGTTGTTGTTAATCGAAAGGTCAAAGTGCTGAAGATGTTGCTGAAGATGTTGTTACTGATCAAAAGGTCAAAGTGCTGAAGATGTTGCTAATCGAAAGGTCAAAGTGCTAAAGATGTTGCTGCTGATCGAAAGGTCAAGTTGTTGCTGATCGAAGTAGTCAAAGTGTTGATGTTGCTGAAGACTGAAGATTGAATATGAAGAGTACATTATGTTGAAAAAGCTTCCAACGATTTATAGATGTGTTACCCTGATGATGTTGATGATGTCCTCTATATCTCTCCTATTATTGTTGTTGTTGATGTTGTTGTAGAATACCCTTCTAGTTAAGGGGGATTGTTGAAATATTGTAACGTCAAAGAATATTCTATATGTATCTTTTTGTGGTCCCCGATGGTCCTACTGGGAGAACCACTTGTATTACTTTATACCTCAATGCTTCTAATCGGAAGAACTAATAAGAGTCATGAGGTAGTCCCCTCTAATTGTAAAGGTGGGTCATTAGCACCCTAGTGTGGTTACTTGAGCCTACATGTGTAACTCAATCATACATGATTAACTCGATCCTACATGTCGGAATTGATAATTAAAGTGAACGGATGAATATAAATAGAGGTGTGGAACTCCTCATTTGGAACACACACTCTCACTTGTGTAGTGCATTAGTGGAGGAGAGAGGAGTAGCTGGAGAAGGAGGAGGATCATTATTTGATCTCCTTTTTGGTTTTACCTTTTATCTTTTTGGGGCATCTATATTGAGGAAGCTTTTTCTGGGTTTTTCCCTTTAGGGTTTTCCCAGGATAAATCTTTGTGTTCTTTTTGTATGGTTGTGCTTGTCTATCTTTCAGTGATCCTGTTTATATGCTTTTGTTATGAAATTGAAATGAAATACTAATTATCTAGCTTAACATATGAAAATTCAACAATATACAATAATATTTCTTCTCAATAAGGTCGTAATGCCAATTTTTTAGTGAGAGAGGCATTCCAATGCTCATTTAATGAGCCTTTTGTAATTTTTTATGCACTGATAGTGATGTAATGGAAATTATAATGATATATAAGTTTGATAATAATTAATAGAGTCTTACAAAACTCTGATAATATTTGGTTTCAAAACTGATAAATTCCAGAATCAAATTTCATTTTATTTGCTTACCTATGCTCTTTAACTAGTCAAATTTGACTAGTTTTACAGTTTCTAATGCCATGAATGTTCTGTCTCTCAAAATTTCATTATGTAAGTTGATGTAGGTCATAAAATCACACAAAAAACTAATACAACTCATGGAAATGGATTTAATTGATTCAGTACAGCGTTTGAGAGGCCTCCTCTGCGCATGCAATCTTTAGGCCAAATTCTGCTAGTTTTTCCCAGCCACCCCCAAACTCTTCCAAACTGTTACAGAACTATTTTGACCTGAAAAATTTAATTTAATAATCCTAAAATAGAGACTTATAACTTCCATAATCCTTCCTTATCCTTGGTTTCTTGGAATTTACTATGAAGATCTCAGTCTGCATCGGTTGAGACACCCAAAAGCCTAGTATTAGACTTCAACCCGGTTGTAAAAAAATTTCCATTTTTTATAACATCAAAAGTAAGAGTTAATATTTAACATATGATTTAGATTAGGGATATTACAGTGGCATGAGAGCACTTTCCTCCACTCCCGTGGAAAGTAATCTCTCAAGTTGAAGAAAAATCCAACCATGTCCTACTCTAATGACATCTATGATGAACAGTATGAAGAGTACTAAAGACAATATGAAGAAGAATAAGTCCCCTATGTTGTTGGAGGCCTACCAAGAGATGATGTTGATGATTTATGTCTTCCAGGTTATGATGAAGTCATATGGTATAAATATACAAGTGTTGTTGGTCAAACGTTCGGTGCAAAGAACTTTAATGAATCCTTCCAATATTTCATGGAGCACTATGCTTTAAAAAAAGAGACAAGGGAGTTCTTATCTTTCCAAGATTACTGCTACCCGGAGATACATAAGTTATTCAAAGATCCATAATGCAGGTCAATCATAGAAATGATTACACAAATGGTGGATTAAGTGTGTGAGAAAGTGGGGACTATATGGTTTCCACTCAGAGCCAAAAGAGATAAAGGAGAAGAGACACATAAGGAAGAGCACAATCCATCACAAGAAGATTGCCAAATAGATGAAGAGCCTGAAGGAGAGCCTACACTTAGTTATGTGGAAGAGGAAACACAATGGTATAATAAAAATTATGATTTATGCACTAATCACATATGAAAATCTGATTCATAGAAATATCTAGGAGCTAAGAGAATCCTCACTAAATAATTTCACAAATTATGTAGAAAACAATGTAAAAGAGAAAAATTAACACATAGATATGGTGCTAATAATTGAAGTTTCTATTACTTTCCAACATGTAAATATGTCTAGAACATAATTATAATACAATAGGAGAAAATTGTTAGCCCTTGGAGGCAAATTGGATGCATACATGTGGTAGGCTTAAATTGGATCTCAAACCCCCCTAGGTTGACCAATGAGCTCCCAAACCACCTCAAACGGTCATGAATGGCCATATTAACATGGGTGAAGTATGCTAGTACATATATAAGGGTATGATAGGATTGATGGAGTGCAGGGTGAGTGGGAGTGGCTTTATACATCATTTAATGGTCCAAAAGATTAAAAAATAGTCAAAAACAATGCATGGGCTCCTATGGTCAAACCAGTTCCCTATTTTAAGGAGTGGGAGATCCCCAAGGAATCAAATGTCCCTAATTATGGTGCATGAGTCTCATGAATGATCAAATGTGGGTTCTTGGTGCATTAATGAGTCCAAAACCCCCAAATATGTTAGTAGACCAAGATATCCAAGGTTTCGACCATACAACATAAGTGGAAATCAAATGAAGTTGTGTCCTAGGAGGTATGTGACCATGGTCCTAGGTGGTATGATCCTCTGACACCCCCCTTAATCCTGACTTAGTGTAACCACATAAAAATTTGAGGCCTTGGAAACTAAGGCTCAAGTCACCTTAATGGAATCTTCATCCCTATCAGAATCAGTAAATCCAACTAGTTTTAGTGGAGAAATAGCAGCATAGTGTATCCCAAAGTGTTTGGTTCCTTAAAAATAATACAAGATCCTATTAGAATCCTTCCAATGGATCTCATGAGGCTCCTTCATATACCTTGCAACAACATCTAATGCATAAGCCAAATTAGGTCGAGAGTGCGTGAGATACAACAAGCTCCCAATTAGCTGCCTATACAATGAGTTGTCAACTAATGGAGATGAGCCAAAATCACCTAGTTTCAATCCTGAAAGGAAGGGACATTTGGTTCCCTTAAATTAAACTATTTTGAACTTCAATGACAGGTCTACAACATACTTTAATTGGCTGAGCTTTGTAACTGCATCATATTGCTCAATCTCCAAGCCAAGAAATTGTTTCAACAATCCAAGGTCAGTGATTGAAAGCATATTGTGCAATGAAGACTTAATTGAATATATATCAGAAATGAAACTTATAGTGATCAAAATATCATCAAAATAAAGTATTATGATCTGCAAGGAGTCATATAAATTCTGAAAATATACATTAGGATCATATTTTTGTCTTTCAAAGCCTTGTGATAGAAGAAAATTGTCCATCTTGGCATACCAAACCCTGGGGGATTTCTTGAGTCCATAGAGAGAAATATTCAGCCTACAAACAAGTGAAGGATAATGAATGAAACCTTTATTATGCTGAATATAAATATACTCGTGAAGGTATTGTTGCCACCTTTCACACACTTGGGTCACGTGGCATAAATCCTCAAGCCACTCGGTGTGTCCTTGGGGGCAAGTCTCAAGTCAAGGCTATCACCTTGTTCTTGACTCCTCCGTTTAGGCTCAAATCCCAACGAAGCCAAGGGGGGTAGACCCTATTAAGTTACTAAGGATGATTACTTAGTGTTGTGATGCTAAATTGAATGAGTTGCTTAGGAGTTTGCAATTTAACTTATAGATAATCAAAAGATGGCAAGATATAAAAGATGAACACACGAAAGCACAATGCTGAGACACAATGTATATATAAACAAGGAAATAACCAGTGCCTTAGAATGGAGTCAGAAAAGAGAAACAATATGCTTTCATGTGCTTAAAGTGAGTGTTTTGCGATTGCCACTTGGTATATTTTAAGTTAAAATTGAAGTGTGAGTTGATTAAAATTAGGCTAAAGGGGGACTCTAGATATACCCGAGAGTACTTGGAGTATGTCCAAAACTAAACCTTCACGGCTACCTGCAAGGAATATGTGGGATGAAATGGAGTCTCTGGGGCTATTGTTCGTAACGCACCTGTTAGGGTGTGACATAGATTAGCGCCCCGAGGTCACTTTTCAGAAGTTCCCACTTCCTTTGGATATTTTGCCACCATAAAGGTTTGATCTAGGTGTTGGATTTTCACCTGATAGTTTGTCAGTTGGGGAGAGTGAGTCCTAATTATACTAGTCACCCAAGTGCTTTTCATACAGCTTGACTGATTGGATGAACCGCAGCCAAGTGCAGAGCATACACACTGGAGTCTTGTAAATTTTAGTAAGTTTTAAACTGGGTGTTCTTGTTTAAAAGAAAACCCTCCAAGAACCTCTTTCGATCCAAGTGGATCTCAATCAGGGAATCAAGGAGGGGTTAATTTTATAGTTGTTGATAACTAAATGATCAAAAATAAATAGATACACAATTCTAGTTTTCTAATTAATCCTACCACGAATCTCTTTCCCCTTTCGGGTCAATCGGGAAATCGTGGGGTAAGTATTATGATTACTTTGAAAAAAAAAAAAGTGGGATATGAAATTAATAATAAAATCAATTATACTACCTTGCAAATTATATCAATGCTAGTTTAAAAAAGAAATGAGCAGAAAGCGACGAAAATGAGACCGACGCAAATCCCCCCAGGGGGGATGGGGAATGGGCTCAAAAGAGCCTATTCCAATGATAATTTTATTTATTATTGGTTAAAAATTCAGTGAACTGAAAAAATAATAAACTTCTTGGTCCTTATACAGGCTGAAACCAAGATTTTACAACTTTGCAAAAAATTGAAGATTTTGGTGAAAAGGGAGACCCCTGGGGAGCTTTGAACGCTCATGAGGCCACTTTGGACAGAAAATTCCTTTATTTTCTGTTAGAACCGCTAAAATACAGCAAGCATATTAGAATAACATATTCCCAAAATCACTTTAAGAGTACCTTTGGATCAGCCTACCTTATCTTAAAAAAAATGTAGTTAAAACTAGCTAAACAGGCAGAAAAGGAACCAAGGAAAGCAAGCTTTCCTTGGGTTCTTGGCTTGCTTTTTGTGCAGCCAATGAAATATGCACTGATATTTCAGAATTTTAAATTTTATAACAGCAAAAGGAAATCTAATGCATGCAATCTACAAGTTTTCTTTAAATTTCATGCAAAAAGACGATTTCCCTAAAGCTAGATCTAGAATGCTTATGAAACTTTTTTGAGTGCAAGATCTAGACTATAGACTATGAAATATCAGATCTATGTATATTTTACTTTGATGAAACAGATCCAAATGAATCAAATCTATGAACTGAACGAAGTAACCAGGTGAAGTGTTGATTTTGAGGGAGGAAGAGGAGGAAAGAAATGCTGGTTTCCTTGAAGATCCACAGTGGAGCTTTCAGGTGGAATGTCAAGGGACTATGCCTTTCGAAAGGTTTTGAAGATATTGAAGAAACAAACTAGATCAGCATCCTCTCCAATGTGGGAACCTGCAACTCAGCTAAAATCAAAGAACTTGCCAAGAAACTTGTGAGATCCGATTAGTACATACACAGAGATTCAAATAAACATGCATATAAGCTTATAGGACATGTTGAATCTAGATCTCTAAATATGCATCAAAGAAGGAGATGGTCAATAAACTTATTGAAAAGCAGCCTTCCTATCAAGATTATAATAAGCCTATTATCAATCTTAACAACGGATCTACAAGCAATTAGCAAAAAATGAATACATATACAGGTTACCTTAGTAAAATAGTGGCAATAATCATCCACACATGTAATGGCACAACACCATCTAGCCTCCATAGATTTTCTTTATTTCAAATGAAGAATTACAACAGTACAATAGCAGCAGCACCTCAATCCCAGTTCTAACTAGCTTAGAAGAGGAGGCTGTGCCTGGATATATACAAAATACAGGAGATCTAGCCCAGGGGGGGTGCAAATCCCAAGGAGACACATAAAATCAGCTGAGGGAGAGTCCATTAATGCCTGATCTATGTCTAACTGAGCCAGATCTGAGTCTCACTGAGTGCAATTTCCAATCAGAGAGCTGATCTGACTGACACCTCAACCTGCTGACTGAATCACCCACCGAAACTCATCCAGATGAGCCAAAACATGTTGAGGAGAGAGGGAGGGCGAAATTCCCCATAAAGGATGCTGAAGATCAACTCTAGATCTGATTTGATCACCTCCTTCAGTTAAGGATTTGTCAGATCCAGTCAATCTGCTTTAGATCTAACTAATTTCAATCAAATTGGCTGAGAAGCCACTGATTTATGATTTTGGATTTGCTCCATTATTCATCAATTTATTAATTAAAATAATCAATAATTGATTTTTGGGGCTTTCTGACCT
>LPNX010368334.1:92929-151658 GCA_001517045.1 Pseudotsuga menziesii
CAGAACATTTATTACAACTCCCTCATGGGGTATGAACATGTGATATAGTATAACAAGCACTTCCCAGAATTACTTCCATAGGTCCTCTGAAGTCCGAACAAGTTAACCCTATCCAGTTCACCAGGCTCACTTGATAAAAAACCACTAAGTACAACTTAGGTGGTAACAAGTCTCCATGAATAAAAACACTCTTCACATCCATATGGTGCACCTCCCATTGCTCAAATGCAACAATGGCCAAAAACTAGCCTGATAGAGTCCATCTTTGCAACTAGTGGAAATGTCTCTGTATAGTCAGCTCCTTGGACTTGAGAGAAGTATTTGGAAACTAACCTGGCATTACACTTGATATCAAAGCCATCAACATCCATTTTGGTCCTATAAACCCACTTACATTGCACTAGTTTCCTCTTGGAAGGTAGAGCAACCAACTCCCAAGTTTCATTATCTTGCAAAGACTTGAAATATTCTTACATGGTTGTTTTCCATATTGGGTCATGTGATTATTCCTCATATTACTTAGGATCATATGCAACCATCACAAAGAACCTCTCTGGAATATTTGAATCACAACTGGATAAATCATTGTGAAATTGAGATATAGTCTTCCTGGAGTCTAGTGGATCTCCAACAAGATCACGAACTACTTGTATGGTTTTCTCAGCCCATTTTTTATTTATGGGAGATTCATGATTTGAATACATGTCATAATATTCATATTCAATATTATAATCATAAAAAACAGAGAATAAATCATCACTTATGTCATCATTGAGTGGAGGGTGTGAGCAATCCCACTTGACCAGTACAATCTCTTGCATGGGATATTTTTTGAACTGTACACTTCTATCAATGAAAGTATTCTAATATGATAGATAAAAGAGCTTGTATCCCTTTGAATATTCAACATATCCAACCATTATGTACTCCTTTCTTTGAGGTTGCAAGGCCTTTCTCTTCTCATTAGGAATTCTAGCCCAAGCCTTTGAGCCAAAAACCCTGAGATGAGAAACATTGGGATTGTCACCACTCCAAGCCTCAAATGGAGTTATCTCTTCCAATGCTTTGTGTGGAACTATGTTTTGAAAATATGCAGCACAATTTATGGATTCATCCTGTATATTAGGATATAAATACTTAGCCTCCATTATGGATGCGGCCATCTCCTTCAATGCTCTATTCTTGTGCTATGCAACACGGTTTTGTTGTGGTGTGTAAGGAACATAATGTTGCATTTGAATGTCGTTCTTCTCACATAGATGTTGTAGGTTGTCACTAACATATTCCTTTCCATTATAATTCCTTAATATCTTCATCTTATTCCTACTCAAGTTCTCAACCAAAGCCTTGAATACTTTGAAGATCTCAAACACTTCAAAATTTTGCTTGAGAAAATACACCGAAATTTATTTATTTAGATTTGATTCTTCTTTTGTTCCTCAGCATGATGAAATAGGAATATGAAAGAACGCATGTATAAATGATCGACATAAAATAAATACATACAACAAGGAACCATCAAACATTTACCATAGTTTTTATCATTAACATCCGCAAAAACAAAAAGCTATTACAAAGCATAATCAAATTGTTGCACCATGATGGTTGGAATGCAATAGGCTTCCAATGCTCTCCATACTAGTAAATGAAACTAGTGGCTATAGATGTGGTAAAAATGGGTGTTATGTGGTCTATATTTCTTTCCAAAGGAATGCCTAACCTCATCTCTTTGCTCCAACATGCCTATATAAGCCTTCAAAATCTAATGCGCCCCTCTCAAGTGGCAAACCATCAATGCAAGAGAGAGCATTGTTCTAATGTGATTGTTGTATGAGAGAGTGCTCTCTAACTGAATTATACCATCCAAAAAGCATGAATAAAGTGCCTCCACTTCAAACTAACACTAGTCATTGCTCCTCGGGTTGTACCCATTATCTTACTAGGATATCTCAGTCATAGGTCAATCTCATAGAAGGGAGAAAATCATGAGCATGAGGGGTTTCAAAGAGAAGGAAGGTCTTGTAATATGTGACTTCCTATGCCACATTAGACCATAAAGCTAGTCCTTGGGTGGTCCGTAAATTACCATGGATATTCCATTGAAACACTCATCACAATGGATCTTACAACTTAGTTCTTTTTATTAGCCTATTTACAATGTGTAACACCTCGGTTTTGACCCTGTTTCCATTAAATGTATATGATGTATATATTGTAATTAATCATGGTGGGGGGCTATAGGAAACATACCCACCATATATTTAACGTTATATGTTTGGCGACTAAAATCGATGTCGATGGTATTTTGTGCTAGCTAGGCACATTATAATTTGGACATCATGTAAATATGCATTTTAATTAAAAATACCCACAACCATCTATGTCAATGCAACAATAATGAGAAGGGGAATGATTTCCTAAGGATAAGGGGGGGGGTTTCAAACCTTTGGGCCAATGGGGAAAATCCAGATCTCAGATGGAGAACCCATCAAATTGTCAACTACCTTTCTTATCTCATTCACCCAATCATTTATTACTGCCAGAAATTGGTTGGGTTGGTCATTGCATGTGATGGGCAAGGTATGACAGCCCAAATTCGAATTGGAGAAGCCATCATTTTTTGGGAAATGCGTTTTGACTCCTTGAGCAAGCAAAAACCTAAAAACATAGGCCATTCTACCATGCTTTCACGTTGGCATGTTTTCCTTAGCATTTTTCCTTCATGTGAGCTCTCTCAGGCATTCAAAACTTCCTGTGTGTGAAACCATTCATGTTTTTGGTTGTTACCTCACTTTGCTCAGGCTGAGAAATCATTTTTGGTGATTATCAGTGGTTGAGTTCCTTCCCCATGTTTTGCTTCATTTTTCTCCATTATTTCCAAGATGGAAATCATTTTTCTGGAAATCCCAGTGAGTGGGAGAGGAGACCCATGATTTTGGGTGTTATTGAGCCTGTTTTGACCATGATAGGGCCAAAACATCTCTAGAAATCGTATTGCTACTAAAGGGCCATTTTTACCCATTCTAGAAATTCATTTTGTTGCCGAAACTATTTTTCCTCCAACCCATAAATTGTATTGTGTTGTGGCTGCATATTTTGGCTTCGGCTTGAATTGAATTCAGAGTGAAAATGGGGTCTGAGCCCTATTGACAATCCTAGTGTGTGTAGGAGCCTCACATACAGAGCTAGAGGGTTGTCTTTCTTCTCTGCACCCCCTGAATAACACTGGAAGGGAGGACATTGCCCGAGGGACTGTACAACGGAGAAGGGGATGCTTCCTTGTGCTGGGTATGTGTGGATGTTTTAGAGGCCACGATAGTTTTGGTGTAGGTGTCCATAGCTCTTAGATTGAGCTCGCTAGCTTACTGGTCAGCCTTTCCATCTCCCGATAGCCTGATAAACCCAACTGTGTTGGCTTGGTTGAGTTGTGTATCCTTGGTTACATGTGAGCCTTCTATTTTCCCCTTATTCCTTGTGGGATCATGCCCAGCTCGGGGGTGGCAGTGTTGCTGAGTGATTAATGAGCACACTAGCCTATGGTTGGTTGGAATTTTGTAGCGACGTAGCTGGTTGCGGGACAAGATTCTATTAAAGATAAGTATCTTCCTGTGCTTAAACCCTTGCAACTGTGTTGTTTTATAAATGAACATGATGAATGCTTAATTGTATTGGATGAATGTGTTTGCTTCCGCTATTTGATAATCATTTACGCATCTGTATATGCTTGTATTTCATTGCATTTTATCTTGTGTTCATGGGGCTTAGTTTACCCAACTTCATAGCGGTTAGTCGCATCCTCTTTGTCGGTTAGAGGGTTGGGGACATGACACAATGAATGCTAAATAAACTGGAACTGAAAGAAAATAACTAAAGCAAATTAACACATCCACATAAATAATACAAGATATACCTTTGGAAAACCCAGATAGAAGTGAGGACTACGCCTCAGTATTTTATATAACATGTGAATCTGAAAGAAAATGCACTCTCTATGGATTTACCTTGGATATTGTAGACTGTATGACTACTACAGGGTCTCTTACTCCCTTTGTTGTGTTTAACATCCACTCCCTTACTATTGCTTAGCTATGGACCCATGCAATAATATCATAAGAAATTCAATACCTTCTTCTCCTAACAGCCCAATATTCAACATAGTTTGATAGTTGTCTAGGGTTAATTTTAGGGTTTTTGTGTGCCTCAATTCTTGATTAGAGTTAGTGTTTTGAACATTTTAGAATATTCTTGAAATCTCACACATGACTAACTCTGCATGTGTAAGAACTATGAGATAATTTTGAATCCACACAACACCATGGTGATTAACTAGATAGGTCAACTTGTGAGAGGCATAACTTCCTCGTATGGATTTTGAGGCGATTCTTGCACCGTTGGAAAGGTCTCAAAGTGTAGAATAACATCAATGGGTATGACATAATCAATAAAATTTTGATCCCAAAAAGCATCATTTAATCCCTCAAACAAGCCTTGAAATATTTTGGACCCCTAATATGAAAAGTGAGACATGACCTTAAAATGGGCCTTACAAGCCAATCCATCCAATCTTTCCACCCAAAAAACACTAAAATAGATGAGAAGTTATATATCAATCCATTTCAGATCAAAATTCCCCATTTTGGGAGGCTTTTGGTTTCCAAAATATTTTACTGAATGAGGTGAAGAAAATTATCGTCTACCATTCTCCTTGGAGTACTATTTATCCTTGCTTGGAAATTGTCCTTTCAACCCCACCTATCAAATTACATATTGTCCTTGCCTAGTTTTTCTAGAAAATTGTGTCTTCTTCTAACTCTACGTGAGCCTCTAGTGCTAATTCCTACATAAGGTAGGGCTTGCTCAGATTCCTAGTCCAACATGGAAGGTTCATAGAGTTTCATAGTTTCCAAATTCACTACTGAGTAAATGCACATGCATGAGGGTAAACTGAGTCTGCAAGAATTATCTCCTACCTTTTCCGATAATTAAAGTATCACACTATAATGCCTGGATATTGTTACTAGGACTTTGTAGTATTTCTTTATTCACGTGCAACCAAACTTTGTCTCCCAACTTGAATGTTTTCTCAATGTTGTGTTGATCATGTCTAGCCTTGTACTTTTCCTATGACTTCTTCTATTTTCCTTGTACTTGCAAATGGATTTGCCTAATCTTATCAATGAATTTTTTAGATCTTAATGCTTCATTGATGGTGTTTTCCCTCACTTTCTCTTGTTGTCCATAAACAACATCTTGAAGTGAAGGTGGTAGATATCCAAAACACGTTTCAAAATGAGATTTACAAATGGAAGTGTGGATTCCTTTGTGATAAGAGTGTTGGATGTAAATCATATTGTCATCCCAGGTATTCAGATGCTTTTGATTATAACCCCTCAAAATCTACACCAAAGTCTTATTGACCACTTATGTCTTCCCATATATCTATGGATGGAATGTTGTAGATATCTTCAACTTAGTGTCCATCTTCTCCCAAAGTGTAGTCCAAAAGGCACTAAGAAATATTGTATCCTTCTATGCAATGATTTTCCTTGGTATCCCAAAATGCACCTATACTTTCTCAAAGAACATGTTTGTCAGTCAATGTCCTTTGATTGTCTTTTTACAAGGCATATGGATGCACATCTTGTTGAATCTATCAACTACCTCAAATAAATAGTCATGTTCCTTTCTAGTGGTTGGAAGACCACCCATAAAATCCATGGAGATGATCTCCCATGTTCTCATAGGAATAGGTAAGGGATGGTATATACCTTGTTTCCTATTAATAGGCTTACTTATACAACAAAGTAAGCATCCTATAACGAACCGAGCTACATCATCTTGCATTCTAGACCAATAAAAATACTTTTAATTGTAAGTTTGAAATTGTCTTCATAACACCAAAATTCCCTATAAATTTGGAGGTGTGAGACTCTCTCATGAGTTGCAATCTCTCACCTTTAGGAACATAGAGCCTATTGTACCATGATGGTTGACATGCAATAGGATGCCGATGCTCTCACTGCCAGTAAATGAAGCTAGTGGTTAGAGATGGGGATGAAAAAGGGTTTGATGTGGTCTATATTGCTCTCCAAAAGAATGCATAACCTCATCTCTTTTCTCCAACATGTCTATATAATCCTTCAAAACCTAATGCACTCCTCTCAAATAGATAGCCATGCATGTAAGAGAGAGTATAGTTCTAATGTGATTGTTGTATGAGAGAGTGTGCCCCCTAACTAAATTATATTTTCCATCAAGCATGAATAAAGCGCCTCCACTTCAAACCATCAGTATTCCTTGTTGTTCCTTAGGATATACCCCTCAATTGTAAGGCTTCATTTTCTTGCTGGGATATCTCAGACATAGGTCAATCTCATAGAAGGGAAAAATTGATGCTCATGAGAGGTCACAAGTTGAAGCAGTGTTGTGTGAGATGTGCCTTCCTATCCAAAAATAGAAAGGGAATGCATTTGGGTATTGTTGTTTATGATGGTAATCTCAGTACTACCTAGACTTGGGTGATGTTCCCCTTTTCAATAGTAGGGAAATGTGCCCCTCTATATCTCAGTAACTAGCTGGGGTATCTCTAGCTAGTAATTTTGAATAGGAACACTTAGTTCCTTTTACCATTCTTAAGTCAGATATTGTGCCCTTGTGCATTTCATACATATGTTTCATACATAAGCAGGTGTTCTTGTTTCCAAGTTATGCAACTCCCAATGTTTTCTATAGGTTTGGAGTTCGAGCTCCAATCAGTTGGATCACCCATTATTGCAAGAGGTCTCCGTTGTTGATATCACATCTATTCTCTCTCTCCTATTGCCTTCTTCTCTATTATTTCTATTTCTTCCACTTGATCAACCATTCTTATGTAAATGACATCCATGCTTCCATTTTGATAATAAATGGATCCATCTTTTACAATATGCAAAATAGTACAAAATTGAATAACATACATGTTTTGAAGACCTCCATAGTACAAAATAGAAAATAGCTTCCATTTTCTATTGTTATTTCATTCTCTTTGAAGACCTCTGTCTTTAGTTCAAGATGCAAAATAGTACAAAATTGAATAACATATATATTTTGCAGATATATTAAGAAGTTGGTAATATGGTGTTGAGTTTGCTGAATGGCTCTTGAAAAGCCGTCCAGATTAAGCAATTATCTACAAGGGATTCAGATTTACACTAAACATTTCAACTCCGAGTTTCCATAATTGACTTTACTGATTCATTGGAATGAGTTTTTCGTGCTGCAATTTATTTGGATGTGGTAGCTATTGTTGTTTTTTGGGAAGCATCCATTGATGCTAGATATGCATTTTAATTAAAAATACCCACAACCAACTATGTCAATGCAACAATAATGAGAAGGGGAATGATTTCCTAAGGATAAGGGGGTGGGGGGGGGGGGTATTCAAACCTTTGGGTCAATGGGGAAAAACCAGATGTCAAAGGGAGAACCCATCAAATTGTCAACTACCTTTATTGTCTCATTCACCCAATCATTTATCACTGCCAGAAATAGGTTGGGTTGGTTATTGCATGGGATGGGCAAGGTATGACAACCCAAATTCGAATTGGAGAAGCCATCAGTTTTTGGGAAACACATTTTGACTCCTTGGGCAAGCAAAAACCCAAAAACGTAGGCCATTCTACCATGCTTTCACATTGGCATGTTTTCCTCAACATTTTTCCTTCACGTGAGCTCTCTCAGGCATTCAGAACCTCCTGTGTGTGAAACCACTCACGTTTTTGGTTGTTACCTTTGTTTTCTAAGGTTGAGAAATCATTTTTTGTGATTATCAGTGGTTGAATTTCCTTCCCCACATTTTGCTGCATTTTTCTCAATTGTTTCCAAGCTTGAAATCATTTTTATGGAAATGCCCAGTGAGTGGGAGAGGAGACCCACGATTTTGGGTGTTATTAAGCCCATTTTGGCCACGATAGGGCCAAAACATATTTGGAAATCGTATTGCTGCTAAAGGGCTATTTTTACCCATTCTGGAAATTTGTTTTGTTGCCAGAACTGTTTTTCATCCAACCCAGAAATCGCATTGGTTTGTGGGTGCATATTTTTGCTTTGGCCTGAAATGAATTGGGAGTGGAAATGGGGTCAGAGTCTGCTTGAAAAACCTAGTGTGTGCAGGAGCCTCATAGATTGAGGTAGAGGGTTGGCTTTCTCTACACCCCTTGAATAGCATTGGAAGGGACGACATAGCCCGAGGGACTCTACAACGGAGAAGGGAATGCTTCCTTGTGTTGGGTGTGTATGGATGTTTTAGAAGCCATGATATTTTTGGTGCAAGTGTCCAGAGCTCTTGGATTGAGCTCACTAGCTTTGCGATCAGCCTTGCTAGCTCCCGATATCCTGATAAACCCAACTGTGTTTGCTTGGATGAGTTGTGTATCCTTGGTTGCATGTGAGCCTGCTAGTCTCCCCTTATTCCTTGTGGTATCATGCCGAGCTCGGGTGTGGCAGTGTTGCTAAGTGATTGATGAGCACACTGGCCTATGGTTGGGTGGAATGTAGCTGGTTATGGGACAAGCTTCTGTTAATGATAAGTATTTTCTTGTGCTTAAACCTTTTCAACTGTGTTGTTTTATAAATGAACATGATGAATGTGTTTGCTTCTGCTGTTTGATAATCATTTACGCATCTATATATGCTTGTATTTCATATCATTTTATCTTATGTTCATGGGGTTTAGTTTTCTCGGATTCATAGCAGTTAGTCGCATCCTCTTCGTCGGTTAGAGGGGTAAGGACATGACACAATGAATGCTAAATAAACTAGAACTGAAATAAAAATAACTAAAGCAAAATAACACATCCACATGAATAATACAAGATATACCTTGGGAAAACCCACCAAGGGGGAAACCCAGATAGAAGTGAGGACTATGCCTTAGTCTTTTATATAACATGTGAATCTGAAAGAAAATGCACTCTCTATGGAGTTACCTTGGACATTGTAGTCTGTATGACTACTACAGGGTCTCTTACTCCCTTTGTTGTGTTTAACATCCACTCCCTTACTATTGCTTAGCTATGGACCAATGCAATAATATCATAAGAAATTCAACACCTTCTTCTCCTAACGACCCAATATTCAACATAGTTTGATAGTTGTCTAGGGTTAATTTTAGGGTTTTTGTGTGCCTCAATTCTAGATTAGAGTTAGGGTTTTGAACATTTTAGAATCTTCTTGAAATCCCACACATGACTAACTCTGTATGTGTGATAACTAAGATCTAATGTTGAACCGACACAACACCATGGTGGTTAACTACATAGGGCAACTTGCGAGAGGCATAACTTCTTCGTATGGATTTCGATTGAGGTGATTCTTGCACTGTTGGAAAGGTCTCAAAGTGTAGAATAACATCAATGGGTATGAAATAATCAACAAAATTTTGATCCCAAAAAGCATCATTTAATCCCTCAAATAAGCCTTGAAATATTTTGGACCCCTGATATGCAAAGTGAGACATACCCTTAAAATGGTCCCTACAATCCAATTCATCCAATATTTCCACCCAAAAAACACTAAAACAGATGAAAAGTTATATATCGATCCATTTCAGATCAAAATTCCCCATTTTGGGAGGATTTTGGTTCCCAAAATATTTTACTGAATGAGGTGAAGAAAATTTTCATCTACCTTCTCCTTGGAGTACTGTTTATCCTTGCTTGGAAGTTGTCCTTTCAACCCCACCTGTCAAGTTACATATTGCCCTTGCCTAGTTTTCCTTGAAAATTATGTCTTCCGCTAACTCTACGTGAGCCTCTTGTGCTAATTCCTATAGAAGGTAGGGCTTGCTCAGATTCCTAGTCCAACATGGAAGATTCATAGAGTTTCAAAGTTTCCAAATTCACTACAGAGTAAATGCACATGTATGAGGGTAAACTGAGTCTGCAGGAATTATCTCCTACCTTTTCCAACACTTTAAGGATCACACTATAATGCCTTGATATTGTTACTAGGAGTTTGTAGCATTTCCTTATTCAAGTGCAACCAATCTCTGTCTCCCAACTCAAATGTTTTCTCAATGTTGTGTTTATCATGTCTAGCCTTATACTTTTCCTGTGACTTCTTATATTTTCCTTGTACTTATAAATGGATTTGCCTAATCTTATCAATGAATTTTTTAGCTCTTAATGCTTCATTGATGGCATTTTCCCTCACTCTCTCTTGTTGTCCATAAACAACATCTTGAAGTGAAGGTGGCAGATATCCAAAACACGTTTCAAAATGAGATTTACAAACGGAAGTGTGGATTCCTCTGTTATAAGAGTGTTGGATGTCGATCATATTGTCATCCCAAGTATTCGGATTCTTTCAATTATAACCCCTCAAAATCTACACCAAAGTATTATTGACCACTTATGTCTTCCCATATATATGTGGATGGAATGTTGTAGATATCTTCAACTTAGTGTCCATCTTCTCCCAAATTGTAGTCCAAAAGGCACTAAGATTCTTAGGGGGAGGATCCTTCTGCAGATCACATGGCTCAACATACTTCTGACCTCATTACCACTCCAAATAAAGTTGGAAATTAGAGTTCACAGAGGTGGTGATGAGGAATTTGGACTTCTTCTCCTCCCGTATGAGCATTCGCTCCAACGGGTCGCCACTAGCAATGGTCAACACATGCTGCGACTGTGGAGACCACGACCTTATCTGGAGAATTTGGAGGGACACGCATTATATAGGAAATTCCAGACACTGTCTTTGCGGGGGTGAAACCTTTGATTACGACAATAATTGCCTCACCAGCCTTAGGAGGTGCAACTAATGCAATGAACGTCCTTGTCATGACCTCAATGATATCGAAATCCTTTTCTAATACAATGAACGTCCCTACCATGATGGTTGGAATTCCCATAGCATGGGAACTTAGGAGCAATGGGATTTTGGGCCATGGTTTACCAACCAAGAAAACACCCTGACAAACTGACTTTGCAAACAAAAAAACCATCATAGGCCTCCCTAAAGGCTTTCAGGATACAATGGACTGACACTCAACCTTCTCAACTTTCATTTTACGTTCATCGAGACTCTACCTCCTAATGGCTCTGAAAATGGCTCTTTATATAGAGTTGGAAAGCTAAACATGATGATGACCCCATCAGCACCTTCACACATTTCACCATTGAGTATCCTGGTGACAACACGAGTGGTCACATGGTTTTTGGATCTGACATTTATGTGGAGATCCTAGTCATGCCATCCTTTATGCTACAATTCTATTCCGCTGGCCATGGAAATGACCCTTGGCGTCGATCCCCATTATTTTCCCATTCGGCTCCCGACATATGGAAGAGACATTTGTATTTGTCTAACCTCACCTGATGATGGTATCAAAGTATTCTTTTCTTGTATTCGTCTCCCTACTTCATGTGGAAACCCTACTATCCCTCTCCAATTCAATATTTCAGGATATTTTCCATATTTATGCATGTTTGATGTAGTGAGATTTGGGTTCATGAGGGTTAACTACATCATGGAGCCAACTTCTCCGTGACTGGAATGCTTCTATGGTGTCGGGGTAACCTATTAGCTTTCACATCGGCCCTTTGCACATATGTCTCAGGATATCGCATTGACATGGTCTGTTTAGAATGAGAAGACTGTACACGGAGCTGTACATTTCATCTCTGATTTTCCTTTCCGTGACATTTTGACAAACACCACCATTTTAAACCTTTCTATCCAAAAACTCCATGCTCCCAATCATACATGTGTGCTGGAAGTACAATTTTTCGTGAATCCCTGAGATGGTTCATCTCGTGCATGTCCCAATAGCAAAGAAAATTTCCATTGTAGATCTTCCCCTAACAAGATCTGCATCATTGAATGCTACCTCCCTTTTAACCCATTTCTTGGATCGGGGGACCAAAAATTTTGCGAGCACTTTGATCCAGCGAAATCGATCTCGCCCATTGATCCACGTTCTGTCGATCCTGGCCCTTGTAACTTGTGGCCATTTTAGTGTCATTTCGTGAAAATGCAACGAAGATTTGGATCATGCCTATGATATTTGCAAAAATCTCTCTGTCCCTCGATATGGTCTGTCTTTAGATTGATGTCGTAGAATCACTATCCCTTTTAACACAATTTCTCAACCACCTTGCGACTAGGATTTTTATGTGTTTTTTAGGTCATGATAGCTCCATCTGACCTTCTTCATCATCTCACACAGAGCAAAAGGTAGTGCTAACAAATTTATCCCATCCTTTCCATCCTTTAAATTTTTGGTCAAGGTCATACCTTGTTTGGAAATCCACTTACCTTTTCTCTCTCCTCACCCTTTCGCTACCCCATCTCTCTCCTCGCTCATCCAAATTCACTTATGAAAGTTTCTAATCTTTTATTTCACTTACCTAATCCTTGTTTACCATTTCTTGAGTCTATATACACCTAGCTGATGCACCATAATCCTATGGTAATCACATAAGTACCAATTTGGTAAACGCGCCCACTTCAGAGTGGATGGCCTCCTAAAACTTTCCTAACACCTTCTTGAACATTCCTTGCCTCTATGTACATTTATGTAGACCACCTACAACCATTAATTACACAACCTATGTCCTACCTCCAGAAAATTCATCCATCCATTTCCAATTCCCACACCATTGCTTTTTCACTAGTCTATTTTTACTAGCTCCCATTGTTTCAACCATATCTTCTTCTTTGGAGATCCAAGTGACATTCTAAAAGATGTTGCAGAAAGATGAGACTCTGTAGAATCCATCCCCAATATTTTTTGCAAAAAATAGATCTCATGTCCCTTCCTTAGTGACATTAAAAGTGTTTTCCTTGTTAATTCCTAAGGGTTTAAAAACGAATTAAAGAAATTATGCCTATGGAATTTTGATTAATTTACTATGGAGGCATGTACTAGATTAAATTCCTAATTCTGGTTATTTGTATGTAATTAATTACTACGGAGAATAATTAATTTGGGAAATGAGTTGTACATGTGCTATGTGACAAGGAGGGTAAATGAGGCCAAGTGGGCCATGAGTTGTCAACCAAAAAAGGTAACCTAGCAAAAATCAAGAAAATGCTAAAAAGGAACTCAAGCCAAAAGGATATAAACTACAGGAAAAAAATCTATAATAAAAAGATAGCAACTATTAAAAGAAAGGAAAAGAAAGGAATTTTGAAAAGTAGGAAAGTGTTGAAAAAGTTGTCATACATAAAGTAGGAACGTTTTGGTCAAGGAGGGCGGAGTTTCCAATCTGGTTGAAGAATGCAAAGCAAGGAAACTTTTTCTAAAGCTCATACTTGCTAATCTCCTTAAGGAAGGCGCACTCATGGGCTAGGGTTAGGGTTTTCAAGTGGGTAACTTGATCAACATGTTGGATGACTTGCTCAAAAATTCACTCAGTCAATAAAATAATGGTTCAAACTCCTTTGAAAAACTTTTGATTATTATTGTTTTGATGTTGGTTGAAGCATAGCTTATTGTCTGAGTGATGTGCCTCATCTACCTTGGGTGATGCACCCTAAGATTTCATAGTCTCTTCTATATTCCCTCCTATTCTTCAGTGCAAACACATAGAGCCAAGAAGAATCCATTGAGGACCAATATAAATTTCAGATAGCATCCATTCATCCTTGGAAATAGAGCACCAATGAAGGAGACTTCACTTATGCTTTCAAGAATGTGAGATTGGTGCTAGGTCTTGGTTTCAAGCCTCCAATATTCATTATTGGGCACCATTGATGGAGATTAGCTCCTTAAAATTCCTTCTAAGATTCTCATATTCTTCTCATAATTCTGATATCTGATATACAGTAATATTTCTTCTCAATAAGTTCGTAATGCCAATTTTTTAGTGAGAGAGGCATTCCAATGCTCATTTAATGAACCTTTTGTAAGTTTTTATGAAATGATAGTGATGTAATGGAAATTATAATGATATATGAGTTTTATAATACTTAATATAGTCTTATAAAACTCTGATAATAATTATTTTTGAAACTGATAAATTACAGAATCAAATTTCATCTTTATTTGCTTACCTATGCTCTTTAACTAGTTAAATTTGACTAGTTTTACAGTTTCTGATGCCATGAATGTTCCGTTTCTCAAATTTTTATTATGAAAGTTGATGTAGGTCATAAAATCACCAAGAAAACTAATACAACTCAGAGAAACTGATTTAATTGAGTCAGTGCAGTGTTTGAGAGGCCTCCTCTGTGCATGTAATCTCTAGGCCAAATTCTGCAAGTTTTGCCCAAACACCCCCAAACTATTCCAAACTGTTACAGAACTGTTTTGACATGAAAAAGTTAATTTCATAATCCTAAAATAGAGACTTATAACTTCCATAATACTTCCTTATCCTTGGTTTCTTGTAATTGATTATTAAGATCTCAGTTTGCACTGGTTAAGACACCCAGAAGCCTGGTATTAGACTTCAGCCTGGTTGTAAACTTTTATTCCATTTTTGATAATATCAGCAGTAAGAGTTAATATTTAATATATTATTTAGATTAGGGATATTACAATGGTATGAGAGCACTTTCCTTCACTCCTGTGGAAAGTAATCTCTCAAGTTGAAGAAAATTCCGACCATGTCCTACACTGATGATGACTATTATGAGCAGTATGAAGAGTACTACAGACAATATGAAGAAGAAGAAGTCCCCTATGTTGTTGGAGGCCTACCAAGAGATGATGTTGATGAATTATGTCTTCCATCTTATGATGAAGTAATAAGGTAGAAATATACAAGTTTTTTTGGTCAAATGTTCAGTGGAAAGAACTTTAAGGAATCCTTCCAGTATTTCATGGAATACTATTCTTTAAAAAAAGAGATAATGGATTTCTTATCTTTTCGAGATTACTACTACTTGGAGATACATAAGTTATTCAAAGATCCATAATGCAGGTCAAGCATAGAAATGATTGCACATATGGTGGATGAATTGTGCAAGAAAGTGGGGACTATATGGTTGCCACTCGGAGCCAAAAGAGATAAAGGAGAAGAGACACATAAGGAAGAGCACAATCCATCACAAGAAGATTTCCAAATAGATGAAGAGCCTGAAGGAGAGCCTACACTTAGTTATGGAAGAGGAAACACAAAGTTATAATCAAAATTCTGATTTATGCACTAATCACTTATGAAAATATGATTCATAGAAATATCTAGGAGCTAAGAGAATCCTCACTACTCAAGAATTTCACAAATTATGTAGAAAACAATGTAAAAGAAAAAAATTAACATATAGATATGGTGCCAATAAATGAATTTTATATTACTTTCCAATATTTAAATATGTATAGAACATAATTATAATACAATAGGAGAAAATTCTTAGCCTTTGGAGGCAAATTGGATGCATACATGTGGCAGGCTTAAATTGGATCTCAAACCCCCCTAGATGGACCAATGAGCTCCCAAACGACCACAAACGATCATGAATGGACATATTAACGTGGGTGAAGCATGATAGTAAGTATATAAGGGTAGGATATGAGTGATGGAGTGCATGGGTGAGTGGGAGTGGATTTAGACATCATTTAATGGTCCAAAAGGTAAAAAAACACTCAAATACAATGCATGGGTGCCTATGGTCAAACTAGTTCCCTATTTTGAGTGGGAGACCCCAATGACTTAAATTTCCTTAAATATGGTGCATGAGTCTCATGAATGCTCAAATGTGGGTGCTTGGGTGCATTAATGAGTCCAAAACCCCCAAATACCTTAGTAGACCAAGATAACAAAGGTTTGGACCATACAACATAAGTGGAAATCAAATGAAGGTGTGTCCTAGGTGGTATGTGACCATGGTACTAGGTGGTATGATGTTCTAACACCCCACATTAATCCTGAATTAGTGTAACCACATAAAAATTTGAGGCCTTGGAAACTAAGGATCAAGTCACCTTAATGGAATCTCCATCCCAATCAGAATCAGTAAATCCAACTAGTTTTAGTGGAGAACATGCAGCATAGTGT
Organism: Pseudotsuga menziesii; assembly: GCA_001517045.1. Taxonomy (NCBI): domain Eukaryota; kingdom Viridiplantae; phylum Streptophyta; class Pinopsida; order Pinales; family Pinaceae; genus Pseudotsuga; species Pseudotsuga menziesii. The sequence continues at coordinate 108,916 of LPNX010368334.1, forward strand.
ATCCCGAAGTGCTTGGTTCCTTAAAAATAATACAAGATCCTATTAGAATACTTACAATGGATCTCATGAGGCTTCTCCATATACCTTGCAACAACACCTAATGCATAAGCCAAATTAGGTCTAGAGTGCGTGAGATACAACAAGCTCCCAATTAGCTGCCTATACAATGAGCTGTCAACCAATGGAGATGAGCCAAAATCACCTAGTTTCAATATTGAAAGGAAGGGACACTTGGTTTCCTTAAATTCAACAATTTTGAACTTCAATAACAGTTCTACAACATACTTTGATTGGCTGGGCTTTGTACCTGCATCAGATTGCTCAATCTCCAAGCCAATAAATTGTTTCAACAATCCAAGGTCAGTCGTTGAAAACATATTGTGCAATGAAGACTTAATTGAATCTATATCAGAAATGCAAATTACAATGATCAAAATATCATCAACATAAAGTATTATGACTTGCAAGGAGTCATATAAATTCTGAAAATATACATTAGGATCATATTTTCATCTTTCAAAGCCTTGTGATAGAAGAAAATTGTCCATCTTGGCATACCAAACACTGGGGGCTTGCTTGAGTCGATAGAGAGACATATTCAGCCTGAAAACAAGTGAAGGATCATGAATTAAACCTTTATTATGCTGCATATAAATATCCTCATGAAGGTCACCATGAATAAAAACACTCTTCACATCCATATGGTGCACCTCCCATCGCTCAAATGCAACAATGGCAAAAAACTAGCCTGATAAAGTCCATCTTTGCAACCAGTGGAAATGTCTATGTATAGTAAACTCCTTGGACTTGAGAGAAGCATTTGGAAACCAAAATGGAATTACACTTGATATCAAAACCATAAACATCCATTTTGGTCCTATAAACCACTTACATTGCACTAGTTTCCTCTTGGAAGGTAGAGGAACCAACTCCGAAGTTTTATTGTCTTGCAAAGACTTGAAACCTTCTTGCATGGTTGTTTAACATCTTGGATCATGTGATGCTTCCTCATATTACTGAGGATCAGATGCAACCATCACAAAGCACCTCTCTGGAATATTTGAATCACAACTGGAGAAATCATTGTGAAATTGAGATATTGTAACACCCCAGTTTTGACCCCATGGTATTAAAATTGCATATGATGTAAATATTGTGTTAAATCATGGTGTGGAACTCAGGGAAAAGGCCCCACCATGGGTTTATTGTTTGATGTATCGGAAATTAAAATTTATGTCGATGGTTTATGTGCTAGACAGGCACAATGTGTTTTGAGACATCATGTAAAATGCAAATTAATAAAAGTAATACTACGACTAGCTACACGTCGCAATGTTAAAGATATGGGGGCATGATTTCACAAGGAATAGGGAGGGGGAATTATTCAACCTTGAGCCAATGGGAAAAATCCAAATATCTAAGGTAAAAACCCATAGAGTGTTCAAATACATTTTTTGTCTTTTGTGTCCAGTCATCTCTAAGTTGATGGAAAAAGTTATTTCCTTGGGGTGGGAAATTAGGTATGGAGGTCAAATTCGAATTTGGGAAGTAACCCATCTTTGGAAAGTGTGTTTTTGACTTGTGGGGTAATTAAATGCTTGGGAATGCATTCCCAAGACATTATGCACCCATGATTTTCATTTCCTCACCCATTCCCTTTGTGTGGAGGCTCTCTCACACGGCAGGAAGGAGGAGGGAGCTCTCTCCCTCACGTTTGGAGGCCGTTTCTCCGTTTCAGCATGCCAAAAAAAAATTGGTTTGGGATCTTCTGAGTGAATGTGCAACAAGGATGGATGATTTGGGGTTTCTAAGGGATGATTTTGGTCCTCCTCATGTAGCAGTAGCTTGTTGAGTAATTACCTCCACGTTTTTCTGTTATTTTTCTATTTTTGCATACCCAGATTTTCATTTGTGGAGTTAATGTGCACCAAATGGGAAAATGATACCCACGATTTGGGCAGGGATGGGGGTCATTTTAGCCTCTACAATGCCCATAAACGTTTGGGAGGTTGGGTTTTACTCACAGGGCGTTTTTCCCCAATTTTACTAGTTTTTTCTTGGTTGAAAACCCGTTTTTGGGTTGTTGTGTGTTTTCCCTCATATGGGTAGCCATTTTATTCAATTTCCATAGGATGGGAATTTTTTTTTGTAAAGATCAATGGGTGGGTTCCCTTCCCCATGATTTGGATGCATTTCCCCACTGTTCTCCAATATGAAAACCATTTTTGTGTTGCCCAACAATTTGGAGGAGAGACCACATTCTCTTGGATGTTGATGAATTCATTTTTGACCACGTTGGGGCCAAAACGTCCATGGAAATCAAAATTATTATCAGAGGGTTTTTTTACCCTTATTTCCTTTCTTGTTTTGGTTCCCCGAAATGTTCTGTTCATATCCAACGATTGTGTATGACTATGTTTGATTAAATGGGTTGACTGTGTATTTGATGCAAGCATGGCTTAGCTGGAAAATTCCAAGGAACCCATGTGTTAGCACTGGAATTGAACCAAACGTTGTGGAAGGCTCTCTCCCAGGTAACAACAGAAACACTTTCGAAGAGAGAACTGGCCTTCTACTCTTCCGAGAGGGATCTCTCACCAAATGCTAACTATGCCAGATATATACAAGTGAAACTATAAATTGTTTGTAAAATTGGTTGAAATAAAATGCATAACCATTGGGTGAAGGAGTCAAGATATATAATAGAAATAAACAAAACTTATGCAAGCGATTTCAACACAGGGGCAAGATAGCCACTTGGTCACAGTTGATTTATAATTGTCTGGTGAAAAAGAGGAACATGAACATACCATCAACACAGAGCATTGAAAAATGAATTATGTATCAACTTTAGAAGAAAACTTTGGTGAATATCTAAAACAATAGATGGAGCATATCAAGTATGAAATCCAAACTGTTATACACTACGTTTCAAATATGAAAGAAAACAAAATGTGTGAGATAAACTGGAAAAACATTCACATAAGAAAGGAAGCTATAGACCGCAAATATGAACGACACATGAATCCCCATAAGAAACGTCGACCTCGGCTCTGCAATTTTATTAAAATTCTCTTGAAAACATACACATAAAAAAATTACATTGGTTTCAACCCTTTCTCCTTCTTCAAGAGGTATATTTATAGCATTGGGACTTCCTAGACCGACATTTGGGAATCAAAATTTGTTACAACAGAAGGACATCCTCTAACTGACTCTTAGGTGGCACATTGGCTATGATTTGCATGAAACGACTAGACATTGAAATGTAGAATGCAAGAGGAAATATGCACAAGAGATTCCTATATTTCCATCTGGCGGGTGACAACTGTTCAAAGTTTCGAGAGAGGCAACCGCCGGAATGGGCGTGCAACGTAGAGAAATCTTCCAGTGTATTATCGTTTCCACTCCTATGGATGCATTTTGAACTTGGTCGACCCATATTGCTAAATTGATTTCCATAAATCGGGACCAGGCAGGGGTGCAACGGCCATGTCGTATGCTTGTGCTTTGAGCTCCATCATTTGCGGGTATGAAGTCTCAGGGACATCGACGCATGCGGATTGAGAATCAAACATCAATTCAAAATCCCTGGTTAATTTGTCAAAAATGACCTTCCCTGACAATGATTGTTGCATATCCCCAAAATTGTTGTTGTATAATCAGTAGTGCACCAGGCACTCCCGATACTCCTTCTGGGACATTAAAGGACCCTTTTCCTCCTAGAAAAAGGGGAGTCCTTTACTAACCAGTGGTCTGAATAGCTTGACGAACTCTCAGACTTTGTGCTCAATAACTTCTATTTTGGCCCATATGGTCTCCAACATCCTATGCTTAGCAACTACCTTTCTAGCTTCGGAGACAACAAAAAGCCTGTTTTGGATACCGTATCAGTTAGTAGAATCGTCTGAAAAAGAGCTTAGGAAATCAATGTCATTCTTCGTTGTTGCCAGGGGCCTTTTCTGTATTTCTCCTAATACTATTAGGACCTTTTTCTTGGCTTCCGCCATAGTGCCTTCCTGGTCTTCAACAAAATCTAGATAAGGCAGGAACTTGTCAGCTTCTATAATGATCTGATCCCAGATCAAATGCCTAGCGCCTTGCAAAGCAAGTTTACCGACCACCTGGTTTCTCAACTTGTTGTTTTGTTGTATCAGTCCTCAGCACTTCTCTTCTGTCTTTTCTCTTGTTTCTCTTGGACCCTTTCTTTTTCCAGTTCCTCGATCTGCTATTTTAGTTTAATGAGCTCCGTATCTTTTAGGCCTATTTGGGACATTACTCTAGAGAGGGAACTGGTATCTATCTCTCCAGCCACACCTATGGATTGAATTGTACTCTCCACACTTCTTCCTTGAATTTTTTTTCCCTTCATTACTAATCTGGTTTTTAACTCCGCATTGCTTTTCTTCAACAGCTGGATGTCTTCTTCCCATTTCCTTTCTTTTTCTTTGAGCTTTAGTAGCTTATCTTTGCAGTCGGTAAGCTCAGCGTTCAATGTCTCTTTTTCTCTTTCAAAGTCAGCCAATTCTTCCACTTGAGCAAGCTGGGTGGCAAGGATTTTTAACTTCTTCTGTAGGGTCTTGATCTCCTTCTCTTTGTCAACGAGAAATTTCTTAGCCAAAATCCCTTTATGTGTTAGTCCTTCTATTTGCATTGCTTCATTCTGTAGACTGTTGATTTGGGTTTTGAGTGCTTTGTTCTCCACTCTCACTTTCCTTAAAAGGTTTAAAGTTTTTTCTTTAGTTTCCTCCAGCTTGGACACCTGTATGGTAGCCTTGAGCAATCTGGTATTCAATATATCTCCAGACTCTTTGTTGAGGTGTATTATGTCAAGAGTGGGAATGTTTGTGAGATTCACAGTGACCTCTGACACCTTGTTCCCCATTTCCAAAGCTAGGCTGAGGGTGTCAGTGGCAAAATCTCCTACATTTTTCAGTTCCACATTGGGGTAAGGCAACCGCGATGCCTCACTATATAGTTCTGTTGTCTCCTGGAAAGTCTTGTCAGCCCTCTCTTGGTAAGACCCTAGCCAGTCCTCTTCAGATGCATGCTTGCTTGGAGTTTACCCGTCAAATATATACTCTTCTACTTGCAATCCAGCTGTCTTGGGATCTTCCTATTGCTGGTCTTTCACTAAATTCTTCTTTTTCACACATCCTTTTGCCTGGCCCTTTTTAACTGGAACCGATTGCTGTCCCCGTTCTATTTTCTGCTTCTTGGGCATGCTGGCCATGTCCACTTCTTCAGTGTCCATGGGCTCTGGAACCCCTCTTTTCATTGAACTCACTGAATAGCTGATCAATGATGAGAATTCCTTGGCTATTGCAACTACTCTAGCTAATTCTCTTTGGGGAGAAGCTACCCCCAGTAGCTGTGAGCCAGTGCTCTGCTCTATGCTGGTATCCATTAGGGAAGGATTAGGGAAATCGTCCCAGTTTGCTACTTCTCTAAGTCCAAATATTTCAGTATGTTCGAAAGGACTAGATTTGTGAGATTTCCTCCTTTTGGAAATTATCTGGTGAGGGTCATAATTTACCGCTTGTCCCAGGGAAAACTCCATGCCTCTAAGAAAATTGGTAACAAGTGGAAAAGCAACCCTGTTTCTGACTATGTATGGTCCTACTTCCCATGGGAAAACCAAATTTGAACTTTTCTTAAAGTTCAAGAAGTGCTCTTCTTCAACAATGATTTTTTGTTGTATCAATTCCAGGGAGAAAACCCTGGCAGTTAGGAAAGCTGGCAGAATGTAGGGTGGGTGCACGAAGCCATACAACCTTATGGTTGTTTGTTCCAAATTCTGTGAGGAACCAGTCCCCTATCATCTTGTTGTTTGATAGCTGTAGCATTTGACTCATCTCAGGAAACACCCTAGGAAACCTTTCTTGAAAGAAGAGTTCATATATTTCAGCCATCAATTGATTCATGAATTTACAGTAACTAGTGGCCATATTAACAGTTATTTTGAGCTATAGTACTTGTAGTTCTTCCTCATTATAAGCTATAAACATTCTTAGCAAAAAGGACTAGAATTTGAACATTCTAGTGTTGTGGAAATTTGCTAACTGAGAACAGATGTTCTCATCCAGGAACTCATCAAACTTAAGGAAACACGATTGACAAGATTGTCTAGGAAATTTAGGTTTGGTTGAACAAGTACTCAGGACGAACAAAAAACTCAATAATGACTTAGTGACATAAGCCTCAGTATCTAGACCTAGGAATTAATTGGACAGGGATATACACCACTAGGTTTCTTCATTGAATTGGTTGAGGCCAATAGGGTAAGACAAGTCAATGGGTTCACTATTGGGTTTAGAACAGGACTTCAGGAAGGTTTCTCTACTTTCGACTATAAACTCTCTAAAACAACGTATAATACTTTCTTCCTGGTAGTCTTGGGATATATGGACGAATTCATCGGGGATATCCACGGTTTTGCGGATGACGGAAGCTTGGACTGAGCAAAGGATTTTAGACTTTGATTTATTCATAATGACACCTTCGGTGGCAGAGAAATTGTCTGCACACCATTCGACAAAATCATGGCAATGGGGGGTTTGGCCAATAGAGAAGAAATGAAAGAAAGATTTAAAAACATCACAGGTATCTCCACCTCAGTTCTTAAGATTTTCCAATTTGCTCCTGGTGGTTTTAGTAGCCTCTCCCACCAGGATGGTATAAAAAATCTCAGTATTCTCGTCCACCAGACTTTCTTCTGCCCTTCAACCTATGGTCTCAGGTTCTACATCATCTCTCACCCCTACCACTTCTATTACATCCATTTTTAAATAACACTGAGAGGGTATCAGGGGCCTACCTTGTTCTGTAGCACAGTCGCCTGGTTGGTCCATGCTAATGCTTTGTATGTGGTTTGACATTCGACGGCTTCAAGGTTTCAGAAAAGACAAATCTTTGCAAATTCATGTGGGCCTCTTTATAGCTTTTCACACAACATAACCTTCATGCCCTTCCCAGGAAGTTTACACTGTAGATATTACTCTTTGCAATTGGAACCATAGGTATGTGAGGTTCTTTATGTTGCATCTTCCCCTATCTCACGCGCGTGCAATTCAACCATCGATCGAGACCGATTTTCTTCACAACCGTTGATATGGGCGGACCCCACCATTCTTCGCGAAGCAAGGTTCTATTTCACTCCGTGCTAATCTAGATTGAGAAATGAACTACAACTGTCGATCTCCCTTCGTTCTCATAGGGACTATCGATCAAAATGGCCCATACCACTTTTCGCAATCTGCAATTACTGCTGTGTCTTCACAACTCTGGGGTGCGAAATGAATTTAAATCGTGGATCTTCTTGGATCCCATTTTCAACTGTTGGATTCCTTCGTCCTTTAAACCATTTCACAATCATGGAAAGTGGCTTTGGCCGGGATTTTTCACCATGTGAAATGTTTTAACATCGTTGATCTTCCAGCCGATCAATCTCAGCCTTCGATCATGAGTCTCACTTAATGCTTTCAGCGTGCCCAACTCTCTCTTCTTTACCCTGCTTTTTCGATCCATAGAGTGTTTCGATGCTTTCAACATTCATCACCGAGGCTTATTCCAATGGTTGAGTGCTATCTTATGTGTGCCATCAGCCCCTTCTGTGAATACTAAGCTACCTTCCAAACACTTCTCGACGAGGTTGAAATTCCCGTGTATCTCTTATGACAAAAATTTAATATAGTGTTAACAACCGGCTCCATGAGGGATGCTATCCTCACAGTGAGGTAGCAAAGAACCTGTAGACTAGTCACCTACTCCATTGAAAACCTCCTTTTATTTTACTATGTGAAAGAAAACATACTTTGAATGAATGGTTACCTCTTCTGATCTTAGGGCCTTCTCCATGGGCTTCAAATATTCTGATTCACCATCCGTACCAATTAAAACATAGAACATATTTACACTATGATACACAGACCTTAGTTCATTTATCCCAGGTAATGCTTCAGGAACCTCCCATTCACCATGCCCCCTTCGTACTGCAACCCATCTGGATACTGCAAAATGAAGGCATTGTCTCCTCTATGTGCCGCAATAAGGTATGGGCCTACCCATAAATGGTCAAATTTTCCATGCTTCCCTTTTTCTTCATGCGGGGCATCCCATTTTAGTACCAAATCATCGACCTGGAAAACGTCTTCTTTTATTCTCCTATTGAAGGTATTCTTCATCTTTTCCTGGTGTATCTGGACTTTATCATAGGCCTTGTCCCTTACTTCATTAAGCTCAATGATCTGATTAATCCTTCTTTGAATGGGATTAGGCCCATCCAATGGATCCCACAATAAATTCATGACTGGAATGCCCAGAGAGGCAGGAAAAATTACCTCGGCTCCATATACCAGCTGAAACGATGACATACCAATGGCCCTTTTGGTGTTGATTCTGTCGGCCCACAAGGCATATTTCAATTTCATGTGCTAGGATTTCTTGTTACCCTCCAACAACTTCTTAATGATCCTCACAAGGATTTTGTTAGAGGATTTTTTCAGTCTATTACCATGGGGGTAATAAGCCATAGAGTGATTTAATCTTATATGATATTTGTGGAAAAAATTGATCATTTTCCTGAATTTAAATGTAGGTGCATTGTTTGTCACAATCTGCTTCGGGCAGCTGAACCTCGCTAAAATATTATTTTCTAAGAAATCCATTATCACTTCTTCTATAGCCCTCCTAGTGGGTATGGCCTTGATCCACTTTGTAAAGTAATCAGTGGTAGTTAGAATCCACTTATGCTACCTGAAGGAGTTTGGATTTATTTCCCCGATGAAATCTAACCCTTATTGCTGGAAAGTAGCTTCTACAGATATAGGATTGAGGGGAAGAGACACCACTTTCCTTTTTCCTTCAAATATCTGACATTGGTGGCATTCATTCATTTCCTTATAGACATCTAAAAACAACGAAGGCTAATAAAATCTTGCCCTCAAAATTTTGTTTGCGGTAAATTTCTAGGAATGGTGTCCTCCACAATCTCCTTCATGAAATTCCTTTGCCACATGTTGAGCCTCGTTCTTCAGAAGACAATTTAGTAGTATCCTCTCAGGTTCCTTCCAATAAAATGAAAAACTTTGCAGCTTTCAGTTTTACGGATCTAGCCCAAGTTTTGCTTAGTCCAGCAGGAGGTTGTAAATTTTGCAATATGAAAACAATGTTAGCATACCAAGGCGATGCAGACAAATCAGGATTTACTTGCACTTCAGCCTCCACCCGATCAGAATGACAAGTGAGGAAGTTCAGCTGGAGAGAGTCACAATGGGAGTTCATCATCATCTTATCCAACCCTTTCCCTTTGATCAACTTCATGGGCTTGATTTCTATGTCATATTCAAGGAGCACTGCAACCCGTTTAGCTCTCTTTCCTTCCAGGTCAAGTTGTGTAAGTATGCTTTTCACTACAGTGCAAGGTACGTAGGCAATTATGTGGGATTGGAGGAGGTATATTTTGAAATATTTCAAATCTTTGACTAAATCATAGGCTTGTTTTTCCATTATACTATATCTTAATTCTCCATCCCTCAATCTTTTACTAAATAACGTTATGGGCTACTCTTCCCCCCGATCATTTTCTATAGCAACACTGCCACTACAGTATGTTCTGAAGCATACGAGAATACTAAGAAATCCTTCTCAAAATTTGGGTTGATCAATACAGGGGCCTCTGAAATGGCCTGTTTTATACTTCTGAAATCTTTCTTGGCTCCCATCTTCCATTTGATTTCATTATCTTTCCTTAGCATGCAAGTAATGTTCATCAGGATTTCGGAGAAGCTAGGGATGAATCTCCTCAAGAAGTTGACTTGACCAATGAAATATTGAATTTATTTATTGCTTCTTGGTTCTTCTACTCTTAAGATTCCTTTTACCCTATCTGGATTGATCCTGATCCCTTCCTTCTAAATGATGTGCCCTAGCAACTTTCCTTCTTCTAGGGCGAAGTTCGATTTTCTAGGGTTCAATGAGATGCCATACTTCCTGCATTTAATGAAAACTCTTTCCAGATGCCTGATATGATCTTTATCCCACCTAGAGTATACATTAATGTCATCCATGTATACCACTACAAATTTTTCTTTCACATCTGCAAAAGCAATATCCATGGCACGTTGGAAAGTTGCTCCAACATTCATCAACCCAAATGGCATCTTTGCATACATGAATGTACCCCAAGGTGTGGTGAAAGAGTTTTTTTCTTGGTCTTCGGGTAACACCTTCACCTAATTGTAATCGAAAAATCCATCCATAGTGGATATCCTTTCTGAGCCTACCACCCTTTGCAGGATCTGGTCCATCGTCAGCAATGGGTAGTTATCTTTCAAAGATAATTTATTTAAGTTTCTAAAATCTACACATAGCCTTATCTCCCCATTCTTTTTCTGAACAGGAACCAAATTGGCTACCCATTTTGAAAACCTCAGAGTTACTATTATCTTTGCATCAAACAACCATTTCACTTCGTTTTCAATGATGGGTACTAACTTCAAATTAATCCTCCTGAGCTTTTGCCTGAATGGTTTTTCTCCGGGTTTAATTGGAATAGTATGTTGTATGATGGAAGTGTCATACTCTTTGAGATCTTCACAACTCCACGTGAACACATCCGTGTATTTCTTCATCAGGTTCACATACCCTTCTTTTTCTTTAGCACGTAATTTCTTGGAGAATTTTATAATTTTTGGGTCACCTTCAATGCCGATATCTATATCTTCAACAGCATCCATGGAATGTTCGACCTTCGGATCTCTGGCTACATTAGTTTGGTCAAAAAGAGATTCTAAAGGGATAAAGCCTCTGGGAATATGATTGCTTTTCAATTTGACTATATCCCTACCTCCCAAGGAGTCCTTTAATTTTCCCGTCCCGGTGACTTCTTCCCCTTCCTCTTCAACGTCTAGGAAATTTTTGGGGTCAGCACCACCTTCATCTATGTGAGTGTTTAAAAACTCACTGGACAATTCTAGAAATCTTTTGATCTGCATATCGTATTTAAAGACTTGCCAATATTTAGTGTTATCTAGTATGGAAGGTCTATTCACAATATCTACTTTATATTTCCTTTTGCTCGCCGTAGGGGCTTCAAATTTTCCTGCTCCAGTCGCTAGAGAGTCTGCCAATGTATTCTCATGTCTGGGGATCACTTGGACTGTCTGTTCTGTGAAGAAATTCCTGAACATATCCCATACCTTCCAATAAGCTCTCATCCTTGGATGTCTAGTCTGATAGTTATCATTCACTTGATTTACTACAAGCTCTGAATCCCCAAAAATTTGGACCCTTTTCACTCCTAAATCCTTTAGTGCATGTAGGATCAACAACAAGGCCTCATACTCTGCTACATTGTTATACCATTTGAAAATCAACTTATAAGAGTAAGCTTTGGTATCCTCAATGGGGGAGATTATATACACACCTACGCCGGCACCCGCTTTAGCTATCGAGCCGTCAAAATACATCTTCCACAGTCCTTCTTCTTTCTGCTTCCTTTCCAAAGCTTCCAGCTCGATGGTCTCTTTTTTATCCTTTTCATCCTTCCGTGGCACAATGATTTTTGAGTTGCAAGGAGATATATCATTAAAGAAAATAGAGGACCCCAAATCCGTGTCGATGGTATACACATGATGGATGTCGGGATGAGCTTGGCTGCTTATGATGTAAGGCAACCTCTTCTCACTATATAACCTTTTGCTTTCATTCTGAACAAGGATAGTGGCATAGGTCATTTTCATTTGTAAGCTGCCTTTCAGCTTCGAAGTCCAAGACCTTGACAACAAAATACCAAACTTGGGAGGAATGTTGGCCACAATGAAATCCATGACTACAATTTAGACGACAACTTGTTTAAAGATACCACCATGTCTTTTATCAATCCCAGACATTTCACTCTCTTAGAATCAAAGGAATACAGGTCTTTATAAGGCCTTGTAATCTCCAATCCCAGGCTTTCCACCACTCCCTTTGGCATCAAATTGTGTGAGGCTCCTGAATCCAACATAGCATTGTGTAACACGATATCATGTACATTCAAGCTCATGTAAAACGGGGGCACCTCTTCGTCTTCGCTTCCCACACTGTCAATCTTAGATCCAAGAATGATAGTAGGGTTGTCCTCAGTCAGTTCCAAGATATCTAGGTGAGCTTCTCCTTGATTTGCAATCATCTTCGTTATAGTGTCCCTGTATTATTGATTCCTCAATAATTCATTGAAAGGAATTGAGACCTTTAGCTTAGCTAGCTCATTCTAGAGGTTAAACATAGGGGGGGTTTTTCCAAACTCGGCAAGTGGCATGGGCTCCAATTATTTCACATTACTACTCCCCTTTTCCACTTCTCTAGGTGCTACCGACCCATTTTTTTTTCATCTCCTTTCCCTGGGCTAGTCTAACTACTAGAAGGCTAGTCTGGGTTTAATCCTCCTTTATGTATAGCGAAGTCCCTATTTATCAATTTGATATTCCTGACATCGTCTATAGCATGCATATACCCTTTATGATATTGCTCCAATTCCCCTTTCAGGGTCTTATCATCCATTTGAGCGAACATATCATGTTCCTCTTCAGTCAAGTAGATCTCAAAGTCCAAATCACCAAAATGATGGATATGATCCTCGACGAACTCGACCTCATCTTCGGCAGCCACATAGTTTTCATGGAAAGGAGGCCTGATGGGCTATTCTTCTGGGTTTCTTGGATTCCTCACATCCCTTGGTCTGTTGGGTTGGAGTGGGAGAGGGACTTGCCTCCTAAAGTTAGGATTCCTTATCTAAAGTTAATTCTGCTCTCGGTTCACCACATTGGCCTCCACCATCAGCATGTCCATCAATTTTTCCATAGTTTTGAGCATCATCTCAAATTTTACATCACTGGATGAAGAGGCAGAAGTAGTGGGGTGTGCCTCTTCTCTTCCTTTCCTTCTGTCAACCTCCGCCCTTGGTTTAATTTTTCCACATGCCATCATATTTGCCTCTACTTCTAGGGCATCAATGAACATGGAGGGAGGGTGTTTGACTTTATTTCTCTCAATAAAAAGCAAAATCATTGTCAAAGGCATCATATTAATGAAGTTTACCCCCCCCCGAGGGAGGGTTTGATATCGACAGGTATCAAGTTTTAGACCCGCATGAATCTGCTAGAAAACTTATGGACCGATTCAAAACTTCCTTTCTTGAGATTGTTATATTGAGACAAGACCTGTAATGGTCTCTGTTTATCATCCCGCCTTTCTAGAAACATGGTTTGAAAACTAAGGAAGTTGCGGATAGACCTAGGTGGAAAATCTTTGTACCACTTCTTGGTTTCCCCAAACAACTCTGAGCGAACAACCGCATTTTGATATCTTCATCATCCACCTCTTCCAGGTCGATGAATTCATCAAACTTATCCACATGGTATCTTGCTGAGACATTTCCCTCCCCATCATAGAGAACAATTCCTTGGGCGTAATTCATGGGGAGGTCGTGTAAAATTGGAGGTAGGGCTAACAGGGAAAATCTAGTAGCACCCATCGGGGTAGGTTGATTAGGAATAGACATGGGTTTAGGGAACTGGGCATTTTGAAAGATAGGGGCTATCTCTTCATCTTTTGGTGGGGTCTCAAGGTTCAGCCACAAAGAATCAAATAGATAGGATTGAAGAGTATTAGGGCTAACCCTACCTTTCCTTAGGTCGGATTCAGATTTAGATTTGGTTAGTAGTCTTTCAGCCCTAACTCCCCATTCGGATTCTGCTATGCCATACAAATATTGAGATGACAAAGTGCCAAATAACAGAAAATCCACTTTCTCTTTATCTCTATTCTTAAGTATTCTTTCTGGATTATCCACACTTTGTAACGTTTCAGGATCAGGGTTACCTCTAGTGTGGATATTTGTGGAATCCAAGATCTCTAGTGCAATATTGGTCGAAGTGGGTGTGTAGTCACCAGGACAAACATACAACCCTCTTGCGAATTCAGAAATTTCTATTTTCCCCCATAAATCTCTTTCTTTTTTGCCACCGGTCTCCTCAGTGGAATCACCTTCTTGAATATTTCAGTGGAGTCGCCAAGGAAAATGATACAACCTTTTTCACATGCAAGAATCTCTATTTGCCCACAGAAATCCTTTATCCTTTGAATCTTTGTCATTCTTCCTAAGGATGACCTTCGACGTGTCCCCAGCAACGGTGCCAGTTTTTTAGCACTGGAATTGAACCAAAGGTTGTGAAAGGCTCGCTCCCATGTAACAGCAGAACCACTTTCAAAGAGAGAACTAGCCTTCTGCTCTTCCGAGAGGGATCTATCACCAAATGTTAACTATGCCAGATATATACAAGTGAAACTATAAATTGTTTTTAAAATTGGTTGAAACAAAACACAGAACCATTGGGCAATGCAGTCAAGATATATAACAGAAATAAACAAAACTTATGCAAGCAATTTCAACACAGGGACAAGATAGCCACTCGGTCACAATCGATTTATATTTGATTGGTGAAAAAGAGGAACATGAACAAACCATCAACACAGAGCATTGAAAAATGAATTATGTATCAACTTTAGAAGAAAACTTTGGTGAATATCTAAAACAAGAGACAAAGCATAGCAAGTATGAATTCCAAACTGTTATACACTACGTTTCAAATATGAAAGAAAACAAAATGTGTGAGATAAAATGGAAAAACATTCACATAAGAAAGGAAGCTATAGAATGAAAATATGAATGACACATGAATCCCTGTAAGAAACGCTGACCTCAACTCTGCAATTTTATTAAAATTCTCTTGAAAACATACACAAAAAAAATTACATTGGTTTCAGCCCTTTCTCCTTCTTTAGGAGGTATATTTATAGCATTGGGACTTCTCTGACTGGCATCTGGGAAGAAGGAAATTCTCTAACTGACTCTTAGGTGGCACATTGGCTACAATTTGCATGAAAAGGATAGACAATGAAATGTAGAATGCAAGAGGAAATATGAGCAAGAGATTCCTCTATTTCCATCTAGCGGGTGACAACGGTACAAAGTTCATAGAGAGGCGACCGCCTGTACTAGCGTGCAACATAAAGAAAACTTCCCGTGTATTATCATTGCCACTCCTACAGATGCATTTTGAACTTGGTTGACCCATTATGCTGAATGACTTTCCATAAATCAGGACCAGGCAAGGGTACAATAGCCATATTGTATGCTTGTGCTTTGAGCTCCATCGTTTGCGGGTATGAAGTCCTAGGGACCTCAGTGCATGCAGCTTTAAAATCAAACAACAATTCAAAATCCTTGGTCAGTTTGTGAAAAATGACCTTCCCTGACAATGATTGTTGCATATCCCCAAACTTGTTGTTGTCCAATCGGTAGTGCACCAGGTAGTCCCGATACTCCTTTTGGGACATTAAAGGACCCCTTTCTTCCTATAAAAAGGGGAGTCCTTTGCTAACCAGTGGTCTGAATAGCTTGAAAACCTCCTATACTTTGTGCTCAATAACTTCTATTCTAGCCCGTATGGTCTCCAGTATCTTGTGCTTAGCAACTACCTTTCTATCTCTGGAGACAACAACAACCCTATTTTTGATACCGTATCAGTCAGTGGAATCATATGAAAAATATCTTAGGAAATCAATGGAATTCTCCACTATCACCAAGGGCCTTTCCTGTATTTCTCGTAATACTATCAGGACCTTTTTCTTGGCTTCTGCCATAGTGCCTTCCTGGTCTTCAACAAAATATAGATAAGGATTGAACCTATCGACTTCTATAATGATCTGATCCCAGATCAAATTCCTATCACCTTGCAAAGCAAGTTTACCGACCACCTGTTGGCTCAACTTGGCGTTTTGTTGTATCAGTCCTTGGCACTTCTCTTCTATCTTTTCTCTTCCTTGTTTCTCTTGGACCCGTTCTTTTTCTAGTTCCTCGATCTGTTGTTTTAGTTTAATGAGCTTTGTATCTTTTAGGCCTATTTGGGACATTTCTCTAGAGAGGGAAATGGTATCTATCTCTCCAGCCACACCTGTGGATTGAATTGTACTCTCTGCATTTCTTCCTTGAAGCTCGTTTTCCTTCATTGCTAATCTAGTTTTTAACTCCGCGCTGCTTTTGTTTAACATCTGGTTATCTGCTTCCCATCGAATTTATTTTTCTTCAAGCTTTAGCAACTTATCTTTGCAGTCAGTAAGCTAAGTGTTCAATGTCTATTTTTCTCTTTCAAAGTCAACCAATTCTTCCGCTTGAGTGAGCTGGGTGGCAGGGATTTTTAACTTCTTCTTTGGGGTCTCTTTCTCTTTGTCATCGAGTAATTTCTAAGCCAAACTCCCTTTATGTCCTAGCCCTTCTATTTGCATTGCTTGATTCTGTAGACTGTTGATTTGGGTTTTGAGTGCTTTTTTCTCCACTCTCACTTTCCTTAAAAGGTTTTAAGTTTTTTCTTTACTTTCCTCTAGCTTGGAGACCTATATGGTAGCCTTAAGCAATCTGGTATTCAATATATCTCCAGTCTCTTTGTTGAGGTGTATTATGTCAAGAGTGGGAACCTTTGAGAGATTCACACTGACCTATGACACCTTGTTCCCCATTGCCAAGGCTAGGCTAAGGGTGTCAGTGGCATGATCTCTTACAGTTTTTAGTGCCACATTGGGGTAAGGCAACCGCAATGCCTCACTATATAGTTCTACTATCTCCTGGAAAGTATTTTTAGCCCTCTCTCTGTAATACCCTAGCCAGTCCTCTTTGGATGCATGCTTGCTTGGAGTTTTCCCATCAATCATATACTCTTATACTTGCAATCTAGCTATCTTGGGATCTTCCTCTTGTTGTTCTTTCACTAAATTCTTCTTCTTCACACGTCCTTTTTCCTGGCCCTTTTTAACCGGAACCGATTGCTATCCCCGTTTTATTTTCTACTTCTTGGGCATGCTGGCCGTATCCACTTCTTCAGTGTCGATGGGCTCTGAAACCCCTCTTTTTATTGAACTCACTGAATAGCTGACCTGTGATGAGAATTCCCTGGCTATTGCAGCTACTCTAGCCAATTCTCTTTGGGGAGAAGCTACCCCCGGTATCTGTGAGCCAATGCTATACTCTATGCTGGTATCCATTGGGGTAGGATTAAGGAAATTGTCCCATTTTGCTACTTCTCTAAGTCCAGATATTTCAGTATATTCAAAAGGCTTGCATTTGTGAGATTTTTGCCTTTTGGAAATTATCTGGTGAGGGTCATAATTTACTGCTTGTCGCAGGGAAAACTCCATGCCTCTAAGAAAATTGGTAACAAGGGGCAAAGAAACCTGTTTCTAACTATGTATGGTCCTACTTCCCATGGGAAAATCAAATTTGAACTTTTCTTAAAGTTTAAGAAGTGCTCTTCTTCAACAATGAGTTTTTGCTGTATCAATTCCAGGGAGAAAACCTTGGCAGTTAGGAAAGCTGGTAGAATGTAGGGTGGGTGCATGAAGCCATACATCCTTATGGTTGTTCCAAATTCTGTGAGGAACCAATCCCCTATCTTCTTGTTGTTTGAAAATTGTAGCATTTGCCTCATCTTAGACAACACCCTAGGCAACCTTTCTTGAGAAGAGTTCGTATATTTCAGCCATCAATTGATTCATGAATTTACAGTAATTAGTGTCCATATCAGCGGTGATTTCTAGATCTGGTACTTGTAGGTCTTCCTCATTATAAGCTATAAAAATTCTCAGCAAAAAAAGACTGGAATCTGAACATTCTAGTGCCATGGAAATTCGTTAACTGAGAATGAATGTTCTCGGCCAAGAACTCATCAAACTTAAGGGAACACGATTTACAGGATTGTCCAGGAAATTTAGGTTCGGTCGGACAAGTACTCAGGATGAAAAAAAAAGACTTAATAATGACTTAGTGACATCAGCATCGGTATCTAGACCCAGGAATTGACTGGCCAGGGATATACACCACTGGGTTTCTTCATTGAATTGGTTGAGGTCAATAGGGTAAGACAGGTCGATGGGTTCACTATCGGGTTTAGAATGGGCCTTCAGGAAGGTTTATCTACTTTCGACTGTAGACTCTCTAAAACAACATATAATACTCTCTTCCTTGTAGTCTTAGGATATATGGACGAATTCGTCAGGGATATCCAGGATTTTGCGGATGACAGAAGCTTGGAATGAGTATATGATTTTAGACTTTGATTTATTCATAATGATACCTTCGATAGCAAAGAAATTATCTGCACACCATTTGACAAACTTAGGGAAATGGGGGGTTTGGCCAATAGAGAAGAAATGAAAGAAAGATTTAAAAACACCACAGGTATCTCCACCTCAGTTCTTAAGATTTTCCAATTTTCTCCTGGTGGTTTCAATAGCCTCTCCCACCAGGATGGTATCAAAAATCTCAGCATTCTCATCCACCAGTATTTCTTCTGCCCTTCAACCTGTGGTCTCAGGTTCTACATCATCTCTCACCCCTACCACTTCTATTACGTCCATTTTTGAATACCACTGAGAGGGTATCAAGAGCCTACCTTGTTCTGCAACACAGTCTCCTGGTTGGTCCATGCTGATGCTCTCTATGTGGTTCGATATTCGACAGCTTTGAGGTTTTGGAAAAGTCAAATATTTGCAACTTCACATGGGCCTCTTTATAGATTTTCACACAACATAACCTTCGTGCCCTTCCTAGGCGGTTTGCACCGTAGATATTACTCTTTGTGTTTGTAACCATAGGTATGTGAGGTTCTTTATGCTACATCTTCCCCTACCTCGCACGCATGCAGCTCAACCATTGATCGAGACTAATTTTCTTCACAACCATTGATCTGGGCAGACCCCACCATTCTTCACGAAGCGAGGTTCTGTTTCCCTTTGTGCTAATCCAGATTGTGAAATGAACTATAACCATCGATATCCCTCCATTCTCATAGAGACCGTCGATCAAAATGGCCCATACCACTTTTCGCAATCTGCAATTGTTGCTGCATCTTCGCAACTCTAGGGTGCGAAATCAATTTCAACCGTGGATCTTCTTGGATCCCATTTTCGACTGTTGGATGCCTCCGTCCTTTAAACCATTTTGAAATCGTGGAAAGTGGATTTGGTCGGGCATGTTCGCCGTGCGAAATTTTTTGACACCATTGATCTGCCATCCGATCAATCTCAGCCTTCGATTATGAGTCTCACTTAATGCTTTCAGTGCGCCCAACGCTCTCTTCTTTACCCTACTTTTATGATCCACAAACTGTTTCGCTGCTTTCGACATTCACCACCCAGGATTATTCCAATGGATGAGTGCTATCTTGTGTGTGCCATCAGCCCCTTCTATGAATAATAAGGTACCTTCCGAACACTTCTCGACGAGGTTGAAATTCCTGGGTATCTCTTATGACCAAAATTTAACAGAGTGTTAACACCATGTTTTGTTGGCTAGTTTCCTTAGCAGTCTGTGAAACCCAACGGTGTGTTGTCTTGACTATGGATGTTTTGGTTTTTGGGCTATGTGTGAGCCTGTTATTTCCCTAGTGCCTTGTGGAATCATGGTTAGCTTGGGGGTGGCAGTGATGTTGAGATAATGATGAGCACACTAGCCTATGGTTGGGTGGAACATTGCAGCGACGTAGCTAGTGCGGGCTGACTTCGTTTCCAGATAAGTATTCTTATGTATTTAATATATTTAATGAATTTTTTATGAATTAGAATGAACATGATGAATGCATGAATGAAATAAATATGTTTGGTTCTGCTATAGATTGCATGATGCATCTGTGCATGTTTTTATATTAATGCATTTATTTTTTATGCTTATGATCATGGGGCTAGATTTCCCAATTTGACAACAACAATGTGTTGTTCACATCCTCTCCATCGTCAGTATGAGGGGTGGGGACGTGACAGATATAGTCTTCCTAGAGTCTAGTGGATCTCCAGCAAGATCACCAACTGCTTGTATGGTATTATTGGCCCATTTTTTATTCATGGGAAATTCATGATCTGCATTCATGTCATCAAATTCATATTCCATATTAGAATCATAAAAACTAGAGAATAAATCATCACTCATGTCATCATTGAGTGGATGGTGTGAGCAATCCCCCTTGAATAGTTTAATCTCTTGCATGGGATCTTCTTCGAACAATACACTTCTATCAATGAAAGTTTGCTGAGATGATGGATCAAAGAGCTTCTATCCCTTTGAATCTTCAACATATCCAATCATTATGGACTCCTTTTTTTGAGGTTGCAAGGCCTTTCTTGTTAGATTTTTATCATTCAAGCTAGCATTATGATCTTCAGATCTTTTAACTAACAGAATAACAAGCACATCAATAAAACATAAGCACAACACAAGAGACAAGAGACGCAAAGAATTTTTGTCAGGGAAACCATAAAGAAGAAAATCCTGTAGCTTCCTCAGAGATAGAATCAACACCAAAGGTAAAACCGAAAAATAGTAAGATGATCTCCCGACAGCAGTAGTCTCTCTCTCTCACACTAGGAGAGCTTCTCCTCTCTCACTCATGTGCCCCAATGAGTGAGTGTGTGTGTATGAGTATGATAAATAGAGAGGCTCTCAGTCTCTATTTATATTATTTCGTTCACTTGGAACCCACTCCAACATGTCGGCCTCACTTAACAATTACTTACAAGAGCTGACATCTGTAGGAGTGTCTAATAACCCTAGTGCCCCACCACTTGTGGGGAATTTTCCTCCTCTGACCAATAGGAGGGTAACACAATGGTGGGGACTATTGCTCCGACTTACAATGACTCACCTAGGATCAAATTCACTAGGATAGTCTAATAACCCAAGGGCCCCACAACTTTGGGGACTTTAAACCTTGACCAATAGGAGGGTTACCCACAATGACTTGACATGACTTTATCATTATAGAAACTTCCCAGAATAAACATCGAGGTATGACATGACTCAAATACATTACAATACATCCCAGAATAAACATCGGGTTACAATACATAAGAAATACAAATGAATACATTCTGAAGTTACTATTACATCAACACTTCCTCTTAACTAGGAAGGTATTCTCTTGACACAATTTATCAGCACAAGTCTTCTTCTATGTGTCATCTGGGTCATCATCATCTTCAGGTCATCTTCATCTTCAAGTCATCTTCATCTGTAATTCATATTCATTTGGATCTAGATCATCACTTGATCTGGATCATCATCACTGGATCTGAATCATCATTGGATCTGGATCATCACCGGGCATCATCACTGGATATGGATCATCACTCGATCTATATCATCACTGCTGGATCATCTTCACTGGATCTAGATCATCACAGGTGCTATCTCAATATTCTTCTCGTCACAGGAAGTTTTACAGAGCCAGCCCTTTTTCATGCTGGTTGTAGGCCTAGCATCCATGTAGGTATTCTTCAGTAATTATATCTGACCTACTCATCAGAAAGGCCCGTCCTGCACTTACATCTGACCTACTCGTCAGAAAGGCACACCGAGCACTCACATCTGATCATATAGGAACCAATCCTATAATCACATCAAAAAGGCTGAGCACTCATATTCACCAGCATGACAGGACACAACTACTATCATTTGTGAAAAGGATCAGCACTTACATCTAACCTACTTGTCAGAAAGGCACGGTACTCACATCCATCTAAGCTAGAACACATCCTACTCACAATGATGGAAGAGTTCTATACTTCCATCCAGGATGGAACACATCCTACTCACAATGATGGAAGATTTTTCTCACTTTCATCCAGGCTGGAACACATCCTACTCACAATGATGAAAGATTTCTGCACTTCCATCCAAGCCGGAACACATCCTACTCACAATGATGGAAGACTCTCATCCAGGCTGGAACACATCCTTCTCACAATGATGACATATTTCTGCACTTACATTCATCTAGGTGGGAACACATCCTGCTCACAGTGATGAAAAGGCTCTGCACTTACATTCATCCAGGCGGGAACACATCATGCTCACAGTGATGAAAAGGCTCTGCACTAACATCCATCCATGCGGGAACACATCCTACTCACAGTAATGGAAGGGCTTGCACTCACATATGATCTTGTAGGAACCAATCCTACAGTCATCTCAGAATGGCCCCCAGTCCTCCTCGACTGAGCTACCTGGTAACTGACCAGGTGCCTCCATTCTCCTAGAGAATGGTAGTTTCCCTTACATCCAACCTACTCATAAGAATGGCCAACACTCACATCTGACATGGAAGGAACTTAATCCTTTAGCTATGATAGAATGGTTCAGCCCTTACATCTAATCAAATGGGAACACATCCCTCTATCAAATCAGAATGGCTACTCAGTCCTAGACTAAGTGTTCATGGTACCTCACCAGGTATCTCCATTCAAAGAATGGCAATTTCCCTTACATCTGTCCAACTCGACAGAATGGCCAACACTCATATCTGACATGGAAGGAAGCAATCCTCTCACCATGACAGAATGGCTCAACCCTTACATCTAACCATGGAAGGAACCAATCCTCTCACCATGTCAGAATGGCTATGGGACTCGTCACTTTCCCTTGGAGGAAACCTCTATCTGGAGAACACCAAGCTTCTCCCTAATGTACTCGAACTTCACCCTAGCCAATGGCTTAGTCAATACATCAGCTATATGTTCCTCTGTCGCAACATACTGGAGATTCACTACTCCCCTCTACACCATATCCCTGATATAGTGGTACTTGATCTCGATATGCTTCGACTTGTCATGGAACACTGGATTCTCTGACAACTTTACGCAACTCTAGTTGTCACAATGTATACAAGTAGCATCCAACTGAAGATCAAATAAATCAGATGGTAGCTTCCGCAGCCATACTGCCTCACAACTAGCTAAACAAGCTGCGACATACTCTGCTTTAGCTGTACTTAGTGCCACACAGGATTGCTTCCTGCTAAACCAAGAGATCACACATGATCCCATACTGAAGCAACACCTTGAGGTGCTCTTCCTATCGATAGCACTGCCTACCCAATTTGAATCAACATAACCTTCCAGGTTAATCTTCTGATTCACATCGTACTTGAGCCCATAATCAACTATACCCCTCAGGCACCCCAGAACATGCTTTGCAGCAATCAAGTGAACATTTCTCGGATCTGTCAAGAACTGGCTCAAGGTGTTCATAGCAAAGCAAATGTCTAGTCTCATGTTCATCAAGTACATTAATGAACCAATCATCTGACGAAACATCGTAGCATCAACTGTCTCTGATGAAGAAACACTCAATAGCTTCAAGTTCGATGCCATAGGTGTGGTTATGTAGTCCATCATCCTGAACCTCTTCAGGATCTCTACTGCATAATTCCTTTGTCCACACCTCCATGCCTAAATAGTGCATAGACACATAACAGGAGCATCATTGGTCTTTCACCTTCAACCTTGAAGCAAAGGTTGGAATTCACTTTACTCTCAGTAAAGCATAAAGTCATCAGTAATATGTCCATCCTGTTGTACCATGTCGATCCTTAGGATATTCTGTAGTCACTCCCTCTGAAGCGGAGCATCATACTCCCTCTGTCTTCTATACTCTATGCACTGAAACATTATGTACCAGAGTGACAAGTAGCTTCCTATGCTACTAATATTCTATGTGACCATCTAGTGTATAGACTTGCATCTTCAACCTTGTAGCAAAGGTTAAGATATTCATCAAGCTCATCATGTATGTGTTTCAACTCTTACTGGCTGCAAATGTCTCTTCGTAGTCTAGGCCTTCTTTTTGTGAGAAGCCTCATGCTATGAATCTTGCTTTGTATCCCTCTATGTTTCCATCTACTGCATTATGGAACTATGAACTTCTCTTCATGTGTCGATACTGCATCCTAGACATCATTCTTCTTGAACTAGTCTTCCCGTTTCTTCTTGGTTACTTCTTCATAGCTTGAAGGTTCTGCATCAATGATGTCACTGCATTCATCATATTTTTCTTCATCTTGAACTATCATCACTTGTTCTTCGAAACAAGTCTCATCCTTCTTTTATTGTAGGTGATTATGTATGCGATCTTTCCTACAAGTCAAATGCAGTTGTATGGTTAGAAACATTTCATAAGGTATATTCATAAGGGAAAATTCTCATGCATAAATATATGATCATGCAACTATTTTATCCAATACAACATTCATCCATATCTCACGAAAACTTTCTAGATTCCTTCCATCTCTACCAGGACAACATTGAGATTATGCACTAATCCAATATGTCAGCAAAGAGGTTTCATTCTAGATAAGCAGTAATGGAGATTTGTATAGCACCATGAGAGCTTGATCTTCAATTTCTCCCATCTTCTCTTCTCTTCTTATGAGTCGAGCTTCTTTTTCTTCTCGGAGTCTATTGAAAGTAATCACTTCCTTCTAGCACACATTCCTCGAATGAATTAATCCCATGATCATGGGAGGCCATTCAAGGTGGCTATCACCACTTCTGCATTCTTCACTTTTTCTTTTACCACTTCAAGTTGTTCTTTGATTTGAGATACCCTTGTAAAGTATGACTGTATGGTCTCTGTATTCTGGATCTTCACTTCCTTCAACTAGTTTCTTAAGGTCATATTCGGATTTATGTTCTTCCCTCCAAATAGCTTCGTCAAGGAATCAAACATCATCGGTGTCTTTAGGGAAGACACTTGTGGTACAATTTGATCCGTGACTTAATCAACCATGATCTTCTTGGCCTTGACCAAGTTCTTCTTGTGTAAGGCTTCTAGCCTCATCTCCTTCTGGAACTGGAACCTCTCTACTCATGTAGGTGTCCAATTCATTTTCTTCAGAGAGATCATCTGCTTCCATGCTTGGAAGTTGTCAACTTCACCAAGATTATCATCAAGCTGATGTGATAGATCATTTTGAAATGAGAACCTCAAATGAAAATAGCAAAGGATTAGATCTTACCGATTCGAGGTGTCCGTCTTGGTTCCGGAGTTGGCTGATCTAGGGTTTGTCACAGAAACTCTAATTTTCAAAAATTGGAATATTTTAGATCTGACTGGATAGATAGATAGATCTCTTCAAATGGAGCTGTCCAATGTACTCCTTTTCTGAAAATAGTGGAGGGAATCTCCTAGAATAGGAAGCCCTAGTTTTCCAATTTCTTCTGCAACAATTCCTATTACTATTTCTATGATATCTCCAAAATTACTGCTCCTCTATATCTGAAATTTTACAGTGAGGTAACTGCACATGTCCCTGATCCAACACCATAGGTTTCATTATAATTGGTTTCACCAATTGGGATTTATTATCTATTTACCAAGGTGCCCTGTTACAGGACTGTTCAGAACATCAAAGTGGTACAAACTTCCACGTCTCACTGGTTCATCTTTTGAGACTAAACATTAGACCACAGAAATTACAGTCCATGCCCTTTCTAGAAAATCTTTAGGAATTCCATTTGGACCTTTGTATCCCAAGATATTGCAATTCTCCCCAGGTGTTATGTTTAGGGATGAATTCTGGAAGAGGATGGAACCCTAACTTGGAGGGATCATATCTCCCATAATATAGCGAATATAAGGCTGAAGTTTGGACACACTGGTCATCAGGATTTTATCTTCGGTCCCGGAAATTTATAGCTCCTAATACTTTTCCAATATTTGGATATAGCGAATGTACCAAAACGTAGCAGTTTTAGTATTTAGGGTTTTTCTAGCTTGGGATCAAACTAGGGTTTGACTTTCCCAGAGTTTCACCCAACCAAAAATATTGATCTAGGTCTCTCAAATTCTATTTTGATGAGGAGAAAAATATTATGCTGGGCTCACTCAAAAATTCCTCTTCTATAGAAATCCCTACATTCCGCATTGAAAACTGAAATTGATTGGAATCGAATTCCGCTTCGACAGAAAGATGCGCCCTTCAATGGAGAGTCAGCCTAGCATACTTTTTCTGATGGATTGTGGAGAGAGACCCAAAAAGTAAGACTCCCTATCTTTTGTAGCTGCACAATGTCTTCTTCTCATGTTAGCTCTGATACCATGTTAGATTTTTATCATTCAAGCTAGCATTATGATCTTAGGATCTTTTAATTGAGAGAATAAGAAGCACAACACAAGAGACAAGAGACACAAAGAATTTTTTTCGGGGAAACCATAAAGGATAAAACCCCAAAACTTCCTTAGAGATAGAATCAGCACCAAAGGTAAAACCGGAAAATAGTAAGATCATCTCCCGACAGCAGCAGTCTCTCTCTCTCTCACTGAGAGAGCTTCTCCTCTCTCACTCATGCGCCCCAATGAGTGAGTGTGTGTGTGTATGAATATGATAAATAGATATGCTCTCACTCTCTACTTATATTCTTCCATTCACTTGGAACCCACTCCAACATGTCGGCCTCACTCAACAATTACTCACTATAGCCAACATCTGTAGGAGTGTCTAATAACCCTAGTGCCCCACCACTTGTCGGGACTTTTCCTCCTCTGACCAATAGGAGGGTAACACAATGGTGGGGAATATTACCCCAACTTACAATGACTCACCTAGGTTCAACTTCACTAGGATATTCTAATAACCCAAGGGCCCCACAACTTTGGGGACTTTAACCCTTGACCAATAGGAGGGTTGCCCATAATGACTTGACATGACTTTCTCATTATAGAAACTTCCCAGAATAAACATCGGGGTATGACATGACTCAAATACATTACAATACATCCCTAAATAAACATCAGGTTACAATACATAAGAAATATGGATGAATGCATTCCAAAGTTACTATTACATCAACATTTCTCTTCTCGGGGGAAATTCTATCCGAAGCCTTTGAGCCAAAAACCCTGAGATGAGAAGCATTGGGCTTGTGATCACTCCAAGCCTCAAATGGATTTTTCTCTTTCAATGCTTTGTGTGGAACTATGTTTTGAAAATATTCAACACAATTTATCAATTCATCCCATATATTAGGATATAAATACTTATCCTCCATTATGCATGTGGCCATCTCCTTCAATGATCTATTCTTGTTCTTTGCAACACGATTTTGTTATGGTGCGTAAAGAGAATAATGTTTCATTTGAATGCCATTCTTCTCACATAGATGTTATAGGTTATAATTAACATATTCCTTTCCATTATCAGTCCTTAATATCTTGATCTTATTCCCACTCAAGTTCTCAACCAAATCCTTGAATACTTTGAAGATCTTAAACACTTCATATTTTTGCTTGAGAAAATACACTGAACAATATCTTGAGAAAGAACCTATGAATGTTAAGGAATACCTTGAATTTCCATAGGAGGGTGTGGGAAGAGTTCCTATCGGATATGAATGGATCAAATCAATCACCTGGACAACCCTTCTTTCCTTTCCCTTGTCATACTTGCGCTCGGCATGCTTCCCAACAATGCATCCCTTGCATGTTCCTTTTGAAAACTTGATGCTTGCAAACCCTTCAACCATGTTTTTTTTGCTCAATGCTTGAAGATATATGTAGTTAAGGTGTCCAAACCTCTTATGACATAGCTTGTTGGTCTTATTGGCATGTGGCAAGAGCGCATTCCATGAGGAGTAAGGAAGAAACTGTGAAAACTTGTACATCATTGACTCATGATATGTAACACCCACTGCAACAACTTGGCCTGTAGAAATTTAAGATATTTCCACATATTCTTCAGTAAATGTTACTCTTTTGAATGAACCTATATGTGTCATTTGATTGAGAAACAGTAGGTTTTCTGCAATAGAAGGAACATACAACACATTGTTGAAGTACCCGTTGTCAAGGTTGATCTTGCTAATCCCTTTGGATGGGATCTCAAAGTCATCACCCATGAGGATGGATGGACCACTTTATGGATGTAGGACTGAGAAGGAGTCTTGTGGTGAAGCCATGTTCCTTGAGTAACCTGAATCTATGATGAAGGAGGAAGAGATAGAAGATCCATCAACCAGTGTATGGAATGTGTCCTTGTTCTATGAGTTCGAACCTCCCTCTTTCTTCCTTGCGCCTTTTGGAAAAGGGATGTTGTTATTTTCAAGAAGTTGAACCATCATGTCAATGGTTTTATTAATTCATGCACTCTCTGGATGCCAACCTTTATGATAATAAATGCATTTGGTCTTCTCTTTCTTCTTTCCTTTGTCCTTGCTAGGTTTCGAACCCCCGTCAATGGATTTGGGATTTTCCTACTCTTTCTTCTCTTGATGCTTCGAATCGTTGGATTTATTCTTACATTTGGATTCATTCAAAACATATGCAGTAAGGGCTTGATCCTTGGTGGATTTCATAGTACCCATTTGAACCAACTTATCATGTTCTCGAGTCTAAGACTCCATGAAGTCTTCAAGGGTAGGAATTCTCCAATTTTGAACTGTCAGCTTTCCTGAATGGAATGTGGAGACAAACACTGAAGATTCAAGACCAAGATTCGAAAGAATGGAATATCAACTACTCTTCCTTATTTTTTCGATGCCACACTATTTCAACTGAAGTACCATGG
Organism: Pseudotsuga menziesii; assembly: GCA_001517045.1. Lineage (NCBI taxonomy): Eukaryota > Viridiplantae > Streptophyta > Pinopsida > Pinales > Pinaceae > Pseudotsuga > Pseudotsuga menziesii. The sequence continues at coordinate 137,343 of LPNX010368334.1, forward strand.
ATTTGAACTTGGTGAAGAAGTCTTGGATCATCTCAAATTGAGTCGGGATCAATGTGATCAACTCATTTTCGAGTTGTTGTCCTCTCATCTCATCAGTATTCCCAAAAAATGACTTGATATTGAGTCAAAATTAATTGGGTGTATTAATGATTTCTACATGAAATAAAATATCCCTTGAAATACTGAGACAAAGCATCTCGAATGCTTCATCCAATTTGTTGAAATACTTGGATTTTCCACAATAGAGTTGGGCTCGTTCTTTGTTCCCATGGTTACTCCGTAGAGTCCTTTTGACATCAACTGAATCAAAATTTTGGATTTTGATTCAAAATAATTGAATGGGGTAAGAAATACATGAGTTTTCTCCATCTCTTCTTGCGCATTGAGTGAGAAAGACACTGGAACTACTTGCAATGCAAACACTCAATTTCTAGAGGAGGCCCTAGATAGCAATTCAAACTCTTTGAATTCAAATTGTAGCTTCAAAGAGCTCTGATACCATGTGAAAATATGATTCACAAAAATATCTAGGAGCTAAGAGAATCCTCACTACTTAATAATTTCAAAAATTATGCAGAAAACAATGTAAAAGAAAAAAATTAACACATAGAGATGGTGCCAATAACTAAAGTTTCTATTACTTCCCAATAGGTAAGTATGTCTGGAACAAAATTATAATACAATAGGATAAAAATTTTATCCTTCGGAGTTAAATTGGATGGATACATGTGGCAAGATTAGATTAGACCTCAAACCCCCCTAGGTGGACCAATGAGCTCCCAAACCACCTCAAAGAGTCATGAATGGCCACGTGAACATGGGTGAATCACGTTAAGACACAAATAACGGTAGGATAGGCATTTTGGAGTGCACAGGTGAGTGGGAGTGGCTCTAGGAAGCATTTAATAGTCCAAAGGAGAAAAAAAAACACTCAAATACAATGCGTGGGCACCTCTGGTCAAACTAGTTCCTTGTTTTAAGGAGTGGGAGCACTCCAAGGAATGAAATTTAATTAATGAGGGTGCATGAGTCTCCTAAATGATAAAATGTGGGCACTTGGGTGCATTAATGAGTCCAAAACTTCCAAATACCTTAGTAGACCAACATAACCAAGGTTTGGACCATACAACATAAGTGAAAATCAAATGAAGGTGTGTCCTAGGTGGTATGTGACCATGGTACAAGGTGGTATCATGCTCTAACATCACTCTATATTGCATCTCATTGAAATACATTACAATCCATACAATGAAACTGATTTAGACAAGGTTGAATCCACAATTGAAGATCTACTTTTGGAGGAGCATAAGGCACTCCAAAGTGACTTTGAAAAGGTTGGAAATCCAATCATTAATGATGAGGATTATGGAAATGAAGTAGAGGTAGATATTCATGAAGTGGAGTGAAATTCACTTCAAGGTGACTGCATTGGAAAAGAAAGTGAAGATGAATGCACATCCAACTTATTTGTGGGTGATTTCTAGATCACTACTAATGATGTTGGTTCATGTGAGGATGGTGAGACATATTTTGGGTCATATCCAAAAGAATATAATAAATACTATTTATAGTCACCTCTTGAGCCTCATAATGAATAAGAAGACAAGGACACACCATTTGGGTGTGAACCCAAGAATTTGGTGGAAGAGCATGCCACGATAGTGTCCTTACATGAAGATGATGAAAATGGAATTCCAATGTATGATGGACTTTATGGTCTATGCAAATATCACATTTCATTGCGATCTTCAAAGATTCCCTCCACTTCATATCATGGAAGTGATTTTGTAGAAGATTTAAAAGCTGACCAGTATGTTGAGAATGATATTTGTGTTGTGTATCTATTCCATAAGAAAGATGGTCTTATGTGCCAGCTATTGGAAGGAGAAACCTTGGTGGAGGATCTTCTTTGTGAGACACATAATTTTAGTGGATCATTGAATGAGGATAGAGAGAATCTTATGGCATCCATGAACAACTTTCTTGACACCAATGCCTTGCTGACAAGATGTTGTTCACAAGATTTTGTAGGAGACTTGAAGGAGAAGCCTGTTTGGAAGAATTCATAGCACTTAAATAAGGAGTGGTCAATATGAAGGATAGCTACATGAACTTACTATTATATATATATCATCTCCTTATGATGGCTGAAATGTACCATAGTGCACTCAAGAAGGAATAAGAAGAATAAAAAAGGCTCATTAGTAAGTTGGAGATCACCAGTAATTCATTGAAGAGCACACAAAGAGGCCTTCAAGAGTCAAAGTTGCAGACTTATCAACTTCAAAATCATTTTAAGGTGCCACACCTTTCATTTTTCATGGAAGGAAATGTTTTGGGTATAATGGAGGAATCTTATGTGGAGGATGAACATGATAAAAGTTAATATTTGCAAGTGGTGGTGAAGGAATATACCATAGAATATATTAATCCGAAACTTGTCTCATTGTAAAAGTACCCTCAAGAGGATATACCATTCATATATGCAAGAAAATACACTTATTTTCCAAGGATTGGATAAGTGAGTACATAGTGGGAATTTAGACCCAAGGCTGCACAAGTCTAGCTTGTAAATGTAAATAATTTTTCTTAAGGCATGCTTTGGAATAAGGACCCCATGATCGTCCTATGGAAAGGATATTTTACATCAGAGGATGTGGCTGATTATATCCCATGTAGATCAGAAAACAAAAGTACTTATTCATCGATTGAATGGGTGGATAGATGCCTCACTAAAATGGATACTTTGGGAGGCAAGCTTTTTCTTTGTTTATGCGGTGAATTTTTTGTTATACCTGACATTTCCTTGACATGGGTGCATCAACAAAGAAATATTATGCATCCACCATAAATATCCTATTGTCACACCTCCATGGGTTGGGTTTACCACTACATGGCATATTTTGAATCATCTAATAAGAAAATTCCAACTTGCATTCATGGCAGGTTGAAGTCATTTGTGCATGCAAGAAGAAAATTGGCACAAAGTGAGATCCAAGCACTTATTGAGATTGAGAAGAAGGATGAAGAGTTATTAGCTATGGGAATGATGGTTGGGTACATGCAACTTGAATCAGCAAGTAAAGGTGATTATTGTTGGCTCCCTGTTTTGTCCATATCTTGTCTACATTTTGAATAAGGAACCAAGTATTTTAACCAAGTTTTCTCTAGGTTTATCATTCGTTTAGGCTTCCTTTGTATAAGTTTTAAAGATTTCTTCCTGAAGCCTTTGATAAGGTACTTTTACTATCATTTCACCTATTTCGTTAAGTTTTAAATAGAATTTCAATGGTCACATCTAATGAATAATTATTTGGAATACATAATCTTTTTATTATGCATATTTCTCACTCACCTGATCCTGCAGCTAATCCAACACTCAATCCGGCACTCGCATCATTAATCCAAGAACCTGGTTTCAAGATTCATTTTTGAGCAAAAAATGATGGATATGGTTAAACCATTTGAAACCCACTTCATAAACGACCCCATTTACCCCTAATTGCGAGCAATTTTCAGAATTTCTAAATGAATTTGGAGAAATCCTTTCCAAAACAGACATGATTTTCCCATATTTTGTGTTGGTCATTTTCTAAGTTGTTGAACGAACTTCTGATTCATTTGGGGATCGATCTAATCCATTATTCTATATATTTTGTTGTATAAATGGGCCTCTTCAGGTTGAGGGAAGATATAGACATATATAAATGCTGTAAACATTGACTCAAATAATAAAATATGCTTCTGTACTTTCATTTAAGTTTTTAATTCCTGGTTGAGTAGTGTTTGGAGGGGGGACCACCTTCAATCGATGTAGGTATATTTTATGTGCATATCTTCATTTACTTGGATTACTATAAGAATTTTTCTTATATATTGTTTGTTCATACTATTGTTTCTTATTTACACACTTCTATCAGCAATTTTAGAGATAGGAATAGGGTAGAAAAGACTCGAAAGGCTTATGTTAGGTAATGATTTGTAAAACGTTGTGAGATATTTAGGATTTCATGAGATTTATTTTATTGTGCTATGTTCGCATTAATAGCATGAAAATGGGTTTTTACCTTGTAGATTTAAATCCTTTCATAGGTTCAGTCTACCAATCTTGAGTTTTAGATCAGCAAGTAGGATGTAAATATCAATCATAAGGCTATTCTAGGTTTGAGTTCTTTTTGTTTGAGTGAATAGGTCTTGTTGTAGAGACTATTGCTTACATTAGTGAATTGTGGCCAGAGTCTGTAATTTAATGATGTTAAATTTTAAGCACTGTCAATGTAGGGATTTCTTGTGCTTATTCTGATGAAATCTTAGATTTTATTGGAAGAATTGGGTAAGTTGAGAAATTTACAGTGTGTTAAAATTTGAAGCTATATATTTTTTTCTTGAGTTATTGTTTCCTTGTTTATGCTCTGTTTTCATAGAAGAAATAATTTTTCAGTAGAAAGCATTTCCATTTCATCTTAAATCGAATAGTAAAGAGATTTAATTTAGAGTAGTTCATGTAATGATTTTATTATTTAATAATAGTTTGTATGGGTGTGTTAAGTTCTTATTATCATTTTAGTAGAATAATCGACTGGTTAATGATTTGATTTTTAGTTTTAAAATTTTGGAGTGATTGTGTGGATCTATGAGATAATTTTGATGGAAATCATTTTATCGTTAACATAGCCAATGAGATAGTGTTACTGTGATATTTGGAAATCTTGATAGTCTATTTTGTTTGAATTTGAAAGTAGTAGTAATAATCATTAGATCTGAAATAAATTTATTTTGATGGTCAGATAGACTGTTATAGGACTTAGAACTCAGCTATGAATTAGGTTTCTTCATTGCATGAGTGAGTTGTGATTGTTGAATTTGAAATATTGGAATAACTTTAGATTCTCTTCATTATGAATATAAGATTGGAATTTGTTCTGTTATCTAGTATTTGATATCTGAGGTAACTATAAGTAGATGAAGTGTTAATTGTAGAGTTACTTTTTGTTTATAAACATATGACTTCCTCTTGATATATTCAAATAGGTTAGAACTTGGATTGATGCATGAATGCTTTACTAAATTAGATTTTAATATCTCATTTTTCTTAGTGAATGAATGAATAAATTAGTTTTGTGATTTCCTTTTGGCATTAATAGAAGTTGATTCTCAGTAAATTAGATCACGTTAGAATCGTCTCATAGCTCTTCGAAATTATAATAGGAATTTAACCCTATATTGTATTACCCTACACATACCATGTAACTACTTGAATTTTACCTACCTTCGTTGATAATTAAATTGTAATTTCCCTTTACGGAGATTTGGGAAAGAGTGTTTTTTGGACAATTTTTGAGCTTAAGTAGTCATGAATCTAGAGGGTTCCAAGTTTTACCCAATGGTCCCAAATTTGAAATGAAAGTATAGGGTGAGTATTAAAACATCCAATTTTTTTATCGACACTTTTTATCTGAATTTATACCTCTACAACCTTATTTTGGGATGATGACAGAAATGCTGAAATTACTAGGAAATTGTGATGAAATCCCTGATAGGGTGTAGGCCTACTGGGATTCCCAAATCATGTACAAACCTCCAAAATTTGTAAGAATAGTATGGGGACTAGTATAATACCTCATGGAATGTAATTACACATATTTATTATTTTTTAAAAATGGTTATAGAGTTCCACCTTCGTTTGATAACTTTTAGTGAAATTGCTTATGGGGAAATTGCATAATGAGCTCAATTTTGACATATGAAAGATAGAGTTAAAGGATCATATCAGGATGTGACATATAAATACCATATAAAGCATAAAAATTTCTTCCCCAATAGTATTAAACACCATATAAATTCCCTCATACAATTCTTGTATATAACTCATTCAATATGGGAGTCAAATACATGAAAACTAGTGAATTAGTAGCATGGAATTAATATACAACTCATTCATTATCCTCTAATGAACCAAGATACATATGCTTGCATTATCTACAAATAAACATATCTTTAATTGTAAATTGGAAACTATCTTCCGAACACCAAAATGCAATACAAATTTGGAGGTGTCAGCTACTCCCATGAGTTGTAATCTCTCACCTTTAGGAACACAGAGTTTTTCCAAATTGTAGGGAAACCCATCGTGGATATTATAGTCCACCTTTCTATTGCCTTATTATACATGGAATTGGCCTTGTATCTTGTGAAATAAATCCTTGAAGTCCTCATCTTCTATGTATTCCTCCTTGTATGCATCAAGGGTAAAATGCATTACTAACCATTTATATAGACATTTCCTAGTTTTAAAGGAGGTCTTATAGGTGTCTTCTTCTTTGACACGTACCTGGTGGTATCTTAATTTGATATCCAACTTAGTGAAGTACTTGTCATGTTGCAAATATCCTAGTAAATCATTGATCTTGGGCAGAGGGATGTAATTCTTAAGGGTGATCTTATTCACATCTATGTAGTCAATACACATCCTCCAAGCCCCATCCTTCTTGGATAATATGGCAATAGGTGACCCACAAGGTGAGGTCCTTAATATAGTACTTCTTAACTTCTTTTTTCTTCAAAATAGACTGATTAAACAATCTGAAGTTGAACATTGGAGAATCTGGAAATAGTTGTATCTCACGCTCAACTTCCCTTTTAGGAGGTAGTCCTATAGGCTCCTAGAACACTTCTGTGTATGTCTATAAGAGATTATACAACTAGTGTTTCTTCTCTTTGGTACATCCCTCTAGATATTTCTTTACTTTTACTAGGAAATTGTGATGAAATCCCCATAGGGTGTAGGCCTATTGGGATTCCCAAATCATGTACAAACCTCCAAAATTTGTAAGAAGAGTATGGGGACTAATATAATACCTCATGGAATGTCATTAAACATATTTATTAGTTTTGAAAACTAGTTATAGAGTTCCACCTTTGTTTGGTAACTTTTAGTGAAATTGCTTATGGGGAAATTGCCTAACTAGCTCGATTTTGACATATGAAAGATAGAGTTAAAGGATCATATCAGGATGTGACATATAGATACCATATAAAGCATACAAATTTCTTCCCCAACTGTATTAAACACCATATAAATTTTTTTACGGAGAAAACTTCCTATGGATTGGGGTACCACAACAGACAGAGTAACCACAGAAATCAATCCCTTCCAATATGCAAGAGAAATAAAACATATAACACTAAAGGATCTTGATACACCTTATTGCAGAGGGTTGATGTAGATCCCCATTGATATTTTCCAATCCCACTTGTGTTAACAATTTTCTCTCTCAACAATCAGCAAACAAGACAAGCATGCTATATAATGGTGTTATACCTACTCTAGCATATATAATAAAAAATGTATAAGAAATTAAAAGCATCCATGGATTCAATATTCATTTAAATGCACATCATTGGAAAGGAAAAGATATTTCTATTAATATAAATCATATATTACAAGAATGACAACCTCTGTCAGCATGTTTGCAAATCGGAGAAACTGATTCCTCCACCTGGGCCTCCACCACCTCAATCCTCCATCTCTCGATAGCAAGCTCACAAGAAAAGGAAAGCTTGGGAAGAAAACCAAGTGCTCCAAGGGACAAAGGGATGCATACTCAAGTATAAGCAAGCTATGGCAACAATGGACTATAGTTTTCTTGCTCTTCAATTCCTCTCCTTTCAATGTATCCAAAGGATTCTTTATATAGTGCTTCAATGGGGTAATGGAAGGTCAAATCCGAGCAATATCAAGGCATATGGAAGGCCAAGAGACAAGTGACTCGGATCCACATCAAGGGAAACTCCAAAAATATTTGTCCTTTTGCACACATCCTGATGTATGTGGGTTTAAGGGTTATATCCGTGTATATACGCAAAAAATGGTTAAAAAGTCGCGTATGGAAAATAATATGTGTTTTCAGGGATGATCATGGAAACATCAAAGGTAAAAAAAATAGTTCGTGGGGTCCAAAGAGTCTACAGAGGGACAGGGAAGGCCATAAATGTGTGATCTACCATGTGTGGTAAAATCAGTTGTAACAGATGCCCCCTAATGTGTGAGGTTAGAGGGGTGATACGATGGCCGAAATACATTATAAGTCCATCCCAGAAGTGGAGTGATGAAGAACCGGGTGGAAGAACCAGCCATCCAACAATATAGTACGAATATCTCTGCATATGATTGCAAGTACATACAACAGTCCTAGATACATAAGAGTATAATGGCCATGAATAGGCATGATACAAAATATGACATGTGTTGTCATCGCCACGTACAATATATATAGATCAAAATATCCATGATGAAGATATACAAAGGATCATGATCTCCATGAAAGCCGAAGATATACAATGGATCAAGATATCCATAATGGCTAAAGATATTTGACATACACTAGAATCAATTCACGAGAGATGAAATCTCATGAACGCTGGCACAATCAAGGAGGTAGCCTATATGAAATGCCACCAATATGGAAAGTCTTCTACACAAACCGCTACGAATACATGTCCTACTATGTGAATAGAGATGTCGAGGTCGAACATAGTAGTCCATCATCTGATTACCGATCATTGATGTATACTGTTAACAGATGTGGGATCACCCACCGATAATGAAAATGGGAATCAAGGTACTAAAGTGCAATCTAACAAGTGTGAATAAATGTGTTGAGGTCAAATACTTGAAAGAATCCATCGATCAGGGGACATTGATGTATTCCTAAAACTGTAGATGGCGAGAGAACCTACCACTGATGACTACAAGTCTCAAGGCACTCAAAATGACTCTAGAATCCTATCCCAGAATAAATGATCTGAATTCGATGGGATGAAATCCACTAGAAGGAGGGAATTAAGGCATCCCCCATCATCAACATGAGGTACTCAACAAAGCTGTATAATGTGGAAAGACTCGATCATAATGTGCACGAACCACTACCAGTACCGGGAACGACTGACATGCAAAGTCAAGAAAACTGAGGAATGGCCAGCTTAGGCTTCAAATTCCTTCGAACAAGAGAATAAAGGTGAATGGTGACTGAATGTAGGCAGCATAGACTCAATATACAAAACTGGGACATCTCTGCGACACAAGAGGCATCGACAGAGGCTCCATAGGGATTGGAAGCATAACCAGTCGGTGGAGATAAAATTAAAGAAATGAGTACAACTCCTAAAGTCAAACTATTAACCCAGCCAATGGATGTGACATATAGTGCTCTGTTTGAAAGCAACATGACTCGACTGCTGCCAAAGATAACATCTTTTTCTATCCGGCATTTTGGTTTTTTGATTTTTTTGGACTTTTTCAAATATTTTGAAAAGCTTGAAAAAGAATAAAAGTTCTTTATAGTTACAAACTAGGAGGAGACAAGTGTCAAGGGGAAAACAAACTAGTTCCAAGCAACAGAACATACCTATGCTCAATGCAAGGAAACATGTGTAGGATAACGACACTTGGGGGAAAGTCCCCTCTCGGTAAAAATGGGGAATCAAGATGCAAAAGATATATAAAATATTTATGCATGGCTAGACATGATACAAGCTCGAGCTATATGGCTGATAATCAAAGTCAGGGAAGCCGACATAAGGCTCAATAAGGAAAGAAAAACTCATGATAATGCAATTACAACTTGACATAAGGGAGTCCTAGGGAAAAGGCCAGCAAAAAAGATCAAAAGGAGTATGAGGCTCTTGCGTAAAGTCATGGCGATAATATGCAAAGGACTCCCCCACCCTAAAGGAAAATGTTGGCATGGGAACTAAATGAAAAACAAGAGCTAACTAGAGTACCCATGTATGGTCAAGCTCTACCATTCACATCATGTCACTTCTAAAAGCAATAAGAAGGTTCCATGACAAGATAGAATGGGTTCGTACCTAAGGTTATAATGAAATGGTCATAAGGTCATGCAAAGTGCAAATAGATGTGAAACATAACCTATATGCTAGTTTAGACATAATACCTGAAATCGGCATGAACGGGTCAAAACCATGGTCAAACCGCGCTCAAAACAGACTCCTACATCATCAAGTTAGTTTAGAACGGTCCAAAATGGTCAGAAATGGTCAAAAATATAGAAAGTGGGTAAAAATTTTCAAAAACTTTCTATAAATGGTAAAAAATTTAAAAACTGCATATCATTTGAAATTTTTACCCATCTGAGCTCAAAGCTTCCAACTTGAATTCTGGGAGCATCGTCCGGCGAAATTTGACACCGTTTGATCCAGGTAACTCCTCGTGTCGTCCTCTTCCTATTTCATGCAATTTTTTTAATTTTTCATGGTCCATTTAATTTTTTAAGCCATCCTAAACTGTGCGTTTCAGCCCATATGGGTATCGAGGTTTTTTCCATGTATAGGGCCGGCCATACGCAAAAAAAATGCCCAAACCCGCGTACATACGCGGCTTTTTTGCAAACAGACACGTATGCGGCCATAAATGAGATTTTCAAGGGAAAATATTAATCAAACTTCTTGCTTTTTGTGTAAGATGGTTTTAGAATGGAGGGAGAGGGAACATGGTGATGTGGAAGTTGCTATGCAAGGTGACTTAATGGCCCAACAAGAATTGCATGCATGCGGTTGTATAAGTTTTGGTGTCTTGGCAGCCTGAGGGCCAAACCAAGACTCCTCTAGATGCTAGTGGATTACTGGGATCCAGACTCTGAGCCTTTTCACATTGATGGGATGTTGCTCAGTATAGAAATTGAGGACATATACTTTATCACTGGATTATCCCAACGAGGAGAGGTGGTAAATCTCCAATCTGGTGGGCCAAGAGGTGAATTGACTATCGATGAGTATGTTGCGTTGTACTGCTTTCCAGACATAGAAAAGGTTGGGAGTCAGATCACAACAAAATCTATCCAGGTGCTGGGACTGAAGGCCATACTATTGGCATTAGGCAGGATAGCCGGATTAGCTTCAGTCCACCAGGCCTCTAGGCCACTGATGTTCTATGCGGTGGTGTATGAGACCCATATTGTATGACTAGAGCACTGTGCTATTGAGCAACATGAAGCAGCAGCTCAGTGACTGCAAGATGGGCAAGGTGAGAAAATTTAGTTTCGGCAGCAATATTGAGCAAGTTCTTCTTTGAGCGTGTACCAGGGCTAAGCCCTAGAGTGGACATTCTTCCACACAGAGTTCAAGATCCAGCCCAACGACGTTGGGAAAATGTTATGCGCAGGATGGGTGGAGGTAGGGTGGTTAACCCCTACCAAGCAGACTTCTTCCCATGATGGTGGAGGTATATCATTACCATCGATGACTATCCCAATGCAGGGATAGACTTCCATGGAGATCTGGACATGCCCCTACCACCAGGAGCGACATATGGTGACATAGGTAATGAATCCCAGACCCATTTTTTAAGTTTTTTGAATTATTAATTTTTTTGTTTTTTGATATATTGACTCAAAAGACATGTTTTGGTGTGATGACACATAGTGACAATCTGTCATGTGTATGCAGATGTTGGACCACAGTGACCAGATGGTTTCCCTCGTCATAGATAGAGGGAAAGAGGAGATGATATCATGGGTGTGGATGCGGAGTGGATGCTCCAAAGCATTCACACAAAATTTGTATGCTTGACACATAGGGTACCAATGGCATAATTCAAGGACTTTCCTGAGGCCATGCAGCGCTGGGTGGTTGGTGTACCATGGGCATGGGTTCGATTATTTCGATGGCTAGCTATAGCCATGGTGTGCTACCACGATCAGAATCCCCTCCTCCTCCTCGAGCTTAGAGACCTGAGAGTATTTTTTCTTTGTATGACTGTGTATTATATTTTGGTGGCTCGAAAGCCCCAATTTTGTATTATGACACTTATGTATTATGACGTCACATTTTGGATGTTAATGAAAAACTTTTATGATGATTGATTTTATTTATTTACATGTGTGTGAAAATGTATGTTTGTGATATGCTTATTGTCTATGAAACAAATGCCAATATAACACATAGTTAGAATTTGAGTCAGCAACTTGATTAAAAATTCTTGAAACATGAATGTATATTATATTTTCAAATTGTTGTTCTAGCAATCTCACATGTAAGAATATTTGTAATAATATCAGATCCCTAATACGATACGAGCCATTAAGTTGTGAAACCACTATTTGCGAATCAAGATGTACCTCAAGAGAGAGAACACCATGTGAAATCGCATCACACAATAACTCAAGTACTACACTATATTCAGAAACATTGTTCAAAGAAGGCCGTAAACATATGCCTCCTAAAGACAATACTTGACCCATAGGAGTATAAATCACCCAAGCAGCCAAAGCTGAGTTTTGAGTGTGACAGCTAGCACCATCGATGAATCCTATGTAAATGGAAGCCTCCATTGACATCTTCCATAAGAAACGTAAGCTAAACAACAAACCCGATCACCATAAGAAAACCTAACTATGCAAAAAACTGTACAATAATATACAACAATCAGCCCTGGCTGAAGATCATGCATAGTATTTTTTAAGATAGAGCTCATTTCTAGGCTCTGCCAAGGCTATCCCTTCATAATCCACCAGCTCGTAGGAACCCTTCTCTAACACATGCTTGACCATGTAAGGACAAGACCACATGGGATTAAACTTCCCTGCCCCCAAGGGTTCTTTAGCTTTATCCCACAAAAGGACCAAATCACCTTCACTAAACTTCCTCGGATGAAAATACTTGTCATATTGGACCTTAATGTGATGCTTATTTATTTCTAGAGCCACTAAGGCATCTCGGTGCTACTCATCAAGCTGCTCTAAGTGGACCAAACGTTCCTCCAATGCGGAAGTGTCTGGTAAAAGCTCTATAGCTAACTTTAACGAAGGGATTTTGCATTCAATCGACAAGACAAACTCCACCCCATGTACAAGCTGATATGGAGAGAAACCGGTGGCAGTCTTAACCACGGTTCTATAGGCCCACAAAGCAGGATATAACATGATATTCCAATTCATCTTGCTTTGTGCGATGGTTCATTGGAAAATGAACTTAAGTGATTTATTCACTACTTCAACCTGTCCATTCGCCTGAGGGTAATAAGAAGATGAGTGCTCCTGCTTATACCATAACTTTGAAGCCAACTCTTCCATCATTTTATTCTGAAAGTTCCTACCATGGTCAGTGACAAGATCTTTCAAAATGCCGAACCGAGTAATAATTTGGTTGAAAATGAAATGCGCGGCTATCTCACTGTCGAATTTAACCGTGGGCATAGCCTCTACCGATTTCGTGAAATAATCGACAGCCACTATAATGTGATGATTCCCCCCAGCCGAAGCTGGGTTGCAATCCATAAAGTCAAGCCCCCACTTGGTGAAGGGACTAGCGGTGACAATAGGATGTAATGGGGCTGGATGTGAGTGCATATTGCGTGCAAACACCTAGCAAGGGTGACACTTCTTGACCACATTAACACAATATTTGAAGATCAACGGCAAAAAATATTCTGCTCTCAACATTTTTTGGGATGTATAAATCCTATATAAATGACCACTACACACCCCTCCATCGCAATCATTCAGCACAACTTCAGCCTCATCAAGGGTTAAACAACAACGCAAAATGGAATCTACCCCAAAGCGGTACAAAGTGTTATCCACTATAAGGTAGTACTTATTAATTCTTGCACATGATCTAGGAACTAGGAATCAAAATCATCAAAGAATAATTGACAAATACACATGAATTAGCAATAATTGGAACCAAAATAGGTTTCCTCTCTGTATCTTTTATAAACAATAAAGGGTTACAATTCCCATGCATGAGCCATAGCTTAACTCAATGAAGAATTCGAATAACTAAGGGACAATTCGAATTCCCATGCATGATTCTAGCTTAACTGACTCTTTGCCATGCAATACCACTCAGTTAACCACTTGACAAAATCCTTAATTGACTCACCAATCCCTAACTGAAGTTGGAGTGCAATAAATGACTTAATCTCAACTGAAGGAGATCAAACACATGTCATAGCAACCAACCATCAAGTGCTAGTACTGCATGACTCCAATAAACCCTGATGAGGTTAACTGAAGCTAAACTGACCAGCAGAAGTTGGTGAAGGCGCCTTGTTCACTCCAGTTCATTAAATAATAATAAAATAATCATTAAATAATCATTAAATAATATATTTAATGAATGGAGGCACCTTAACTGACTGTAACGGATTAGTTGAATTGAAAGTAACCACCAGTTCGCAATTAGGTGCATTGATGTCACACAGATCACCCCTGGAGTGCTCCAGTTAGCCTCCTTGACTGTAGGGAAGGCTAAGTTAGCCTCCTTGACTATAGGTAGGCATGGGTATGACTGGGA
>LPNX010368334.1:152233-170109 GCA_001517045.1 Pseudotsuga menziesii
ACAGCAGTTTTGAAGGAGACTTGCGGTACTTGTTTCTTCACATCGTTGATGAGAACAGCTACAACCAGTACTGAAGGTTTATGAACCTGAAATTTTGAACCAAGAAATATCATATCAGATCCAAATAAGATCATATTATATCCAATAAGTTTCATATCATATCCAAAAGTATGGTCAACCGAGACGGTAGATGCACAGTTTTCTTCTTCTTTAAAATTCTGAATTTTGGTGCATGCAATCCTGCAGGAATTTGCTGGAAGATCTAGATCATGGGGAGCGAATGTGTCACTCTTATAATCTGATATTTTTTCCAAAATATCCAAGGTATTACATATTTGCACACCAGCAGCAACATTAGTGGAAGAAAAATCAAATTTCTCTTCACTTTCGGAAGCAATTACTGGTAAATTTTGCACAGAATTCAAAGGAAAATCACCGGTGAATGTTTGCATGGAAGTGCAGCAGCATTTTTATTCAATATCAGAGATTTGAATGTCTTATTTTGTTTCAGAAATATGAGAAGATGAGATATCATAGATCTCATGAACTTCCGGAGCATCAGGAGAAGGAGTCACTTCATGGAGACTTTCTTCAATTCGAATTGAATGTGTAGAAGATTCTGCTTCATCTTCATCTTGAACAACTTCATCGGAGAGAGTAGAGGATGAGAATTTTGAGTAAAGAACTCTTGTGGTGCTGGATGTGGTCTCCAAAGTACTATTATGATCCCCATTGTGCTTTCCAAAGGTTCTGTCCAATATTGTCTAGATTTCCTTTGGGTATTCAGCAGAACAAATAAGGTAGCACAAGATATCATCAAGGGCCAGAGCTATTGATCCAAAAGCTCTATCAGTGTCATTTAGCCAGTCATTCTCATTCTCATAATTCTCTCTTCTAATTCCAATAGACACCTCATAGATACCTCGTCTCTTGAGATATGCAATCATCTTCAGCTTCCATTTCGAATAGCTTGTGAATGGGGTGAGAGGAGGGATTGATGAGTCCATTCGAAGTTGTACCTGTTAAGACCTGCAAATCAAAACAAAAAAGGCACCGTAAGGTCGGAAAGACTGCACATTCTAGGATTTCATCACACCCAGCATATTCAATCAAGCAAGCTTGATCAACAAGTTCTTTACTTGGGATATTGAGTGGTAAGCCTTGGCTTCTGGTGCAGTGCTGGATTCTTGAGCTATTGCTCAAATTTCATGGAGAAATATGTCAAAAATATTGTTCTTGAGAGATTGATCTTCGTCCTGCCGCATGCTCTGATACCATATTAATTCTTGCACATGATCTAGGAACTAGGAATCAAAATCATCAAAGAATAATTGACAAATACACATGAATTAGCAATAATTGGAACCAAAATAGGTTTCCTCTCTGTATCTTTTATAAACAATAAAGGGTTACAATTCCCATGCATGAGCCATAGCTTAACTCAATGAAGAATTCGAATAACTAAGGGACATTCCCATGCATGAGTCTAGCATAACTGACTCTTTGCCATGCAATACCACTCAGTTAACCACTTGACAAAATCCTTAATTGACTCACCAATCCCTAACTGAAGTTGGAGTGCAATAAATGACTTAATCTCAACTGAAGGAGATCAAACACATGTCAAAGCAACCAACCATCAAGTGCTAGTACTGCATGACTCCAATAAACCCTGATGAGGTTAACTGAAGCTAAACTGACCATCAGAAGTTGGTGAAGGAGCCTTGTTCACTCCAGTTCATTAAATAATAATAAAATAATCATTAAATAATATATTTAATGAATGGAGGTGCCTTAACTAACTGTAACTGATTGGTTGAACTGAAAGTAACCACCAGTTAGCAATTAGGTGCATTAATGTCACACAGATCACCCCTGGAGTGCTCCAGTTAGCCTCCTTGACTGTAGGGAAGGATAAGTTAGCCTCCTTGACTATAGGTAGGCATGGGTATGACTGGGATGATGGCAATTAATGCTCCACTGATGTCAATTAAACTTAGGATAGTGGTTTAACTAGGCCAATTTGACCGAAAGAGTGTGTAGGATGGTAGATGTCTCCAACAGTACTTAGCTACATGACGTAATTGTTGTCGCTCATCCCGTGAAAGGTGAGTAGGGACCTTCAACATTTGCAAATACACAATGATATCCCCATACCATGGATCCAAAGTTGAGATAAGAAAAATATGCTCATCGACAAATGTATCCTCATAAACCTCTTCCTCCTCCAAACTTGGAAAATCAAATATGACCTCCGCAAAGATCAATGATTTCTTCAATTTTACTGAAACGAATTTGAGATCAAACTCTTACAAAATAACAATCCATTTATTGTATTTTTCCCCAATCATCCTTCGAGTGAGGGTGAACTGAAATGGATTGATATGACCTACAACCAAGGTTCAGCGAAGGAGAATGTAATGTCTCAATTTCTGAACCGCATGAACAATGGCCAAGGCAAGTTTCTCCACATGGGAATAATGGATTTCTACATCAATAAGGTTTCAACTCAAATAATATATGACATGCTCATGGAGCTCCTCATCCTCAGGAACCAAAACCATACCAACCATCTCCATGGACACAGCCACATAAATCAAGAAATCACGGCTATAATCAGGGGGACTAAGCACGAGGGCCGATTCTAAAGCTTACTTAAGAGCATCAAAGGACTCCTGGGCTCGCTCATCCCAGCAAAAAGGAGTGTACTTCTTGAAAAGATGCATAAAGCCTTTAGTCAAGTTGGCAAAATTAACTATAAATCTCTGCAAGCAAATTTTCCATGCCTTGCAAACACTGAAGATGTCTAATATTACGCGGGGGAGACAATTGAAGTATTGCCTCAACCTTTAAGGGATCGACTCTTATACCCTCCCTTGATATGATGAACCCTAGCAAGTGACCAACAATCATGCAAAAGATGCACTTACGAGAATTTAACCAAACCTGGTAATGGTGACATCTTTCGAATACTAATCTCAAATGGTATGGATGACACACTCTCAAATGAGAATGAGAAGCAAGGTCATCCAAATACACTTCGATAATCGTTTTCAGATCATGAAAAATTAAGGTCAGCCCACTGAAATGTAGCTCTGGTGTGTTTAAGGCCAAAAGCATCTTTCGATATGCAGAAGTACCCCAAGGACAAATAAATGTAGTCTTATGTTGATCCTCAGGCTTGATAAAAATATGATTATATCCAGAAAAACTGTCCATGAAGGAGAATACCTTACTTCTTGCACATTCATCCAAACTTTGATCAATAAATGGTGTGGAAAAATTATCCTTAGGATACGCATTATTTAAATCACGAAAATCAGTGCATATACGGATCGTTCCCTACTTCTTATGAACCGGAACGGGATTTGAAACACACTCCGTCAGGGGAATGGAATAGATAAAACCATCTTTTAATAGTTTCTCTATCTCAGCCTTAATGCTGAGTACTTTTCTAGGATACACTGCATGCAAATGTTGTTGAACCGACTTCGCATCTGGATAGGTCTTAATATCATGTTTGGCAATACAAGGGTTAATACCTAGCATTTCCTTGTATGACGAAGAAAAGATGTCATGAAACTCTTTAACCACTTAAGGAGAAATTCTGGTGGTATAAAGGATTTAATCAACCGCTTCCATCTACGCCACTCTTGAATATGATCTGAGATATGTGTGGCTTTGTCTTGCCGAAATGTCAACAAGAGCTCGGTACCAACATCGTAACGTACGGGTAGCTGAAAGTGATTGAGGAAATCCATGGCAAGGTCATCAAATAAAATGTATGCCCCCCTTGGTAACTCTATATACCGTTTCACTACAAACCCACTGAGGGTGCATTGAAATAGCCTCAAATGGATTGAATCCTCATGTAAGGAATTAGAAGAGCACCAAAGGTGAAAAGTAGTGACATGCTCAGTAGGATCTTCTCCAACTTTTCCCTCGAACTTGGGAATGTCCGAAGGAAGCTTGTTAGGGACGGTCGACCAGGCTGGGTCATGAGATAACAGATCGTTCATAAGTCTTGATAAGTCAGGTAAGTTCAACGTTATGAGGAAAGGGAGCCTAGGTTGAGCCGGTATATGCCACGCTCCCTGATATTTTTGGTTCATGTAAGGCTGAATGCTATAAATACCATGGTCTTGGCCATAATAACCCCCTCCCAATTGACCCGTATAGGGCTGCATGGAAGCATTGTGATGTGGTGTAACTTTATTATTCAGTGCTACAAAGCCATAATTGGAAGATTAAGTAGGTTGTTGATACCCATACCCATAGGGTTGATAGTTCTGTCCATACTGTGGTCCATATGGCTATCCATGAGAAGCTCCATAAGGTGTCCCATGGGATGTCCCATGAGAATGTGCATATTTAGGGATATGGGGAAATCCTTGAGATGGACCATGAGACAATCCAGAAATAGGGATATGACCTCCTGACACAATACGAGGCACTTGACTCTGAGATACTACCGTGTGAGCAGTTGTAGTAATAACATGGCTAGTAGTGATACTCCGGCCCAAAGGACCACGTGAATGAGGGGGAGGAAGGGTAGTCAAAAATGCATTTGAAGGAGTAGTGTTTGAGGATGAAGGGACATGTGAAGGGATGTAAGTGGTGTTCCCAATGGCCACTCATTTCATTTCTGGTATCCACATATGATTACTAACACTAGGTCTAGGACGAACATGTGAGGTTGCTTCCACCACCGGGATGGAAGGTGCAATATGAATAGCGCTCCCAAATCTCTCTGCGTGGAAAGGAATAGGAGTGCCCCCAAGTGTAGTGCTAGGTTTAAATTCCAACTCAACATGATGTGCCAGATCGGGTGCAATGATATCATACATGCCATAACGAACATGACTAGTGCTTGTGGGTTCATAGTGAGTCTCGTCACTTGGTAACCAATACCGGCGACCTGTGAATGAGGGATCATAACTAGAATGTGAAGGTATTTCCTGTGAAGGATCATATACAGGAGTAGAATATTCATCCCCAACCTCATGAGGTGGAGATATCATCTCAGGAATATCATCCTCGTGATCTCCCATCATGTGTGAATCAAAGTGAGAAGTAGTCCGCCCGGATTGTCTATTTCTCTCTCCCAAAGGAGGAGGAGACGTGGAAGGTAGAATTCCTGCTAAATGATGAGAATGGTGGAGTTCCACTCCTGAATCCACAATGACTCAAAAAATGAAAAGACTCGATCTAATTACGCAAACCCTGGGAAAACTAGCATGCACAAAGCATACACCTATAAAATGTAAAGCCAAATTGCAAGAAAACAAGGGTAGGATATGTGAGCTCCTGAATGAAGCAGGTTTGTCTCATCTAGGAGAGGCTTGAGACTCCCATACACAACAAGCGGAGGTTCTTAACCAATTATAGTGGCCCTCAGCTTCAACGAACATAGCGACTGTGCTGTCTGACCCATGCCTGGCCAGGACACTTGTAAAATAACCTCTGCGAAGTACCCCCTTGATAACCTAGGTAAGGAAACTAAGGTCACCTCAATATAATCAATGCTCAGGTGGACAGTCGTAGGCAGGATTGTCTGTATGGACAGGGTAGCAAATCCCGAAACTCTCAAAAGAGCCCCCAGATACGAATGCAATCCTGGAAATATCTTTGATGCTACTCAGTTATAACCAAGGGTCATCCCAATCATAACCACTCACACTGCCTCATGCTTAACTCCCTTATAAGAGGAGGGTCCTGAGAAACACTAATTATATAAAGGAATTTCACACTCTCACCTAGACAGACACATCAATGTTTCGTTTAGTAGTCTTGGAGAATTTACTCACAATGAACTATTCCAAGACCCTAAAACCTAATCTTGTTGGTGCACCCTATAAAAGAAAAGAGTGTAATTCATTTTATTATGCGTTGATTTTAATTGGCTTATACTCAAAAGGTCAAATGGTCGTGCAACTAATGACGTTATGATGCAACAAGAAGTAAAATGCACACCTAACAATCAATGCAAATGCACTGTTTCAAATGAAAAATGGGGTATGCTGCTATGTGAAGTGCAAAACTTTCCTTCAAATGAATATGCAATCATTCCTATATTAAAATCTGACTAATACTCTCCATGCAAACCTAATGCCAGAACCATGCAAATTCAAAAATGTAAACAATGCATAATGATGCAAAAAGCAAATGTTTTTGTATTTTTTGAATTAAATGAGATAAAAAGAAAAAGTATGACTCTACAACCCCCAGATTCTACAAGCACTATCAGACAACACCTAACCAAAGCACCAAGGTAAAAGAGACCTAATGCACTAATCCCAAAACAAAAAATAGAAAATGAAATGATAAGAACATTTTCAAAAAATTTAAACTAAAAATCGTCTCTGGTTAGAAACAGAGATGTATACAGACTCCAGAAGCATCCAAGAAGACTCAACAATCATCCAAACTCACCCGGCAACACTTAATCTTCCCCAAAAAGGAAAAAATCAGGGCATACGCAACTGTTTGCAGAAAATCTGTGTATATACGCGGCTATCCCAGGAAAACCCACATGTACACGCGATTGTGAAGGCAAAACCTGTGTATAGGAAGAAAACAAGATAAAAAAAAGAAGGCAAATAGACAAGCTAAGACAAAATTTACTACTAGGGAAACATGCCCCCATACTTGACTCAGAAACAGAGAAATCAGAGCAATTCAAGAACATTGAATGCCGATAAAACTCCCAAAGGAAATGACTAGGAACTCCCCAGTGTGGTCGCCAATTCTATAATGAAGAAAAAATCCTATGGCTTTGGGTACCACAACAAACAAAGTAATCGCAAAAATCAATTATTTCCAATATGCAAGAGAAATAAAACATATAACACTAAAGGATCTCAAAACATACCTTATTTCGGATGGTTGATGTAGATCCCTGTTGAGCTTTTCCAATCCCTCTTGTGTTAACAATTTTCTCTCTCAACAATCAGCAAACAAGACAAGCATGCTATATAATGTTGTTAGACCTACTCTCACATATATAATCAATAATGTATAAGAAATTAAAAGCATCCATGGATTCAATATTCATTTAAATGCACATGATTAGATAGGAAAATATATTTCTATTAATATAAATCATAGATTACAAGAATGACAACCTCTATCGGAACGTCTGCAAATCGGAGAAATTGAGTCCTCCACCTGGCCCTCCACCACCTCAATCCTCCATCTCTCAATATCAATCTCACAATAACAGGAAATATTGGGAAGAACACCAAGTGCTCCAAGGGACAAAGAGATGCACACTCAAGTATAAGCAAGCTACAACAACAATGGACTATAGTTTTCTTGCTCTTCAATTCCTCTCCTTTCAATGTATCCAAAGGGTTCCTTATATAGTGCTTCAATGGGGTAATGGAAGGTCAAATCCAAGCAATCTCAAGGCATATGGAAGGCCAAGAGACAAGTGACTTGGATCCACACCAAGAAAAACTCCAAAAATATTTGGCCTTTTGCACACATCCTAATGTATGTGGGTTTAAGGGTTATATCCACGTATATACGTGAAAAAGGGTTAAAAAGTCCTGTATGGCAAATAACATGTGTTTTTAGGGATGATCATGGAAACATCAAAGGTACAAAAATAGTCCATGGGGTACAAAGATTCTATAGAGGGACAGGGAAGGCCATAAATGTGTGATCTACCATGTGTGATAAAATCATCTGTAACAAATCCCCTCATACAAGTATTGTATATAACTCACTCAGTATGGGAGTCAAATACATGAAAACTAGTGAATTAGTAGCATGGAATTAGTCTACAACTCATTCATTATCCTCTAATGAACTGAGATACATATGCTTGCATTCTCTACAAATAAACATACCTTTAATTGTAAATTGGAAACTATCTTCCGAACACCAAAACGCAATACAGATTTGGAGGTGTCAGCTGCTCCCATGAGTTGTAATCTCTCACCTTTAGGAACACAAAGTTTTTCCAACTTGTAGGGAGACCTATCATGGATATTATAGTCAACCTTACTATTACCTTATTATACATGGAATTGTCCTTGTAGCTTCTGAAATACCTCCTTGAAGTCCTCATCTTCTATGTATTCCTCCTTGTATGCATCAAGGGTAAAATGCATTACTAACCATTCATATATATATATGTCCTATTTTTAAAGGAGGTCTTATAGGTGTCTTTTTCTTTGACATGTACCTGGTAGTATCTTAATTTGATATCTAACTTAGCGAAGTAATTGTCATGTTGCAACTAGCCTAGTAAATCATTGATCTTGGGCAGAGGGATGTAATTTTTGAGGGTGATCTTATTCATATCTATGTAGTCAATACACATCCTCCAAGCCCCATCCTTCTTGGATAGAATGGAAATAGGTGACCCACAAGGTGAGGTCCTTAATATAGTATTTGTTGCAACTACTTCTTAAATTATTTTTCCTTCAAAATAGACTGTTTATACAATATGAAGTTGAACAATGGAGAATCTGGAAATAGTTGTATCTCATGCTCAACTTCCCTTTTAGGAGGTAGTCCTATAGGCTCCTAGAAGACTTCTGTGTATGTCTATAAGAGATTATACAACTAGTGTTTCTTCTCTTTGGTACATCCTTCTAGATATTTCTTTACTTTTACCAATTCACCTTCTTGTTGATTACGTCTTAAGAAAAGAAACAAAGGCTTTGTACTTGAAAAATCTTTTTTTCTTAGTTGGCACTTACCAAAGAGATTCTCAATTTAACTTTATGTGTGTTGATGATGAAATATTTTCCATCCTTGATAAAGAAACATTGGTTTTATTTCCTCATGAATATCACATCCCTCTTATATAGGTAGGAACTTCCAAATACTACACCAGAAAAAACAAGGGGTATTATGTCTACCTCCACTTCATCAATATAACCTGCAGTTATGGAAAATTTAATGTTGCAATGTTTTGTGACCCTAAATTCTACATCCTTATTTACCCATCCCAATGGATAATTCTTAGTATTATCATAAATATCCAACCCAAATTTTTTTATCAGATCTATTGCTATGATATTTTCTTATGAACTAGAATTGAATAGAGCGTCTACCTTGGTCTTGTTTATTTGGATATTGTTATGGAAGAGTTTTGTCACCTCCTTCTCTTCTTTGTGATGAAGGATACATAGATTCACCTCCTTCTATAATGAAGTGAAAACAATATTCTCATTTGCATATGATATTCTCTCTACCTCTTTTCTTGAATCCATGGCTAGAAGGTTCTTCTTCTTAGTACCCTTCTTGTGATTCTTAGGTTTTAGCTCTAGATTTAGCTTCCAACACTTGTCATCAATAGGAAAATTGATGTTACAATGTTTTCAATGGTTTTTCAAATCCTTGCATTGATGTTTCGTGGTTGTATTCTTCTTATATTTTCCTTTCCACTTCTTCTTCCCCTCCTTGGAAATTTCTTAGTACTCTTTTTGTTTGAAACCACTCAGCTACAATTTATTTTGGCATATATTCTCTAGGTATTGTGCTTGCACACAGGCCTTATCAATTGTATTGGGATTGAATATCATCACTTTATTTTGTAAATGAGTTTGAATAGCCCCTAGAAAATTCGGGACTGCATCTAGATTCTTGGGTGAGAAACCCAACATATTAGCCATCTTCTTGAATTTTGGAGTGTACTCTTGCACACTCTTTCGTTTCCTTTTCTTGAACTAATGAAAATGGATCCATTTTTCCTCTACATTCACAATAGGTTAGAATTGGGACTTAATGAGGGCTCTAAAATCCTCCCACTTAGTTACTGGAATATCACCCTCCAACCTAAGTGCCTCTATGTGACTTTACCACCAGGTTAATGCATGGTCCTCTAATTTGAGACAAGCAAATTAATTTTTATTCTCGTCATATATTTAATGGATACTAAAATAGACATATAATTGATCCAATCGGCGATTAAACTTTAAAGCATCGATCTCACCTTGGTGTGGATTTATATTTTCTTTTGCTTCCATCTTAAATAAATATTAGGAAGGCGTAATGGCACTAGAACTTTGATTCTCTTTCTCGGGATATTCCCTAGCTCCTTTCATGGGTTTCCTTTATCTCCCGATTTTCCCTTTGATCTGATATTTGAGTTAGAGCCTTCAAAATTACCAAAAGGTCTAGACTTTCTCTCTATAGCCACCATGTGGATTGACATGTTGCGTGAGATATAGATGACTTGTATTTATATCTTTGCAAGTTGAAGATCATATTATCCCATCGATTCTTCAACATATTCGTCCTCCATGGCTATGGTTTGAAAGACTCTTTCTTTATTATGATAGTAGATCATGTAATTTCCTACAAAACCACAATGAAAATTGCTCTGATACCAATATGATCCATAAATAGTCATGGATATTCCATTGGAACAATTTTTCACAATGGATCTTACAACTTAGTTCTTACACTAAATGCTAAATAAACTAGAACTGAAATAAAAATAGCAAGAGAAAAATAACACATCCACACAAATAACATAAGATATACCCTAAAAAAACCCACAAAGGGGAAAAACCCAACTAGAAGTGAGGAATATTCCTTTCTCTCTTATATAGAATGTAAATACAAAGGAAAATGTAATCTCGATTGAATTACCTTGGAAATTGTGGGTTGTATGGCTACTACATGGTCTCTTATTCCATTTTTTGTGCTTAACTTCCACTCCCTTACTATTGCTCATTTATGGAACAATGTAATAATATCATAATAAATGGAACCCATTCTGATAACGAGGTAGTATTAAACATATTTTTATAACCATCTAGAGCCAATTTTAGGGTTTTTACATGCCTCAATTCTTGATTAGGGATAGGATTTTGGACCTTTTACAATGTTCTTGAAAGTACACATGTGAATAGCTCTGCATGTGTGAGAAATGAGAGATGACATGGAATCCACTAAACACCATGGTGATCAATTGGATAGGTCAACTTGTGGGACACATAACTTCCTCATACAAACTTTGATTGAGACTATTCTTGAATCAATATAAAATTCAAGAGCGCTAAGAGTTATGGTACAAGTGATAAGATTTTGAGCCCAAAAAACTTCATTTAAGCCCTCAAATAGGCCTTAAAGGTTCTGAGTCCCGAATTTTGCAAAGCGGAACCTGCCCCTAAAACAAGACTTACAAGCCAATTCATTTAATATTTTCACTAAGAAGGCACCAAAACAAATGAAAAATTATATATTCGTCCATTACAAATCATTGGGTCAAGGGAGGGTACCTGGTTTTTGAGAGTGATAATTCCTATTCTATCACACTAAAATTACTTGAGTTTAGATGGGATTTAATGGACAAGGTTTACAACTAAGATGTGTGGTGTATGAAGTTTATCTTGACTGTTGGAGTGTAACTTTAAAGCATTATTTTATGTGTGGTGGGATAGAAGTATAGTGGAACAAAAACAAATTTGATGGAAGAGTACTATATGGGAGCCTTAATCATATATTTACTCCTTTGAAAGAGTGTGTGATATCATAGTGTTAGAGTATTAATCCACCTTAGTACCATGGTCATATACCTAGGATAATTTTTCATCTAGGCTATGTTGATCAACCTTGGTATATTGTGTGTTTTAGACTCATTTACTGACAGTTGAGGTGCTCCACTTTGATCATTCTAACAGTCTATATTCCCTCATTGATGACATTTAGTCTTGGTGCACTCCCCATCCCTTAAATCAGGGAACTTGTTTTACCATGGGCTCTAGTGCATGTATTTAGTGGTTTTTGGCTCTCCTTGGGCATTTATTGCTTCGTAGAGACGCACCCACTCACCCATGTGCTCACCCACACCCAGAATGATATCATTTAGGATCCAACATGCTCCATCCATGTTTACACTAACATTCGTGACTGTTTGTGATGGTTTGGGAGATGATTGGTCCACCTAGGGGAGTTTTAGGGTCAAATCCTAGTCTAACACATGTATGCATCTAGATGGAATCCATAGGTTAAATTGTTTCTCCCAAATGTATTATAGTTATGTACCACACATATGTACAAGTTTTACACAAATATAAACACCATTTATTGGAACCATCTATGTGTGTTATTTTTCTCTCTTTTACTGTTTTCTTGCATATTTTGTGAATAACTTAGATTGTGAATATTCCATTAGCTCCTAGATCTTGTTGTTAATAATATTTTCACATGGTATCAGAGCTCTTTGGAGCCAAAAATAAAATATAGAGTGTTTGAGTTGTTGTTTAGGGATTTTTCCAAAAAAAATTGAGTGTTTTCATTGTAGGTTGGACCAGTGTCTTCGTCACTCATTGCACAAGAAGGAATGGAGAAGACTCATGTGTTTATTATCCCATTCAACTATTTTGAATGGAAGGTTGAAATGGTGATTCATATGATGTTCAAATGCATGTACAGAGCCACCATGGGGACTGAGACCGAGACAAACTCTCAGTATTTTGATGAGGCATTTGATGAGGCATTTGGGATGCTTTTTCTTAGTATTTTGAGATACCTTCTCTTCCATGTAAACAATATGTCACACCCAATGAATTATGGCTAAATTTTGAGTCATTTTTTTGGGAGTAATGATGAGATGAGAGGCCACCAGCTCGAAAATGAGTTGATCTCACTGAGCCCAACTCACTTTGAGATGATCCAGGACTTCTCCACTAAGTTCAAATAGTTGGTGCTTCATATGAAACAATGTGGAATAGAGAAGAAATAAGATCATTTTATCTTGTATATCCTTTTGAATCTAGGTCCTGATTATTCTGTGTTTGTCTTGAAATTACACTCTAGCAAGCTCACAACTAAAAATTGGAGGATGACTCCACTGGAAGACTCCATGGAGTCTTTGACTCATGAACAAGACAAGTTAGTGAAAAAGGGTACCATAAAATCCACCAAGGATCAATCCCTTCCTGCAGGTGGGTTGAATCAATCCAAAGGCAAGAAGAAATCCAAGGATTCAAAGAAGCAAAGAGTGAAGAAGAAGAAGCATTCAGATACATAAAGCTCAAGTTCAACTGATGAGGATTGTAAAGCTAGGAGCATGAAGAGTAAGAGAGAGAATCCCAAATGTGATTATTGCAAAGTTTCACATCATGAAAAATATTTCTTCAGAAATAATATGGACATCATGACCAATCTTCTTGAAGAGAACAATATTGATGTTCCATATTTTGCAAGAAGAGGGGAACGCAAGCCCTCCTTGGATTAAGAAGATGGCAAGCGCTTGTATTATTTGGGTGCAATAGAGAAACCCATTTATAATATATTTGTTTCATATGTATTTGTTTCTGATTTATAGGCAGATATATAATAATCTGAAACCTCCTCCCCTCCTTGGAAGAAACCCCAAATAGTTCACCAAAGTTTCCTCCAAAAACTAGTCATTTTTCACTAGTTTCCAACTTGTCTTATGAAAGCTCTTTCCCACTCTATTCAGACCCTTCCTATTCTTATTATTAAGGTTACATGAATGATTATATACATTTTATGACATTCATATACTCATTTCCACAACCATTTGATTCCCAAAATACCCAACAACCCTAAAGTTTGCTAGTTGGAAAATCTCAAAATTGCCTTGTTTCGAATACTATGTCACTTGTGTATGTTTCTCTTATGTCTTGCATATCATTCATTGGTTGGACAGACATGTAATTGTCATTCATGGGACTACTATTCCACATTTTTGGACTTTATCTCACCACCTATGGTTCAGATTTCAAATCTCCATACCATCCAAGATCGCTCAACTATCAGTGTGATCTAGTTGCCCACTAGTTTCCGACTATGAACCCATTCTCTCATGGAGACACTATACCTCTAATATTTTATTATTTATATGAAATATATTATGATATTTCAAAGACTCATTATTTTTATAGAGTTATGAAGGTGCTTCATCAAATTGGGAAGAATATTCATGGTTTAATTCATGATATGGAAGCTACACATGAGGCTGATTTTGTTGAGTCTTTTGATGCTATTTGGGAAAGAGTTTGCAAAGATATATTTTCCATTCTTGATTATGCTTCCATATTAGAGTATGTTTGTATAAAAAATAATTTTTAGATACTCCTCCATCAGAAAATTATGACCTTCAAGGGGGCTCTCCACATGTTCTTTGTCTACAACAAATTGATGCATGATCTTGGCATCCACAACATCTTCACCAAGTCCATCACCAAGAAGTTGTTATTTAAGCTCATTCAAGTGAAGAAGAGGACCTGTTGAAGACATTTTGATTATCTGTGTTTCATGTCCATTTTAGAGGGGAGGTATTTTTCCCATGAGGTTTTCCTCCTTACCTCGGTTATATGGACTAATAATTTTGTTTGCATGAGGTGACTTGAGCCTTAGTTTCCAAGGCATCCATAATCATTTGTTTTAAGCTATACTAAGTTAGGATTAGGGGGGGGGGGTTGTTAAATTATTAATACAACTTAGTACCATGTTCAAACACCTAGGATAGTTTTTCATCTAGGTTATGTTGATCAACCTTGGTCTATTGTGTGTTTTAGACTCATTTACTGACAGTTGAGGTGCTCCACTTTGATCATTCTAATAGTTAAGGAACTCCACTTTGATCATTCTGATAGTCCATATGACCTCATTGATGACAATTAGTCTTGGAGTGATCCCCATTCCTTAAATCATGGAACTTGTTTGACCATGGGCTCTAGTGCATGTATTTGATGGTTTTTGGCTCTCCTTGGGCATTTATTGCTTCCTAGAGCCACTCCCACTGACCCATGTGATCACCCACACCTAGCATGCCCTCATTTATGATCCATTGTGCTCCATCCGTGTTCACACTATCATTCGTTACTGTTTGGGATGGTTTGGGAGATGAATGATCCACCTAGGGGGTTTTGGGGTCAAATCCCATCCTGACACATGTATGCATCCATATGGAATCCATAGGATGATTATTTACCTCCAATGTATTATAAATATGTACCACACATATGTACAACTTGTACACTATTAGAAACATCAATTAATGGCACCATCTATGTGTGTTATTTTTCTCTCTTTTAATGTTTTCTTGCATATTTTGTGGATAACTTAGATTGTGAAAATTCGCTTAGCTCCTAGATATTGCTGTGAATCATATTTCATACACAGACAAATTTAACAACAAAGAATGCATGAAATTTTCCATTAAACATACACATGATGCATAGAAAATCATGTAGTAAAAATAAGATAGATCCACAGATTCAAGCAACAAAATAAAGAGATTCAACTATAGAGAGAATGAAAAATAAACATACAATACATTATATCCTTAAAACACAATGGGAAATCACCCCAGTCTTAGTTTTAATTCAATATAAATCTCATTATTTCTTCAGTACAATAACAGATACATTAAGGGGAACCCATTGATCTCATCCCCAAGTTTACCATCTTTCTCTACAAGAAGAATTCTCAGATCTCATTACGATGATGAAAGAGGATAAGAAGAAGAGGGATACAAACATTATATATCCTTGTATAACTATGTCTCAAATTTTTGGTTATCGGATGTATCTTTTTGAACCTTTTGTTTACTTCTTCAATTTCTCTCTTTAATTTCTCTCTTTATAGCCATAGTACTCCAATTGTAAACTTCCCACCTTATACTGACATATGTAAGGAGATATGTCATGTGATTCCATATCAGATGTGATAATGGGAATTAGTGGTATGTTATAAGTAAATTTATACATGATGAGGTATCAAAGATGCCCCAATCCTTTTGATAATCCTTTTTAATATTGCCTTAAGTAACCCTTTTTTTAACAAAATTTTGTATATTGCCTCCTCTATAACAAAACTGTTTATTCCTTTTATTTCTTGGAAGTTTTTGTCCTTGTCTGTGTGAGTTCCTAGGATGAGGTGGCCTCTGTCAGTTTCCTTATGTTTCTTCATTTTTCTACCTCTTCCTTGTTTTCTCCATAATTTCCTACAATGTGGTCATGGAGTCTTATCCCTACTAATTTATGGTTGTTCCTCCTCTTAGAATTCTAAATAATTTATCCAATTAAAAACATGGTGTCCAATATATCTCTCCCATATTTTGAGTCATGATTTTTAATAAAGCTAAGGTAGTAATGGATGGTTTCACTTGATTCAGAATCTTAGTTGTTGTGGGGATGGTTTCCTTGTCTGGCACATGATTCAACCTGGGCATAGCCTCATGCAACAATCTATCGTATGTCTCAATAGAATGTAAAGTGATATTTTCATCACATGGGTAGGAGAGACCATTATTTATCATTTTATTCATGGCTCTAAAGAATGGAAAAGTGGTTGTTTTGATTATGTTACATTATTTTTAATAATTTTCAATCTATTGAAAACACTGGTGTTGGTTTCTATGTCCATGTGTATTGATGTTCTGTCTCTTATTTCTAATAGTTTCAACTCTTGAGTGGTTAGGCATTTTATCACTCCTTTTTCTACTTTAGCAGTCTTGTACCTAGACTAAATACATGCCTCATTATTTGTTAAGTAGTTTCTTAGTTCTTATTATTGTAGGAAAATTTCAAATTTCAAATAAATTTAGTAAAAGAATACTAAATTTCAAATAAATTTGGAGATGGTCTATTATTGTAGGAAAATTGTTGGCCACCTCAACCCAAACAATGATTTTGGAATCTATTATTGTTTTCACCAATCTTGCTGCTATTATTCCCTCCTTGTGCTTGGCCTTCCAAGTGCTAATTTCCTCCTCCAATAAAATAATCCCTTTCCTCTGCTTGTGTACTTTATTCTCATAGTCACTAAGCTTTTCAAGTTTATATTTTATTTTATCGTCTAATTATTTGGCGGTTAACACCTTCATGGAATTACGTATTCCCTTATTTCTCCAATGTGTCAAGCATTTATTCATATTTTACTCTACTTGGGAGAAAGTGATGGGCACCTCTTTCTCTTCATGATTTTTTATTGTTTTAGAGAATGGAATGAAGTATTTATGCCTTGTTTATGGTTGATTTTCAATTCTTGTTCTAATGGAAGGATTATTGAGAGGATTTATATGCTCTTCTCCCTATCTCAACAATTGTGGTAAGTTCTCTTGTGTTTATTTCTCTTGATATGCCAAAAGGTGGCCAAGGTAAGGAAAAATAATAGGTTTTTGTATGCATAGTATCTTGTCTTGTTAATTGATATTTTAATATCCTTGTCTCTTAGTATATTTTCCTACAATTAAATTACTTTGGATTTCATTTTGTTCTAACTAGGAGCTTAATCAACTAACCTAGTTTTTGGGTTTCTTGGTTGTGTCCTAGTTCATACTGTTAGGTATAAATCCCGATTCAATGTTATTCCAATGCCAATGCATCTATTTATACATTTCAGGTGGTGGTTGAGATTCCGACCGGCCTATCCATATTCCTACGTAACTGTTCAGCTTCCTATTCTTTATTTATTTATTTACAATATTATAATCCCTAAAGGATTATATTCTAACAATCCCCCTCTTAATCCGAAGGGGTGTTCGTAAGTCCGAGCATGTTTCTGAATCTTTCAAACTTTTCTTGTCTAAGAGCTTTGGTGAAGATGTCTGCAACTTGATCATTTGTGGAACAATGTCGAAGATGGACTGTCTTGGCCTCTACATGATGTCGAATCAAATGATAATTTGTGTTGATGTGTTTGGTTCGATCATGGAATCTAGGATTCTTAGCCAGCTTGATTGCAGAAGTATTGTCGACCAATAATGGAGTGGAATTTTCTTGTTTTTCTTGCAAATCTTCAAGTATCTTCCTGAGCCATACTATTTCTTTCGTTACTTCAGCTGCAGCCACATATTCTGCTTCTATTGTTGAATCTGCTGGAACTGATTGTTTGCGTGATCTCCATGAGACAGCTGCTGATCCAAGACTCATAGT